>OX463782.1:20661741-21141040 GCA_949825025.1 Siphlonurus alternatus | reverse complement strand
GTACCTTGAGAACTCCGAGGAGCAACATGACTTCGATGATAATAAAAAAGAGGCAGACTGTAAGTCCGGTCCATAGGATAATAGTGGGTAGCGCTGCAACAAGGTTCAAAAAATTATATAGGTCTGAAGAAAAGTGTGACTTCGTGACAAGAGCAGGCTTAAGCTTTTCCTGAATATTTTTATGTATATAATAAGTTTTTTTTTTTTTTTTTTTTTTTTTAATTTAGGTAATAAGTATGAAAAATGTAAAAAGAAAAAAATTCCATACATGTAAATTTTCCGTTAACACTATTCTTGTTGATCATCAATAAGGCAATTAAAAACATTTTTAAATATTATCCATGCACGGCTCATTCAATTCATAGTAAAATTTGACTAATTAATGAAGTATGGACCTCAATTTTTTATTGCAGAAATGGATAGAGGGTGCAAAGTTATGCTCCCCTAATTTTTTTTCAGATTTTTTAGAGTCCGGGAACTATTTTTAAAAAAATATTGAAAGTTCTTTTTGTGACGTCATGAGACGCCGCTCCTTAAGAAAAAGATAAGATGACACAGCCGCGTGATGACACAAAAAGGACTTTAAATAATTTGTTAAAAATAATACTTCCAGGGCTGTAAAAAATCTGAAAAAAATTAGGGTAACGTAAGTTTGCACGCTCTATCCATTTCTGCAATAAAGAGAAATTGAGGTCGATAGTGCCGATACTCCATTATTTATATACTATAGAACTATACTCAAGTAACATCAAGTGGAAAATCAGCTGCCAGTCGCACCTCGCACGATGTCCTTGGTGGTTTCATCTTCAATGGGCTCAGTAATTTGCTTCAGGAACTCCTCGACGAACTCCGAACCCAACAGGCAGTAAAATTTTCCCACCGTCAAGTTCATTAAAATCGTCTCCAACTACAGCAGAACACATCAACAGGTTAGACTTAGACAAAATTATCTTCTGCATGCATGTGTCAACCTGAGCTACTTGTAATTGCTTTCTTGATTATAATGAAAATATATAATGTTTATCTGTTTATTTCAGATACTACTTCTAAGGGAATTGAAATAATTAAAAAAAAAAAAAACACGAAATAAAATTTTCAATATTAAGAATTAATAATCATTATTAATTTTCGACTTCATTTCATGTTTTTGTTTTTTTTATACTTTTCAATGATAAGACAACCAACAGGTGCGGATCCAGAAAAAAATTCGGGGGGGGGGGGGTGCTCTCCATAAGGCCAATGATTAAAAAAAATTGGAGTGATGGAAATGCCTATATTGCCCATTTTAAATTCAAAATTTCAGGGGGGGGGGGGGAAGGGGCCCGGCCCCTCTGTGTTGGATCCGCGCCTGACAACCAAGCAGAATGTTTACTGAATATAATAAAAAATTAATTTCTTTGAACATTATTTGAATAATAATTTAGCGTGAGATTAAAGTGAGAAGATAACACAGTTTAGTAAAATGTGAAATATTGAACGTCTGACAATTTTTTATATGTATTATTTTAAAGTTAACTTTTAAAAACTCATGATTGTGTCGATATAAAGAATTTAATTGATATTCAAACGTAAATTTTGAATTAAAAACTTTACAAGCATATTTTTCCATACCAAATTTGCACAAAATAAATATAAATAAACAATAACATTTAAACTTACTATGCTGAAGATTGCGATCACCACGGCCGCCTGATGTGCATCCAACACGAAGAAAAACTTCTCTGGTAAATCAATCATTTTGTCTGACTGAAAATAAAATTAGAATTATTGCATATAATATGCTGCTATTAATTTTGAATCACTATTATTATAGGAACTATATGGAACTGATTTTGTTTGTCGTGAATTAACCATACACATATTTATAATATATTATATACAGAGTATAATAACATAATAACTATACGTTTTTGACAATTTTTTAATCATGTAATTTTTACTGTTAAAAATTTAAAGATCAAGAAAATAATCATCATATTTTTTAGTAAAGAAATAGGACGAGAGAGAGAAACATATTTTTAATATAATCATCGCACAGCTATTTCCAGCTTTCCTTCTCCCACACTCATTCACTACAGTCTGCAGAATACTATACACATAGAGGAATAAAGGACCATGCAAGAGATGGCGCTGACATCTGAAAATTTTGCTCTTTGCATCGAGGATACGGCAATACCTATAGCATGGGGAGAATCACAAAAATCATCAACTTTTTAGGAAAGAAATCACTTACGAAGTTGAAATATTTTTTTATATTTGTCCGAAAGTATTTGACAACTAATTATGGTGTTGTCATTTCTGTAAAAATATTCTGTGACTGCTGACAGAGCATTTACATGATTTTACAATGTTAATAATATACAGCAATCCTCGCCAGACGCACGTGGTTCCAGCAGTTACCACTAGGTTCGCACTAACTTTATGACGCCATCCAGAGAGTTGTTATAAATAGAATGAAAGGTCATTACAAAATATGATAAAAAATCCCTCGCTTCAAATACTTAAGCATAGGATGCAATGTTGATAATATTTTATTTAATGATATAACGTACAGTACGTAACGTAACACTGTCCATGTCAAATAATAAGTATAATAACATCATTTTTAGATTTTTTTAGTTTTTAGTGTTTTTCACTTTTTACCCACTTTTTCAAAGGAATTTTTTACATCTAATATTTGTATTAAATAATTCATAGGCTAACATATATTATAAGGAAAGGGGAGGGGGCTGCATGTAATGCAAGCCATACATATTAATATTTCTACTATGTGTAGATACATACAGATTTCAATAAGACAGTACATATGGGCATTAGAGTATTTAGAGTTTGATTAATGAATGGATCATGAAATGGATGCACCAGGAAGTTATAACTGTGACTCTGAACTGTCTCAATTATCTGTCATTAAATATTGCAGGTAATATAATTGAAATTCGGAAACTTTGCACAAACCATACTACATATATACAAAGTTTCAGGTTTAAAATACAGACTATTTTGATCTTCATACGAAAGGAGTCGTTAATTTATGCGACTGTATTTAGTGTTTGCAAAAGCTCCACGCAGGCTCGGACTGGCCATAAGGTTGGGTCAGAGATCCCTAACTGGCCTCTCCACTTTTTAATACAGACGGCGGTATACAGAAAGAAAGTGGCCCCAGGCCCCCTTCAAAGTGACCCCTGTTGCCTGTAATGCCCATATATGGCCCTGACTGGCCTCTAGCTTCCCAGTCCGAGCCTGGAGCCTCCATGCTACATGCGATATATAACCTTGAGAGGCGGCTGGCTGGGTGGCTGGCGGCGAGTATACAAAATATTAAATGCTTGACGCTTCACTGATTTTGTACTGTCTGTACCGGTACACTGTACTAAACACTCATATATTAAACATTATATATATATATATATATATATTATATACATAAATACATTTTTAAAACTATTGGAAATACTGTACAATTCTATATATTATATCTGTTTTTCTGAATAAACAAATTTAAATATAAATTATATATATTATATAATATTAGTATATTACATGTCAAATTCAGTTTTATTATTTACTGCTTGTTGTATGTCACAAAAATTTTAAGATAGACAGCGTGCTAATTTTCTCCTTACAGTCCTTACATCTGATAAGTTATATATACTGAATTTGACATGTAATGAATGTAACAAAAAACATGCAAATTTTGTCACTAGAAAGTACGTTCCAAATTTATCATGTGATAAATGACCAATGAAATAACTGCATACATACTGTGACAATGGCTCACCTTTAAGTTACTAGCCGGTGAGAGAGAAGATCGAGCGTCGTTTGCCGAATCGAACCGCACCCACTTTTCGCTGGACAACACGCGAGCTGCTCTGGAAGGGAAAGGAAACTGCGCTGCTGTTGGCTGCTGGTACGAGTTTTCTGCGTTATATACTTTGCTGACCTTGGCGTCATTGCGAGCATAATTTAGGTGTTAGTATGCTAGACGTATAGTACAGCGTTAAAGCTAAATTTAAATACAAAAATACTTTGCATGAAGAGAAGGTAATTCAAATAGTCCTTCATAATTGATTTTATTAATAAAATAACAAAGAAACATCATATTATAGCTTGAAATGTTAGAAATCTCAAAATATTTTATTACATAAATAGAGTACAAAAAAAGGTATGCATTATATACATTGATTAAGATCATTTCGATTCCGGGGACAGTTAAAAAAAAAAAAAAAAAACGCACATTTTTTTCCCCTTTTTCAGCAAAATTATTAGAATTTGTCGGAAAAGGGTGTGGCCATCACTTTGAATAATAATTCTTTTAATAATAGTTCTCGCACTAAAAATTTAAAAAAAGAACAAAAATGAAAAAAATCAGAACTGCATAACTTTTTTACGCTGTATTCATTTACATAAAATGTATTTTTTTAAAGTTTAATTATTTTAGACCTGAGATTTTATAAGTCCTTTTAAATAAACACATGCATGGCATAGTTATAATGTATGTATACATTGTATACTGTATATTTTCGTATTGGTTTATGCTTTTAAATGCTACATGGTAATATTATATATCATGGCTGTTCATTATGAAATTTTATACATATAAATATAAATGTTTATAAAAATAAACATATTTTTTAAGTGCAATTCTCTGTACACTTAAATAGTGCTCTATAAAGTTTATTGTGATGTAATTAGTATGTTATCCAATCTAATTCATGGCATAACTTTCTTTGGGTCATTAATCATGCAGTACTCCTCTTTATTAAAACACGATTTAATCCCAGCAGCACCCTCTCATTAAAAGAACTCGAATTAATTTTATATATAACGTATACAAGGAAAATATGTACCTCCAGCATATAGCTGCATGTTATATACCTGTATGTAGCTATGTAATAATTATGTATAAGACAAAATAGTAACATACAGAGCTTATAATTTAATTATCATAATAAAATTGATAATTTTTTCTGATAATAATATTTATACTATAGATATAAAAATAAAAAATAAATCACCCTTTCATGAAAACTGAAAACAGCGCTTACTAGTTTAGCTTAGAAAATTCATATTAATTTAAAAATTAAAATCCCAATAAGAAGTGAAAAGTGAGACTTTTTTTATGTGTATTTTAAATTGTTATGACTTCGATGATTTGTACCTTAGATAGAATACAAATAATAAAAGACGTCCAAATTACGGTGTTAATTTTATAATAAAAATTGTAAAAAAATGGTCTTTGATCTTTGTCTAAAGGTGCGTAATGCATCCTCAGAGGAAGGGGGGGACAGGGGTGATCACCACCTTCCAAAAAAGGATGAAATACGTGGGAGGTGTGCCGACGCTCCACCCCTACATTGCCATCCACAATTAACATTGATCGATGGAAACCGAGAGACGAAAAATGAACCCGCCTTTGTTGTCTCATTCCATATAGTTGATATATTCATTCATTACATAATAATGATCATCACAATTATGCATTTTAATAACTTTAGAACTTCTACAGTGGACATAAGTACATACCATAATATCAGAGAAAAGGTTACCTTTTCTCTGATATTATGTACACTGTAGAATAAGATTAGTTTTGTTTTACATAATAATTGTTTTGCTGATGAAAACATTATATAAATATGATTCCAGCAGATTCCAAAAAATCAAAAAATCTAAGCGCGCCGAGCAATCAAACAAAAAATAACTCGTGCTCCACCATTGCCAATAGAGCGCCTGAAACGTATGCAACTTTTTATGCTGTGCAGCTGATCAGATGGCCAACTTACAGGCTTGCAATTTAATAAAAATAGTAAACTTCATAAAAGAACATGGCGTCATAACAAATCTGACATGGTGAATTCGTAGATACATATATTATAGTTAAAATTGATAAAAATGCTTTCCATTAATATATCCGCTTGGCATAAAATATATTATATTGAGAACTGAATCATTCGAGGAACTTTCATATTATGAGCATGTGTAATCATATGCATGTATATCAGCCTTATATTTTAGTAATTCAAGTTTTTATGAACATCACGCGTATAAAGTACACAACGTAAACCTTAAATATATACTGCAAGAAATGTGGCAGTAACCTGCTTCTGCAATGGCTGTTACAATGGGGTGTGTTAATTGGTTTGAAATGTTTGAATGTTAATTGGAGAGTCACAAACAGTTGGAGACAGTTGTTACAAACTGTCTACAGTCAAATTAATTTAAAGTAACCGGAAGTGTGAAGTTTGTGACTATTGTAATTTAGTTGCGAAACTTTGGTGAGGTTTTAAAGTAGAATTACTGCCCTATGTGTGAAATGAAAACGCTGAAATACAAATGAGAAATGAGAAGGTATAGTCTATTTCCAGAGAGAATTTCAAATTATACGCATAAAAATAATGTACAGTCGTATCCTCGGAAAATTTCCCTTTGCGACCTTCTTAATCACCATGCCCCGTAAGAATAACATAGGACATGCATGGTGATTAACAAGGCTACAAGTGTACTGTATACTGTTTAATTTATAAAAATAGGAAAATATAGGAGGAACAGTATAATAATAAAAAAAAATCATCATTTTCAAAATAAAATTCTTTGATAATAATTAATGCTCATATAATTCTAACGAACGTATTATTTTACCTGCCTCATCAGTGCATGCGCACTCCTGTGATTGTAGGGGAGGAGCATGGCTTGTAAGAGCCAATGAGAATAAGTATTGACAGAGGAGACATGATAAGGTGGGATACAACCAAGTAAAAAAATTTAAGTCTCTGGTATATGAACAAATTAAAGTAGCTAATTTAACTATCTTTATAGTAATAAAAAATACTGGTGACTATTTTTTTCTTCTATTCGTAATATTTATATTAACAGTTTTATTACATTATTAATTAAAAAGATTAAAAAAATAAAATTATATTTTTAATTTAGACATTAAAATAATTAAAATGTGGTATTTATAGTATGGATTTATTGAAAAGCTCTGCATCAGTATTATAAAACTTTATTAAGTGTTTAATTTAAGAATGATAATATTATAGTATATTATATTCACTTGGCCGAGGATCCAGTAGGTTATAAGGTGTGTATATATAGCAGTGAAGAGACGATAGCTGCTTTCCCCTCTCAAGTTCTGCACACCGTGATAAAGTAAATAGTTAGATGTTCTTGTCATTGGAGCTAGAGCTGCAGAGAGGTATAGGCACGCCTTTTCTCACACTGGTGAGTAAACATTTAATAAAGTCACAGGTAAGATTAATAAGATTATACTTAAAATTTGCAGTATGTTATGTTATATATAAAGTGGCTTAACACTTAATTTGAACGGGGATATCTTTTTTTTAGCCACCAGTTGAGCAGAGTTAGAGTTGTTCATGCTTTTATTATTATGTTAGTTTTGTTTTTTTGCAATTTGTGTTTTTTGCTCAACAAACATTTATATTTTAAGCAATATTTTTGCCATTACAAAAATTAAATTGATTCGATTGTTATTTCTTTCACCGTATTATCTGCTAATATATTATAAATTGGAATATTTTATTTAACACATACCTTTTCACATTCTATTACACTGAATTTCTTTTTCGACACTGACAGCTTTGTCATATCATAATTTTAACATACTTTCAAATTGTAAATAAATTTTTAAAATAATAATTTTGATTTGGCTTATTACTGTAAGCAATTTAACTAGAAAAATATTAATTCAGAATTTACAATTTAGTTTTTAAAAAAGTGCTTTAAACCACTTAAATCATTGTCTTAATAATCATCATCAGCACAACATTTTCTAACATGTTATGAATTGTCGTAGCTTATGGTATTACCTCTCGATCTCAAGGTCAATTTAGAATTTTATTTTCCATGGTTGTTACGGAAGGAAAAGTGGAAAATGTTTTTTATAGAGTTGATAAAACTGACCAAAGCTCATTGCAGCCCTTCGAGCTGAAAACGATGTTATTTAATTCACATGCAAGTCATCTAGTGCACGCGGAAAAGTCCAATATTTATATAGTAGACCCCCCCCCCCCCCCACAGCCCATGATGTATTTTTTTGTATTTTTTTTTTTGTATTTTTCCCTATACCGTGACCAATTCGTGGGGTTGGGGGGGGGGAGCATGCTGTCAGTTTCACTACAGTAATTATATCCGCGAATATATTTATATTATTATGTAATATAATTATACAGTGGATGGTGAGTGCGTATAGCAAATGATGCTTCTCTCTCGCTGCAGCTTATAGTGATAACCTAATAACTAATAACGTATTTATATAAAACTATAGGGGTGGGGGCTGCCTATCTAGTTTTCTGTTATATATATAGATTATATACACTAATAGAGGTGCAGGAAGCTGCAGTTTTTAAATGAAGCTGCTCTCGCTTGCACTCGGGCCTTATCTATCTGGTCCTATATGTTATTTATAGATATATACAATAAATTATACAGTTTCATTTAAGTTACTGGAAGAAATCATATATATATATATATATATATATATATATATATATATATATATGCGAAAATGCGAAAATATAATGCTATCTTGTTATAAATATGGTAGTGGTGGGTTTGGCCTCGCCCCCACTCGGACCTTAAAAAATATTCGTCGGGTGCCTCCATTTAATTTATTTAAATTGTTGCTTAGGGTAACTTTTTTCCCACTAATGGACAATTTGCATCAACTTTTTTTAGTAGCTCAATCGAAAGAGGAGGTCGAAAAATACACCTGTGAATTTTATGCGATTTTTATTCGTACTGCATCATGGCTAAAAGAGAGGTCACGTGACCTGGAGCCGGCGTCCGTGTCGCCCGTGACGTCACTTAACTGTTCCGTCAAACAAACGATCGACTTTATAACGCTTGCAAACAACCACGTTGCTATGGAAACAAGCAACAATTAATTTATTGTTTACAAGCGTTATATAGACAATCGTTTGCTTGACCAGACAGTTCAATGACGTCACGGGCGACACGGGCGCCGGCTCCAGGTCACGTGACCTCTCTTTTAGCCATGATGCAGTACGAATAAAAATCGCATAAAATTCACAGGTGTATTTTTCGACCTCCTCTTTCGATTGAGCTACTAAAAAAAGTTGATGCAAATTGTCCATTGTAAGTATAATACCCGTCTGATATTCCTATTTTAAAGCTTAGATATATAATTAATGTAATCTTTGTAAAGGTAAAAGTAAGATTTAATTTAATAAATTTTCATATTGACAATTAAAAGAAATACTAAATATTTTTAAATTTTATAATATATAAGATCATATTCTTATCTTCGAAACATAATGTGATAAGGTGAATTTCATTTTTGATTTTGATCTGTCATGGTTTTGAAGGTTCAGTAGGAAAAAGAAATTAACGGTGATTTAATTTTTATTAGTGAATGATACTAAACATGTGCTGATTAATCGGTTTATGATTTATTTAAAGAGCTCTTGTATGTACTGTACATATATATTTATATGAAGGGAGAACATACTGTACATATTATAATATTGTGTAGTATGTACTTCCTTTATAAACATTGATATAGCTTTAAAATATATTTCAGAAACTTTTCCTCAAGGGTTCCGAGAATTATAAGCTTTATTGAGAACCATGAAAACCGCGTTTTTCGGGGTGGAGCCTCGCGATGCCGCCGTGATTGTCGCCACCATCGAATTGGTAAGTTATAACTTTAATCGGGTACAGGCAGAACTGCGGCAGAAGATACTATAGTCTACATAGCGTTACATTTACTATTTTCTGCTTATAATTTATTTTAAAGTGTTCCATCGCTGTAGCATCGATGACGGTCCATCTCAACCGTCTCTATCGTGCGTTTGTATATATTATTATTATATTCATATAATACATAAGATCTTTACCATGGTTTTTATATTATATGTTATAGTAATATATGCATGGGCTGTGGTTCTGAAATATTTGTGAATATTATTCACTTTATTTTTATTCATTGCATGTCTTCGCACATATCGGTATATTAACCGCAATAATCTAAAATAATGTGACAATTAAATTTTCTTTAAATAATTAATTAATGTTAAAGATGGTTCAGCTCCATCAAATGGATTAATTACTAATACAGAATGACACAGAACCTAACAGATACTTCGGAATTTAAACGTTTGTGAAAAAATATTTTATTTTGTAACAATTCTGCAATTCACGCACGCTATATACATTACATTCTAGAATTCTGGATAATTATTAACATAAAGTGCATAAATAAATATGCTCTTCTTCCAGTTCTTCCCCATGCATTTATTAGCACTATTATTATTTTTTTAATCTACGAAGAATTGAAAGTATATAATAGAACAATGATCACATTAATTATTAATGCCAACCTTTAGAAACATTATTTATATTAATTGCTCATAGACTATTTTATCATTATTATTAATCCGAGATAACCTCTGTGTTGACATATACAGGTCACATCTGTAGCCAAACTATTCATCTGTGGGATATTTTGGATCTTGCTGGATTCAAAATTCGAGGCAAATGCAAAAGGTTTCCCAGAAAGAGAGATGGAAAATGATATGTTGGCTATGACGGGTAAGAATGATGAGTGTATAGTTCACAAATTGAATGAGATGAGCCATTCTGCAATTTTTATGACAATAATACATAGATGCATACAAAAAGAGTAAAATATTTGATAATAATGCGCAGTAGATTTAATGAAAACGTTTAATCATTGTATTCATTGTATTAATTGAGCCCATTAAAGGTTAATAAAACAAATTAATTAAAAATAATAACAATTAAAAAGAAAAATATTGAAATGGTTAAAACTATGTATTAATACGATTTATTCTCATCTATAATTTTTTTAATAATGATTTTACCTAAGATGTCCTTTACTCGCAATGGTTGTAACAAACCATTCGTGTGACGACACCTTTTCCTCTGTGGGACAATATAGCACCAGATTTCTCCCATGACTATACAGCACAGAACGTTATGAACAAATAACATTTGTTTTGCTTTAGCTTACCCTTAATAAATTAATATTTATATTTTATAATAACAATTATTTCAAATTATTTCCATAAGTTAATGACATGTTAATCAACAACTTATGTCGTTGACTTCACCTGAAAGACTTTACCCAAAAATACTTTACAAACAATAAGCAAAAAACTTAGACTTTGTTATTTTTTGGGTCTATTTTTTTTTTTTTACAGTGTGTCACTGAAGTGTCTCAATCTATTGCTAATAGATATTATTTTAGTAAGATATTATAGATATCGATAGATAGCGTTTCAACTACTTACACTATGTCAACTATGTGTGAATTTCTGTTTTAAATGTTTCAGTTGTATTTTTATCACGCAAATATATTTCGTTGTCTACAGTCCTTCTTCTCATCGGTTTGGGAATCAACATCATATTCTTGGTTGGGGCTGTCAAGGTAAGAGATAAATGCAAAGGTAAAAGATTGATTGATTGATCGATATTTTGGGGCAATGGACAACATAAATGAAAATTTTTTATTGCAGAAATGAATAGAGGGCACCAAATTATGCTACTCTGAATTTTTTCAGATTTTTTTTAGACCCGGAACTATTTTTAAATAATTATTGAAAGTCCTGTGATTTCAGTTGGCACCTCTGAATTCTTAGTAAAAAGGATAGAGACTGGACGCCTATTGACGCCTCCAGGGGGCGTGGCCGCACTTTCAATAATTATTTAAAAATAGTTCTGGGTTTCAAAAAATCTGAAAAAATTCAGAGTAGCATAATTTGGTACCCTCTATTCATTTCTGCAATAAAAAATTTTCATGTATGTTGTCCATTGACACATTTTGGTCATGTATATGCTCCCGCCGAAAGGTGAGAGAGATTCTTCTCAGAAGGATGACGCGAGAATTTTTTTTGACTTATTTACAACTACAAAAGCTTAAAATGCGCGACAGTGGCTCTAATTAACGTCCCTGAGATTATGGAGCCTGAGAATAGAATAGATAGTGGGAGGCATTCATAAAGCACTTTAGCCCCGGCCACTATATATAGCCTTCATTTTTATCCCGGGTTAAATTGAGTACTGAAAATGGTATTAAACCAGGGGCTAAATGTGGTAATAAAAAATGTGGGCTAAATCGATAATGTAATAAAGTAATGTTTAGGGTATTATATAGTTGATTAGAAAATTGACCAAAATTTTAGAGAACGGAGGCTCTTGCGGTAACGCCACTGTTGCACATATATTATTATAGTCGCTTTTGATGAGGTGCATAATTATATAATCATTGGCCAACTCAATAGTTGCTGTATTTTTTCACTACATTTAAAAACAAATTGACGTCATTTATTATATTGTCCTTTGAAAATTTATGATCCATTGGTTACTATTTTTAATAATAATTTTGGAGCATGAATTGTCTTTTTTTTTTAGTCGTGCATGCACTTAAGTGTAATTGAAATTTAATCGCAATAATGTATAAACATAATATATAATGAAAAAGAAATATTGTGAATGACCAATAAGAGACGGATTTGGATTTATTTTATGAGGAGAGAAACTTTATCCTTATAATGCTATTGCTCAGAATTCAAAGGTGCAATTCGTAAGAGGTGTTATAATATCTTAAGGTAGAGATAACGCCGGTCAGCTGTTCGACGTAAGTCCCTTTGATTAACATGTAAACCTTAGCAAATTTACAAAAATTCTGAAATCTTTTTGAGAGGCGGATATTAGTGCCTAAAAGCCACAGAAAAAGTTTCAAAACAATTTAACGAGCCGATTTTTTTAAATTAACTTTTTAGTTTGTCTCTCCACATGGTAAAGCCCTATGCTGAAAATTAAAAAAATTAATTAAAAAAATCGGCTCGTTAAATTGGTTTGAAATTTTTTCTATGACTTTTAGGCACTAATATCTGCCTTTTAAAAAAAATCAGAATTTTTGTGAATTTGCTAAGGTTTACATGTTAATCAAAGGGACCTACGTCGAACAGCTGACCGGCGTTATCTCTACCTTAAATGTATTTTGGAACCTTTTAAGAGGCAGGCAATCGTAACATACCAAACTACACTTTGTTGTTAAAAATGGAGAGTAGTTTTATTAAAAGTCATGCATGTACGAAGTTTCTCGGATTAAAAGTAAATGAATGTCTAGACTGGACTGAACATGTTAATGATATTAGTAAAAAAATTAATTCAGACAATTTTATGTTATATACAATGAGAAACAATGTATCACACGAAACTCTTTTATCTGTTTACTATGCTTACATTTATTCACATCTATCATATGGAATAATTAACTGGGGTAATAATGTTACCCAGCTGAACAGACTTTTTGTATTACAAAAACGTGCATTAAGAACAATACTCAAATTTAAGAAAAGAGATTCATGTGTTACATTTTTTAAAAATAATAATATGTTAACTTTACCATCATTATATATTTTGAAATGTGCATTGTTTAAAAGGAATAATTCTGATTTATATGTTCAAAATAATAATCATCATTCATATCATACAAGAAACAAAAATAAAGTTGCAATAGATGTTCACAATTCTGGATTTATGGAAAATAGTTCTATGTATCAAACAGCCAAAATTTATGATTTTTTACCAAATAGTCTTACAAATATAGCTAATCCCAATTCTTTTAAAAACATGTTAAAGAAAATTTTAATTAATAAGGAGTATTATTCAGTTAAATCTTTTTTTAGTAGTAAATTACCAGAAAATATTGTATTGAGTTAGTTTATTTGGCATGAAAATTGTTAAACGATTAATAATTTATTAGATAGTTTGTGTATTTGTCATGTCCTTGTATATAATTGTGTGTATAATTTAATATTAGTTTTATATTTTATAATAAGTGTTGACTTGATCAATGTTTGTCTCTGTACAAGCCAAATGATTAAAAAAAAAAAAATCGCTTCATCCCCCCCTGACATGGACCCAGCACTGCATGCATGGTCACATGCAGCACATTCAATGATACAACGATTGTTCTGTGCAGCGACGTCACAAGCTGATACTACCATGGATAATCTTGGAGGGGCTGGTTCTGCTCGTCGCGGTCTTCTTATTTTTCGGCTTAATAGCATTCATAGTTGTCGTACTGCACAACCTCACCGTCATAGCATTCGGCGCTCCTTTGTTCGTCCTACTGTACGGTGAGACAAAACTTGATGGCTTTTGTAATTACCTCAATTTTAAATAAATAATAAATCATCACAACTGATAAAATAAGAATTAAATCAAATTTTTTATCCCCTCCCCCTCTTTAATAAACTTATTAAAAGGTATAGCCGCCATGTGTTTAGTTATAAATAATGTTTGAAGCTAAAATAATATAGTTTTTAATAGAATATTTAATGAACATTGTTAACTATAGCAATACAATTGTATGCTTTTGTTTTATTAATATATTATATGTTTTTCTTATTAATTAATGGCTTTCAAAGGAAAAACGTCAAAGGAAAAAAATATTCCTATAAATGTGTTGATTTAAACCCTAATGGAGCAAAATATACTACGGTATAGAGTACTCTGTGATGTCTTTATGTGTGCCTTTTTACTTTATTTCTATACGATGTACGACCGTCATAAAACTAAAAAAAAAAGGTTTTTTTATATTTTATTTTTTATTTTTGCATCTCTGTAGCTTCTATAATAAGTAAAAAAAAAAGTAAAGTTTGTAACAAGTAATATTAAAGTTTTGAAGAATATATAGGCCCGTCCGGCCCGCGGGTCTGGCCCGGCCCGACCCAGGCCCGTTGCACACCGCCCGCTGCCCGGCCCGCGGGCCAGGCCCGGGCCCGTGCAGACCTCTAGTACAGAGTGTATAATTAATATATATGTTAGCACCCAAAGCCGAATTCGGACATTGTCCAAAAAAAGTGATCAAAACTAGTTGTGGTTTTTGCATTTTGATCAAAACCCGAAATGAACAAATATTTCGGCTTTTGGTCATTTAAATTTGATCACAACTAGTTCTGGTCAAATCATAAAAACCAAAACTCGTTGAGAGAGAGCTCGTCGGCTTTTGGTCAAACAAAATTAACCACATCTAGTTTTGGTTAAATCAGAAAAACCAAAACCCGATGTGAGCTTTATTTCGGCTTTTGGTCACTTTTTCACATGTTTAACCAAAACTAGGTTTGGCCATTTCATTAATATGTGACAATCCCTCTATAACCCTCAACTCTCTGGCTCTCAGTGTCTCTCGATCTCTCAATAATCCCTCTATATTACTCTATAATCAGTTACCTGAATAGTAAACTGAAGGTCCCTCTGCAGCCTAATATTTATTTTTGTTGCAGGCTTCGCCGTGTACTGTTGGATTGTTGTGATCGCGGCTTTCAACCAGACCGGCCTCAAGCAGCGTGGCGAGGGGCGCAATCTTGGATGCCCTATGACCTCCCGCCAGTCTCAAATCGAGGACCACAAACAAGAGTTGTACGACCCGATGTTGAACCAGCTGGAGACGAAAGAAAAAAACGTTGTGTAAAACTGCGTGTAGTTAAAAAAAAATATATATATGAAAATGTTACAACTTACAAAATATATAATTTACATGATTAATGGAATTAATTTCTTAGTAAATTAATTGTATGTATAGCATCATTTTTTTTTCATTTGCATTTTTTAAGAAAAATATATTTGAAATGAATAGATTTAGATTCATGAATTATTTAAATTTTAAATGTATATTATTATGCCTTGTGCAACCAACAAAAGTTGGCAAATAAATTAAAAATTAATAATTCGCATAGAAATGTATATCAATGTATATCAATCATTATTGCATGGTATTTTAAATTTAAATCTATCCTCTACTTGCTCTAATTTCAAAATAAGCAGATTCAAATATTTATTACTAAATTTGTTAATTGTTATACGCATGATGACTGTTCTGCCGAAGCAAAATAGTAGCAGAATTTAAAAGACAATGTCAAATTGTTCTCGTAGCTTATATTTGGTTTGGTTTCTTTGTCCTTTAATATGTATTGAACAGAGTGCACATGTGCAGCATGAGAGTTTACCAACTTACGAAGGCCAATAAGGCCACTGATATTTTTACTGTCACGTTCAGTAAAGTCACGTATTAGCTATTTTTTTTTTTTTTTTTTTTTGTAACGGCTGGTGTCAAATTTTGCCTCCAAGCAGTCGTATTGCTGTTAAAATAAAAAAATAAATGCACGGACACTTGGTATATGACTAAACCAAAACATCCGTCTCCGAGTGGTTCGGTTGAGTCAGCGTTTGGCTTAGCTAAAAATTTATAAATTTAACATAATATATAAAATATATAACATTTCCAAGCCTATGTTTTTGTAGTGTGCATTAAAAGTTAAGCAATAATCAACTAGTCAATATATTTTTTTTAATTGCGGACTTCGAGTTATGTAGAAAATTATTTTCTGTATTTTTTTAATATTTAACATGTAAGCATATAGGGCGAGAAGTTACATGGCTATTAAATTTATATTTGTATCTATTTTATTAATGTAACAACAAGGCTTTTCTTGATTTTAAGGGTGTTACTCTGTAGGGTTAAATTTTTTCGTGAAATAAATCGGCGATACTTAAATTGATGCCCTCGGTCTACCCAATATAATATGAAATATGTATATGCTATAAAATTACTACAGGCTACAGGTTGTCCATTATGCAAATATAACTGCTTAATTACAATAACTCAACTGTAGTGAACATTCAAAGTTATAAATTGAAAATAATATTTTAATTAATAGAATCTACTATATATAGTATATATCGGATCGTTTAAAAAATACTACCTTCAAAATAAAGGACTCATTAATTTGATTTAATTATTTATTGTTAAAATAAAAATATTATTATTAATCGAAAATCGAACATTTCTTTTTAGATGTGCTGAATATTTTGCAAAACAAAAAAGGAAGTTACCATCACGTTGTCCATTCTTGTGTACAAATCATTGCATATTAAATTTTATATATTATATTTGTAAATGTTATAGAGATGTTTGTTTATTCGCAAATTGTTAAATGCATTTTGTAAAAATATTATGCTGCGAAAGAACGATATATGAAGCTAAAAAAATAATTATATATTCTTCTTTTATCAATTTAATGCCTCCATTTAACATCATAAATACTACAAATGCGAGTCACTGCAAATGTCGACAAAAGCCATGAGAGGAGCGCGGGTGATCAATGTATTACGCTGGTAGCAATATAGGTCTGTTCGTAAATGCACGATTTATTCATGAATCAATAATCAAATGAACCATTTGTACAGGTAACATAAAGCAATTTTTATTCTTGGGTAGTATTCTATTGTTCATTTATGAACAGAACTATGCGTATTAATGTTTTGAACGGCTGGATTGTGCACTCATCATTAATTTGTGAAATAATATTGAAGTTGTAAAATAAAATCTAAAAATGTATTTTAATAAATGTAACAATATTTATATATGGTTAGGCGGAGAAAATACATTAAATTGTCTTAACCTCGCCATTAATAGACGTTTCTAATCTAGTCTAATATTAATTTGTGTAAATTACTTTCTAGTTAATTTTTCAATTGAAAATTTCAGTTATCAACAAAACAAAACAAATGCTAATGAACTATAATTTACAAAACCTCAAATAATAAACTTTAAACTCACCAGTCGCCATATATAATGCATATTATTATGACAAATCCTTTTGAGTTGAAAATATTTTATATTTTGTTGCTGACAGAAATTCTAATCTAATGTCTCCTGTCTATAAATTTAATAATAAAAGCTCTTTTAAGCATATAGTGATGTCATCTAGCACAATCACTTAAATTGTATGTTGAAGCGTGAGAAATGAATGTAAAATGTAGACTCAACATTCATTTACAGAGAAAAATATTAACGACTGACGTGTTATGAGCATTCCTCAGACAGAGGCCTGCTCTTGTTTCTACACGAGGCGTCAAGCATATTGTGAGTCATTTATGACTACGAGCATGAGAGCTGCCTGTGCTTTATCAAATAACACTCGCATAAATTTAACATTCACTCGGCTGGATATTGGTAAAATAAAAATAATAAAAATATTATTAAAAAATCGAAAATTTATAACTTTTTATATTTATATTGGATTTTTTTTACAAAAAAAAAGGGTGGGGGGAAAAAGGAAGTAGCTATCACGTGAATTTATCCATTTTTGTGTACAAATCATTGCATATAATATATATATATATTATATTTTGGGGTTAGTTGGTTCTATTTTCACTGCTAAATATGATCATAAGAAAAAAAAATCGTGCCCCTGTCTCCCCCCCCCCCTCCTGACCTCCTGACGCATGGACCTAAGGGGACCACTCTGAATGTTTGCCCCCGGGCCCACAATTTGAAGTTACGCCCCTGAATTCCACCAAGTCAATTTATCATTAAAAAATAAAATTTCATGCACGTTGAAAAAGGCTTATTGTAGCTACGTAATTTAATATTGAGCTATTATATATAAATAAGGACAATTTGCACCCATGTACGCCATGTAAGGATATTTTTTTATTCATTATAGATATAATTGAAAAAAATGTATTTTTTATTTATTTATTACACATTAAGAAATGTGAGGTACAGACCGTACAGTATACATATATAGTGTTTACAATATTTTAGTATTGCAATACCTGTAAAAAGAAACAAAAATTAGAACATATTATCATCAGTTTTATTTTATAAATTATAATTAATACAATCACGCATTGCAGTATTATCTAGTCAGTTTATAATACCGAAGAAAATAAAAATTACATATTCAAGAAAATTTTATTAATTGAGAACATTATCATTTCAGTAATCTGAAACTAATGTCTTATTTATTATACAGTATTACTATATTAATATACATATTATAAGGAAAGCATTAATATTATTTATTATAGCTGTTATTTTTCTTGTTATGATATAAAAATTGTTCTTAAGTAAAAATTCAATCAGTTTTGACCGAAACTGTTGATTACTAGTTAGTTTTTTTTTTAAAGGTATCAGGAAGATTATTGTACAGTTTTGGGCCTAATAAATATAAGCTTCGTTTTTCTTATGATGCATGGATCAAAAATTTAAAGACTACACAAAATTTCCTGATACGCGTATGTTTTTGACGTGAGAAGAAAAATGCGTATTTTCAAGTTTTTAGAATGCAATGCAACTTTTTTATTTTTTATTAGTTATTTATATATATATATATATATATAAGATATATATATATAATTATATTTTGTAAATCGAAAAAGAGACATTATGAATATTATGATTTAGGGTCAATCCGTCAATCTGTATAATATACCAATATGTGTTGTTCTCGAATATTTTAACCACTAACAAATAAATAAATAAATAAATAAATAAATAAATAAATAAATAAATAAATAAATAAATAAATAAATAAATAAATAAATAAATAAATAAATAAATAAATAAATAAATAAATAAATAAATACAAAGTTATAATGTGATACTAGAAGCATAAATATTAAAAAAGAAATCATGGGAAAAAAAAACATAACATAACCCTAAATAATGAACCAAAATTTCATCAAACAGAAATATTTGACGGAGCAGGAAGATCAACAAGAGCATTATTTGCAATTTTAAATAAAAGATGTTGTAAACGAAGGGATTTGTGCATTAGTTCTTTGAACGTAAAGGACCCTCGAAAATATTGGTGATAGTAACAACAGCAATTAAGGTGAGAAAAATATATGCAATGTTTTAAAAAAGCGCTCAGCAATTATTAATATTAAAATAGCATATATTATTATTATTATATTATACTCTTTCGCTGATAGTTGGGTACCGGGTACATGGTATGGTTTGCTTGTTGGAGTTGCTGGCTGCAAGTTGTTGTAGGTTTCACGCTGACGTCACAGCAGCCTCAGAGACAGAAAGCTCATTTAGCTCCACCTTGTTTACTCTAAGGAGTCTACTGCAGTGAGGAGATTGAAGAGTGCGAAGCCTGCATGACGTTTTGCTAATCGCGCTCCAAGCCAGACTGCAAATTTTACTTGCGCGCTAACAGCAGCTAACAGGTAAGTACTATATTATAAGATTTATAAGATTAGTAGTTCGACTTAATGACAGAATGACGACGGTCATTTTCTAATTAAAGTGGAATAAATCTTATCAAATTGAAACAAATTATAGTTTATCCTCAGTTTCAATGTTCATTTTTTATATAAAGAATAAAGCTTTTCAAAATAAAACTTAAAATTATACGTTTTGTCATAACACTTACCGCATGCATATGTATGAAGATGATAATTTATTTATATTAATGAAAAATGTAAAAATATTTCATGAAAGTAAAATATTAACTATATATGAAGAGTGTATTTTTTAATTATCAAGTACTCTCAATTATACGTGACAAATTTTCAGGAATTTGACTCGAACCAATTGTAAAGCGCTTTAGTATCATGATGACCATTAAGCCTGATAAGAAGAAGGAGAAGACTTGGAGCTTTCTCTTTCATGAGTTTTCCGGCAAGCAATGCTGCATAATTATTGCAATAATGCACCTGGTAAGTGAAAATATATATTTTTTTGTCTTGGTTAAAAAATATGTAAATGTTGTTTTTTATTAAGTGATGAAATGAAAGTCCCTAATAAGATTTAGTAGAGACAAATGAATGTACCATGTTGTGTGATCGTTCTTTTATTCTACTGGTTCTTGACACAATAGAAAAAGTTTTGTATTTTTTTCCTTTTTTAGTACAATATTTTTTTCTGAATAGAGTTCCTATTATAATAATACTAAAAAAAAATGAAATGTACTTGAAATAAATGAAATTTTCATAATATTAATAAAACAATTGCAGTTGTGATTCACGTGCATGTTGTCTGTTGTGCAGATCATTGGCTTAGCCGTGATGTTTGCCGGCATGTGGGAGTACGAGAGGAGCGAGACTTGCCGCGTGTGCCTCGCGGGGTTGCAGGGGGAGGTGGAGCGGGCGTGGTCCGAGGGTCGCTTGCCCCCGCCTGCGTGCTGTCACGTCATGGACACAGGTGAGTGTCAGAGGACTGCATGACTTTCAGTTTTCTGCATGTGTTGTAGAATTATTATAACAGCCTCTCAGATTCAGAAAAAAAAAAAAAAATCGAGGAAGATCGGTGCCGTTTATGAAGTCAAATGTTAGTAAAATTTAGTGGGAAAGTGCCTAAAATTTTACGAGGCGGGGAGGGGGAGGGGATAGTCCCTACTAGTAGCTGTATCTATGCCTGTCATTTTCAAAACAAATCAATATAATTTTATTGTAAATAACCATGCAATTTTCATGAAACTGTAAGAAGAAACTTACAGTAAAAATAGAAAAGCACCAGAAAGTCCCACAGAAAGTATGCATGAATAAAATTGTAAGTCTTTTAAGCGAAATATTAATAATTAACTCCTTGCATCTACATCACGAAATTAAGCAAAGAACTGATACAGCTCCTGTATATATATTTCTTTGTTATATTAAATTTCTTGTAATTCTTGAAATATTTTAAAAGAGTGCATGTTTTTACCATTTACAATATAATATAATAGCTTTATCAGTATGTTAATAACATAATATATTATTATGTACACATGTTCCATGATGAAAATTGTATATATACATATAATTTTAATTCAAAACATGTATTGTTGAATCTGTAGAGAATAATTATTTATAATATAACTTATTAATAGATTAGTAAAATTTTATAATATGATTTTTAAAATATAATATTTTGAGCTAAAATATTGAACATACAAAGTTAGCATATTTATATTAATTGTAACTTTTAAGTTCTATATTCTTTAATACTCAAGTTAATTAATGCAGTCAGTATATTAAAGCGTTATTAAACATTGGACTCCAGGTAATTTTGTAAGTAATTTGTTTCAGGTGTGATCCCTTCGTTTGCAATAGTGATCGTAGCTAACCTGGGATTAGCGGTCTGTCTGCTTGACGGGGCGATACACGTTAGTATTTTATTATTTTCATATTTTATTCTCACATAAGTTGCTAATAATAAATAAATATAGTATATAAGATTGTTGTTTGAATTCATGTCTGAGGTATTAAATTGTATGATATTCATAATTAATAATAAAATAATTAACATTTTTAAATTTAAAATAAATATTGTTGATAATGATAACTTAAAATGACAGCATATTTTTGAATATCTTAATTTATTGTATACACGATTGTAGTACCACAAGACAAAAGTTAAGCAACAATTAAAAATATCGTAATGTTATAATAAAATTAAATTTTATGTGTAAGTTTATCAATCATGACAATATAGTATCGACCTCATTTTTTTATTGAAGAAATGGATAGAGCGTGCAAAGTTATGCTACCCTGATTTTTTTTCAGATTTTTTAGAGCACGGGAACTATTTTTAAAAAATTACTGAAAGTTCTTTTTCTGACGTCACGAAGCGCCGCTCTTTAAGAAAAAGATAGGACTTGCCGCCTCGTGACGTCACAAAATGGATTTTCAATATTTTTTTAAAAATAATTCCCGGGCTAAAAAATCTGAAAAAAATCAGGGTAGCATAACTTTGCACCCTCTATCAATTTCCACAGTAAAAAAAAAAATGAGGTCGATACTCCATTAACTCAAACCAATAGAATACAACAAAATAATTGAACGTATGAAAGAGCTTTGGTCTATGTTAAGCCGGTATTACACGATACAATTTTTCTGATTATTGTATACAATTTTTCCTTACAAGAAAGCTTTATCTCCATTTGTTTGTATGGAAAGGAAATTTTCTTGCAAGGAAAAATTGTATACAATAATCATAAAAATTGAATCGTGTAATATAAGCTTTAAGTATAATATAAAAAAATGTTAATTTTAATTTTTTGGAATAATAATTGCATTTTAAATAAAAAGAAATACTTATTACAACTTTGGTTTATTCATAGAATGTACAGCACATTAGGTTTTCTACATTTGAGAGAGTGATGCCTTGAAATCATGGTCTGAATTTTGTGGCAGTCCTACACATAATATATTAATTATACTAGCTGTATATTATATGTAACAACATATATAGCCGGTATTACACGATACAATTTTGCATACAATTTTCCCTTACAAGAAAACGTTAACCCCATTTGTTTGTATTGAGATGACATTTTCTTGTAAGGAAAAATCGTATGCAAAATTGTATCGTGTAATACCGGCTTATGACGTTCGTCTGGTGACGATTGTACGCTGACGTGGTGCTCACTGTATCCAGGGCCGCGTGTGGGAGATGTTCCTGTGGTGTCTGTACACGGGGTCTCAGTCGTTTCTCCTGGTCATATACAGTCTGCACTACGCCATCATCGCCTTCCAATATTTCTACGTACACTGGAGCTTGGATGTAGCGCCCCCCACTCTTTTGCCGGCCACCGTTCTAATGGTATTTAACGGTAAGAGATATTTGATTCTATGTTTTTTATGATGCTTATAGTATTTATATTGTTGTTTGGTCTACAGTATTCAGTTTCTGCAGCATGCCCGAAGTGGTGCATCACATGAAGGACTTGAAGGCAGACTTCTATTAAGACAGTTCATCCATGCAGTGCAGTCTTATACTATGTCCATCCCGTGACCTACCAACTATATTATGAGACCTTTGAAACTTCATCAGCAATTACTAATTAACAATGTAATAAAAGAAATTATTTTGGATTTATTAATTTAACGTTTTATTCATTCTAAAATTTAATTCACATTTTTATCATTGTTCATTTCACTTAAAAATAATAGTTGAAATATTTACAGTCTAAAATAAACAATAAATACATTATATCAGATATGATTATAAATATTATAATATTGTTTATAAATTAATTATCAATATGAAAATATTCTATTAATTTAAAACAAAATAAAACTTACAAGAGATTTGTGAAAAAAAAAATGTAATAACTGTCATGTGAAATTTTAATAATAAAAATAAAAAATATTTTACAACATTTACACGGTCTCTTTATCAGTTACTTACAAATCGACTGCATTTTAAATGTTTTATTACTTTTATTAGGTCCAGAAACTCCCTATCACAAATCCTTATAATTTTACTTTAGTATTTTTTTTTCTTTTCCAACAGAATTTCATTTAGTATATTTTATTTAAAATTATTTTAAACATGATTAAAAAGCAAATTAGTTTGTGCAATAAAAAATTACGAGTTAATATTTTATTTTAATATCTTACAAAATGAAACCAAACTGTGAGAAAGAATCTGTTATTAATACTTAGCTTCGGTGATTCTAAAAACTAAAGAACATAAAATTGATTTATGTTCATGAGAACTATCTTTTTGAAATGATTCCAAAGATGGGTGGAGAGGAAAGAGATGTGGCAGCCACGGTGGTGAGAGACATGAGACATCCTCTTCTAAATTATTGTAGGAGATATTTGGACAAAATGGTTTAAAATAATATAAATACAATAATGGTTGCATTTTTTATTTCATAATTTAAAAATAATACATATACATAAAATTATGCTTTTATTTTTCTTTGTTTTTTTTCCCTATAGGTTTTGGAGTGTGGGAACTAATTTAAAAAAAAAAAAAACATCGAAATTATCTTAATTATAGCGTAATAATACCTGACCGGACAACCATGCAGTCGTCATTTTCTCGCGTTGTAATTACCTAACCTATATATAGTATGTTTTTTGAATAAATATAATAAATAAATAAGCTGTTGTTGATGCCATGGTTTCCGATCAGGTAGAACCATCTTGATTAAGATTTTTTTTTAAAATTAGTTTCCGCACTCTAAAAAATCTGAAAAATTCAGAAAAGCATAATTTTTATGTATGTAATTATATATATAAAAAAAATCAACCATTATTGTATATCGTTTCCATGCAGTATTCTGCATCATGAAGAAAGCAAAATTCTTGTAAATCAAGAAGAAAATAGAACAAATCCAGGGTCGGACTGGGGTCAAAAGACCTACTGAGCAATGAAAGGTGGGGGCCTCACACCATGGGGGGGTTTGGGGGGCGGAGCCCCCCAAGCAGCCCGCCGCAGGCGCGATTTTTTTCAAAAAAGGGGCGTGGCTCGCTTATCTTTTTTAATACAAAAGTGTCTAAACATCGCGAGATTTTATATTATTTTTTTGTGAATTTTTGGAGTCTAAGGAAAAATTAATTGAAACCTTTTTTGGTGATAACACTGATAACGCGAGTCATATTTACTATATTTTTTTTTCTTTTACCTATTTTTTTTTTTTTTTTTTTAATTGTGGAGTTTGCAAGTATAAAGTCCCAATTGTAACCTTATTGGAACATTTTTCTGTGTGACTTTGGGTAAAAAAAAAATGCACAATTAGGAAAATAACCTTATCAAATTATTGTGGAACATAAAATTATACTAAAATAAAATTCTAGTAATGTACCCGAATATGTAAAAAAAATATTTTTTCAAAATTTGATTTTCAATAAAGATTACTACTCTTGGATTCACAAGTTAATTGAGTCACCTAACTTTGGAGTGTTAAATTGTAGCTCTGCGGGTTTCAATAAGCCCAGAATATTGTAAAAAAAATACTGACACACAGCAAATTTATTTCTTAATTTTAAGTAGTAAAATTTTTACGTTTTTGAAACAAAAATTTTAATTTCTGTGATTTTTTTGACAGAACAACCTAGGATTCTTTCAATGGATTTTCATGACTTTCCCGATTTGCGTACGTGCATGGCACTTAAAATTTCATATAAAATTAACAAAACATATGTTATGACACTGAAATATTTAAAATAAATTAATGAAAATATTTACATTGCGATAAAAATAGTTAAATTGTCCTAATTTGAAAAATTAATTTTGAATTAAATAAAAAGTGAGAAGTGTATCTTTTCCATAGGGAAACTTTTTTCTGGAAAAACAATCATTGCATCTAACGCAAAATAATATTTGCCAACAAAAATATTTGCTGGGGATACATTTTTTATTCAAAGCTTCATCAATTTTAAAATAATTGTGTATAGTTTTAGCCAGCGTTGAACAGTTAAGGTAGAGATAATATGGATCAGCTGGCCCAATGCTAAAAAAATCCCATTCATAAAAATTATGAAAAAAATTTATAATGTTCTCCTTAACATACCTTATCAGTAGGTAAAATATCAGGTATACAAAAACGAGCTAGTTTTTTAGTTATTAATTTTTAAAGTTGACTAATTTAACATGGAAGTTCCGTTTCTCCATGTTAAATTAGTCAACTTTAAAAATTAATAACTCGAAAACTATAGCTCGTTTTTGTATACCTGATATTTCACCTACTGATAGGGGATGTAGAGGAGAATATTTTAAATTTTTTTCATAATTTTTATGAATGGGATTTTTTTAGCATTGGGCCAGCTGATCCATATTATCTCTACCTTAAACGATAAAAAAATTAATTAAAAATCAATCAAGCTTTGAATAAAAAATATATTGCCAGCAAAAGTTGACGAATATTTTGTTACTTTGGATGGAATGTTTGTTTTTCCGGAAAAATGTTTTTTCAGGGAGCAGATACATTTCTTACTTCTTATTTAATTAAAATTTGATTAAATTGGGAAAATCAAACCTTTTTATCGCAATGCACGTATTTTCATCCGTTTATTTTTTTTATATATTTCAGTGACTTCAGAGTCATGTTTTATGTGTAGTTGCTTAACCGTGCTCGAAAATTAAATGACCGAATTCATTACAAATTATATTGCAGTATGTTAAAATCTCTCCAATTTTTATTTTCAGGTCAAAATTTGACTCTTTTTTTTTTCCCATTTCCTAAAAAAAGTAGTTGTACTGCATTCTGGGCCGGATATGCAGAAGTGATTTGAGCATTAAATCATGCATGAATAGATAAAAAAAAATGTATAGAAAAAAAAAATAAGCAAGTGCTATACATCTTTTAGTCTTATATATGAAGAAGACTACGAATTACGAAAACGAAGCTAGCGGAAGTTTTTGTAAAAAAAAAAAAAAAGCTTGCAAAATTTAATCTATAATTTAGATATTTTATTTTAAAAATAAAATTTATGAGTTTTTGATTCAATAATACATGCACCTTTCCGGATTGACGTTCCGGACCGTTCTGGCTTATTTTTATCACTATAATATTTGACATAAATATAATTATAAAAAGATGATGTGCACGCATGTGCACGTATTAAAAAATAAAATAAAACATATATACCGCAACAGAATATGTTAATATTAAATTTGACTTATATTAGTGCAGGACCAAGGGGCCTTCAGGGCTTTACATCTTGATTTAATTACTTTACATTATTTTTCCAAAATTATTTTCCTTCGTTTTTCTCACATCTTTTCCGATCGCGATGTATAAAAGGCCTTCTTGGTCATATGAGGGAGAATTACACAATATTTTTTTAAATAAATTTAAGGACCCTCGGCACGATTGGAGGCCCCCTAAAAATAATAAAGGTTATAGGTCCTCATTAGAGGGCCTACCTTTTATATTTTTGGGGGGCCTCCAACTGTGCCGAGGACCTTTATATTTTTTCATGAAAGTTATTATGTAATTGTTGCCTTTTTGTTTTAAAAATTTCTGGCACTTCAAAGTTGAAAATTCATAGTAAATAAATTGAAATGTATAAGAAGTAATTGATTATTATGAATATATAATAGTAATACCTATTAAATATAATAGCTAGTCAGTTCTTTGTAATGTGATTTAAGCCTCTTGTTTTACTCTACATCTTCAGAACACTGTCTACATGAACTCTTACATCGCTTCGCGATGTAAGGAGGGCCTACTTTACCCTAGGGGGGCCTACTTTTAACATTTTGGGGGCCTCCAACCGGGGGGGCCTACTGAGCAATCGCTCACCAACTCTTATGGCCAGTCCGAGCCTGAACAAATCACTTTATATATTTTTTAAAAGTGTTCTCTTTTCCTTTTCATATATAGGCTGTAAAGTGTAATAATCTAATTACTTAAATTTACTCGTGCAAGCCTCTTAATAAAGTTTTTAAGAGTTATTATTATTAGTTTTTAGTATTTTTCACTAGTCAGGCTGATTAATATTGCATATCTGTATAATATAATTATATTTAGCCAGGGTGATGTGGAATGGGTCGCGTAAATTCAGGGGTCAATGTGACATTTACCGCAATAATTTTATTATACCATCAGGGGTTTAGACAATTAAGGGTTTAACACCGAAACCCCCCTCCCCCCTTGAGAACTGAACCTTACTGTTAGCACATTTCGAAGGAAAAAATAACAACAAATGAGACTCATCGGATAAAATTTAGATAAAAAATCATAAAAATTTATGAAAAAATGTCTTAAAAAAAAACTTTGAAAATTTATCTCCGAAACACATCTTTAAACATATTTAGTTTATTTAAAATGCGTCCAGTATTATGATTATAATTTATACTAATAATTCTATCATTACAATTAGTATTTATTATTAAATTAATTATCTTTTTGTAATGAAGACAACAATTTAAAATATAACAAATGTGGGGAACATTCCCTGTATGATGTTCAGCATAAAAATTAAAATTACATGCTATTTTTTTTAGTTAATTATAGGTATATTACATCTTAGTTTTATTGTCTAGTGTATAATACGTACTGTACATAATTATCTTTAAATGTATTATTGAAGTTAAAAAAAGTCAAGTTTTTAATTGTATTGTACACTCCTCGCCTCTGAAAAAATTCCCTTCTGCAGCCTTGTTAATCAAGGCTGCAGAAGAACTAAATATTGAAAAGGTACATTGTATTTTTATTTAATTAATTACCATACCTTGAGAATAAGAATTATTTCTGAAACTAGTTGATATCTCATCAAGTTGATTCATTAAATAATAAAAGTGGGACAAGAAATTTATACAAAATTGTGCAACACATGCTGCTACACAGTCACATTGTTCTAATTAGAATAACACTATGTGTGTGTATGTATGTGTCTATATATTTTATGTGTTTGCTATTATAATGCATGTAATTAATGTACTAATGTAAAGGTATCAATCATGAATTGTGATTAGATTTAAAGTTATTTATACATAAACATTTTTATTAATACTAGAGCGCGGAAAAATGTCACATTTTTTTTGAAAAATAGGCGCCTAAAAAGTCAACTTATTTTTGGAAAATAGTCTACAAAAAAGTCACTTTTTTAAAAAATAGTCTATAAAAAAGTCACTTTTTTTTAGAAAATGCAGCAAAAAGGTGTTTCAAAAGTGCTATTTAAAAGTGTGTTTAAAAGTTTTATGTTTTTTTATATATCTTTACACAGACTTCCATTACACAGACTGAAGTCTTTATTTCTTTACTTTCCCTTTTTTTTTTTTTTTTTTTTTTTTGACAATATGAAGAAAAGAGCTGAATGAAATTCACTTAAAATATGTCAAAAAGTCACAAAAAGTCATCTTTTGCCAAAATAGTATCAAAATCCCAAAATAGTCTAAATAGTCTTTTTTTATAGGCTCATTTTAATCCACTTCCGGAGATCGGTGGACATCCTAAATGTTAACAAAATAGTCCTCATGTGCACAAATAGGCAAAATGACTTTTTTCCGCGCTCTAATTAATGCAAATAATAATTACATATTATTTCTATATACTATATAATTAGTTGATCATGCACCTTCACCATGCAGCCATCCCTCGAGGTAAGACAGTCAATGGAATACTTATATTTTTCTGCATTAATTCATATAATTGATTTCTTAAATAAAATTTCTTTAGCATGGAAAAAAAATGCAGAAGAAAATGTTTTTTAAACTTTTCTTCCGGTGACAGAATGATAATTCACTGCCCCATCAATATACAGCGTGCTGCCCCATGACACAATAACATAGTCAAAGGGCAGTTAGACAGTAAGGAGTAAAACGTTTCTTAATTATACTCCCAATGAATAATGATGGACTGACCGACTGACCGGACGGATGGCGGTGCATGGGTATCAAAAAAACAAATAAGCCGCTTGCTCGATTGCAAAGCACCCATAAGCCCTTGAGTATCATAACTATAATTATGAGATTACGAAGCCTCTCGCTGTGGATCGAAACTGCATAAGTTGTGACTAAAAGTTATAATATGAAATAAATCAAATAAACCTCAGATGATAGGGAAATTAATGGAGTATCGACCTCAATTTTTTTTATTGCAGAAATAGATAGAGGGTGCAAAGTTATGCTACCCTGATTTTTTTCAGATTTTTTTGAGCCTGGGAACTATTTTTAAAAAAATTATTGAAAATTCTTTTTGTGACGTCACGAGACGCCGCTCCTTAAGAAAAAGATAGGACTTGCCGCCGCGTGACGTCACAAAAAGGACTTTCAATAATTTGTTAAAAATAGTTCCCGGGCTCTAAAAAATCTGAAAAAATCAGAGTAGCATAACTTTTTACCCTCTATCCATTTCTGCAATAAAAAAATTGGGGTCGATACTCCATTGCAATTTATTTATAAATGCTGTTTATAATTTCCAAGCAGTGTAATATTTATTTTAAAATGCTGCTTTGACTTAGAAAGAATTAATTTAACTCAATATGAAATTTCTTCTCTATTATTTAGTAGGAAGTATCTGGTCTAGTCTTGTTGAATAAGTTTAATTCTCTTTCAAATTAATATTTTCAATTTAGTGACAAGTATAATTAATGCACGAAAAATCTATTTCCTAAGTATAATTAAGGTATATAGTTTTATACCGGTTTATACTCATAACTCATATATGATCCAAAGTCCACACAAACACAATTAAGCACGGAAGCTGCGGATCCGGGGGCGGGGGGGGGGGGGTTGAGGCAGGAGCTGCAGTCTCCCCCGCACCCCGAAATTTTTAAATTTTGGATTGAACATGGACAATATAGGCCTCTAATTATTATTATGCACTCTCCTACAGAGCAAATAAAAGTAATAACAATAAAAAAAAACATCTTAGCTATAATATGACGTAGATAATAATTGTTTACGTAACATAGCATGCATTTAAGTGACAAAAGCAGTAGTTATTTATATAAAAGATATGCACGAGTGCGTGCTGTACACAAAGAAGAGACATGATGATGATTGGTTGAGGCCGCCCACCCACAATGGACAAACGTCACGGTGGCGTCGCGTCAACATCAGTAGCACATGTTGGGTTGTGGCTGGCAGTCTCATCATTTGCGCTCTCACTGACTGACCGTGTAAGCGAGAACTCCGTCAGATCCAGTCAGATCACTCTCTCAGCATCTCAGCCAGGTCAGTAAGAAATGTAATTAATATAATAATGTATAATGAATTTTAGAGACAAGTCACCGATTTTATGGCATGCATGTGATGATGCATGGAAGAATTTATGAATTTAGGATAAAAGAGTTTCTATGTTTGTAAAAAAAATGGTACTGTACATGAAGTGTGTGTTATATATTATTCAGCTGGTGCCTTGTCGCTTTTATTAATACTGCATGACCATCGATTTGAGTAGAAGATGTGGTACGTGTTACTATAATTAAACAGGGGGGTGCCATGTTCAAATACCGCCAATGAGATATTAGAATGTGAAAATTTTTGTGGCTTAATTAATCGAAAGAAGGGGTTAAAATATGTTACTGTGAATTTTTCAGATTTTTCTGAGACCGGGAACTATTTTTAAAATATTATTGAAAGTCCATTTTGAAGACGTCACAGGCGGCACTCCTTAAGAAAAAGGATAGGGCAGTGCCGCCCGTGACGTCATAAAATAGACTTTCAATAATTTTTTAAAAATTGTTCCCGGTCTCAGAAAAATCTGAAAAAATTCACAGTATCATATTTTTACCCCTTCTTTCGATTAAGCCACTAAAATTTTCACATTCTAATATCAGATCTCATCAAGAATTTCCGTAAAGTTATATATAATAATATACGCAAGAAATTAATCAGTCTCTGAAATTAATATATAAATAATTTCCTATGCTTAAGACTTGCGTAACTTCTACGAAAATTGTTAATTGGCGGTATTTCAACACTCCCTCATGGTCCCTTAATGTATGTTTGTATTTTAATTTTTTTATATTTATGGTTTTAATAAGTGAATAAATAAAAAAAAAATGTTATTATTATTTATTATAATAGCATGCATGAAAAAGTTAATGTGGTTAAAGAAGGGAGGAAAGGGAATAAAAATAATCCTTTTCTTATATATATTATATACAATTAAATATAGAATGAAGCTAATTTTTCACAATCTAATCCATTTCCAGTAAAACAATTTCACCAAACAGCTGCAGTGTATTAATTATTACGCTACATATTAATATTTTTCTCGACATTTTTTCCTATTATTTTTTTAATTGTTTTTTTTTTCCGCAAAAGAGTTGTGGTGTGACGTCATACATCAGCTAAGACGAACAGTCTTCTACGTCTTTGTGTTTTTTTTTTGTTTTTTTTTTTTTATGAAGTTCTATTTATAAGTCAGTAAAAGGACATTTGCTAATGTCATTTAATTTAAGTGTTTTAAATTGAACGCTATTTTTTCTGCAACTTGAACATTGCATGAAGTTTACAAACGCAATGAAATTACGTGTAATTTATATATAGAATTTAATCATTTTTTTATTATTATTATTTTTTTTTTTTTTCAAGATTTAATCTTCATTAATGTGTTACAAAAATCTGCTTAGACAAACAAGAAAAGAAGGTAATAGACTGTTCGTAAATAGTACATGGAAAATAAGGATCATCAGAATCGATAATTTCTGATTGTGTGTTTACGAACAGACCTTTTTTAACTGATAAAACACACCGTGGAGGTCATATTATATCGTACTACGCCAGTGAGGTTATTTTATATTAAACGTTTATATAGCTTATATTGATAGCTTGTTGGTACACATTCAATAGCCTAAATCAATATCCCTATACTAACTGGTATAGAAATGTTGACCTAAAATATCCTAAAATCCTTTTAATCCTTAAATATCGAGTTGTAATTTTGTGTGCTGCAGACAGTGCAGCCTATATAAGAGTCCTCAACATCGCAGCACGATGATAAGAATACCGCGCCGATTTTTCTTCATAATGGACGCTCATCAGGGGGCCGTGGCGATCGCCATCTCCGGCATGGTAAGCTCATGTTGAATAATACTATGTGTACTCAACTGAAATGTTAATAGTCAAAGTAAGTACTGGATACTATGAAGCAGTGTAAAAATAACAAAATGTGGAGTTATTTACTTTTTACCTTGCTCACAATGCTCACACAGGTTCTTTTAATTTATTCAATAACAACGTCATCACTATAATAATTTATATATATTTTTTGCATTACATTTTACTTTAAAAAATATTTGAGAGAATCATGGAGAAAGTATAGAAATCAAATAATTATTAATATATAATATTACTCTTTTCTTATTTAGCAACAACTCAAAATTTGATAACAAACAGCAGCAGAAAAGTGACTATGCAGACTGCAAAATTATTCAGAAAATAATGACAATATAATTTCATATCTATAATATATGTTTCTTTTGTATTATAGCATATATTTTTTTCCTATGATTATGATTGGAAGAAATAACTATGGTTATAACATTAATATTTCATGTTTTATTTTGATAGTACTTAAAATATCAATATATATATATATTTTTTTTTTAAATGTTAATATTTTTTTTTCTAATTTCTTTGAAATCAAGTCAAGTAAAACTATAGATGGAACCTATGAGAGAGAATACAACACATCAATAAAATTCTTGGTATGCAATCAAGGATCCTGTTTGTTTTCTTTAAATTAAAATCAACATTTTTTGGTTATATATTATTATCTTATATAATAATTAATCTTAATTCTACCTATGATATTATTAAACCTGTTCTCATTCTCACTTCTCTGAAATTTAAACACAACATTAATTTGAATTTGCATGTAGATGATCTCGATGTTCACCACGCTGCTGATTGGTGAACTGTACCACCTGGCGGGGCCGGACACCCTAGCAGATATCGTCAAAGCAAACTCCACTGCTCTAGACGAAGAAGCTAAGACCTTCCTTTTAGGTACGGATAGAATACAGTGAGCAATGAGGTACATCTTTTCTGTCGTTATAAGCTCGTAATTTTATAAATTTACCATGAGATCAGCAAAAAAATTAAAAGCGATCTTCATATTATTAATGATATAAAATTACTGCATAGAGATCATTACATTGACATAATATTATTCCATATTTTTTACAGGACTACCCAAGATCATGTGGTCTATGGCAGGATTCTGCATTTTCGTGTTGATCATTGAGGCCTTGATGCTCTACGGTGTCCTCAATGTATGTAAAATTATAGTGTTAATGAGAATTGCAAGAATTAATTATTGTATCAAGAGAGGAGATCAAATAAATGTGTTTAGACGAAATAGAGAAGGATTATTTAATTATTCAAATTTCAAAAATTTATTCATCTTCTAAAAGACATGTCAATAAAAATACAGAATTAGGATAATATGTAATAATACTATGTAAATATTGCAGTGAAATTAACATACACAATTAATTTTTTTTCTTACATTTTTAAGTAAATTAGAAACAATGCAATATCTAGAAAGTAAGTTTCGTAATTATAACTTAAAGGTGCCTCAGTAAATGACAACACTTTGAACGAGACTATAATACTGTTTTATTTGCACGTGGTGTCCAGCGCAAGTCGGTGCTGCTGCTGCCGTGGCTGGTGCTCGAGGTGATTGCCGTGTTGCTCAACGTGATCGAGTTCATCATCGCGTTCGACCACCCCACCTTCATGTCCGTGCTGTGCGGGCTGCTGTTCGTGTTCTTCCAGCTTGGTCAGTCATCTGGGGGGTCTTCAAATAACACCACTTAACCTAAACTTAGCCTAAGACTGTCTTAGCGCAACAATAAAGAATACTCTAAGACTGTCTTAATTTTAGGATTGTTGTAATTTGTGTTATTTGAAGACCCCCCTGCAGTTAACTGCAGTCCTTTATATTATTGTATATTATTATTAGTCTTTTATTAAACACAGAAAGTGTACATATTAACAGCACTAGAAACATAGATTATAGAAAAACATTACAATAGAACACATAAAACATACATACAAAACATATATAATAGTTACAGAATAATAGAACAATAGAAAATGATAGTAAAACAATATAAAATAAAATAACAGATGATACTAACAGCCTGTTACATCATAATAATAATATATCATATATATAATCACATATATAAAACAAAATATGACATAGAAAATTGATAGAATAAAAAACTTATTGCTTCATTGCTATTCAAAATCTATAGACTATATGAAATCTCCCCTGGCATAATCGCTAATAGGATTAATTCTAGATTTACAGATATTTAAATGATATTGGCTACAATATTCATTACATAATTTACATACACAAGATTGTTCAGCTTTATGATAACCAGAAGATTTACAAATTAGATGGTGGAAGCCGTGAACAGCCTGGCGAGTTAAGACATTTCTAACATTGGATCTATCCAATTGGGGCAGACACCAATGTTTACATGTCATAGCATCAGTGCTGTAAAACTCAGGATTAATATCCTGAGCTTTTTGATTCCTGACAGCTATAAAATTGGAATATTGATCTGTCGTTGGAAGTTTAAACATTTCTTTGATTTCTGTAATAAAATAATTGGAATCTATCAGTTTATAGGCCAGTCTAGTTTCGGTAAATTTTGACAGACACAGTAATCTTTTAACAAACATGGCTTTTACTGATTCTAATTTATCAAAATCGGATACAGATAAATGAGGCTATACAATTTCAATACCATAAGTAGCCACAGGGGCGACTTTTAAATTGAATAGTTTGAGCCCTGTTTTGACGGATAGACCAGACAGCCCTGAGATAGTGTACATAACAGTGATAGCGTTCTTACATCTTTCTGTTATATGTTTAGAAAAAGAATGCCCTGTCATTGTATATAGTGGTCGTGCACTCGATTCGGTATAAAAAATATATTAATTAAATTGAAGAAGGGGTAAAAATAATAACAATTTTATATTAAAACTTCAAACAAGTAACTTATTAATCTTACTGTCAGAGTAGTATTTACTATTTACGATCAATATTCAATGTTTCATTCATAATCTGCTCCTCATTTAATTCGTTATCTTCTGCTTAAAAAGTCCCTTGCAATGTATGACATGGGCTATTTATTATAATTATGTATCAAAAGATGCTTTTAAGAAGAGCTCTAGCCAGCAGTATGTAACGTTTCATCACAAGGCAGTTAATTTGATTCTATAACAAGATCTTAATATGTACTTTGTATGAGACTGTCACGTTATATCTCACATCCCATTTAATATCAGCTGTTTATCAATTATTTTAATAAAATTAGAGCTACAAATATCACTTTTTTTAGCATGCACAACAATATTTGAGCAAATAACACTCTATAATAATATATCTGAAACATACTTTATTTATAAACTAAGATAGTACAAATATAATTAATTATATATGCTTTTTCCGAAAAGAGCGGTTTACATTAGTTTTGAACTTTGGAAATAACCTATATTATCTCCACTGTCCTCTGAGTGACTTGACCTCTCTTCATTGTAATTTGCTTTGATTGAATTGCTTCTCTAAATAAAGAACGTGCATGTTTAATAGCGTTAAGTTTGTATTCATAAACGAATTAATTAAGGCTTAATACTCTATGTATTTTAAAACATGATACGAATGCAAATTTTTGCTCATTAACTGTTTATTCTAGGTCTAGGTTACTATCTCCCTTATATCCTGTCGGACTAAACGCGCTTGTCACGTAAATTTTATAACGCAAATTGTAAACTGCTGAAAAATCAATTCGTTCTCTCTGTTTGCAACTCCTCGGAACAGCTCAAACGTCGTCGCTACTTAATTCCATGAAGTGTAGCGGTAATGGATTAGGGATTACAGACTCGTAATTATTTTAGGACTGCAAACTGCAAAGTAGGGGCAGAGAGCTTAAATCAATAATTAAATTTAAGCCAACAAATTTCAAGCAATCTGAATTGATAATTGTCACTTTCAGAGAGTATTTGTAGCCTCTTGTTTCAACACGTTGCCCTTTTTGACTCTACAACAGGCTGTGAAAATGCACGCATGTGCTTAAGGAGGATGGGGGAGGGGGGATATCTGCATCATTAAAACGTAAAGAAGCTGATTTGTTTCTGTGAATTCATAATCATTAAAATGTCCACAATTTCCGAGTTCTATATATTGGCGCTGATCGACCATTGTGTTATGTTTTAGTAATATCAGCCTACGAGATCCTCGTGGTGTTCGCAAGCTACCGACTCCTGAAAACGGACAACGACCCTCCCTCCATGCCGTTCGAGAACCCGCTTGCCGTGTGACGTCACTGTTCGGTCCTCCGTGACGTAATAACGCACCGCTGAGCCGTGCTCTGCTGAACAAGTATCTAATTTGCATATTGTGTGGGGCCTACATTCAAAATGATGGTTGCTGCAAGTTGAATGAAATGTTATCAAAATCTATTGAGTTGTGATTTTTTTATAATTTTACTTCACGATTTATATAATATATAATCACTTTAAATTTTCACTTCTAATAAAAATTCATTGCAATGTAAAATAAAAAAACAACAATAATTATAATATTACAGTTCATTTTTTGTATGCCTATTGATTTATCTTTATTATATGAACTTTGTAAGTCTATATGTAGTCATTCTTCATTAATTATTATATTTTATCTAAACATATTGATTGCATTACGCATTAAATTTATGACATAATTACGTATGTGACCAAAATGTGTCAATTGCCACAAATTAATCACACAAAGTATATAAACTATTAAATCGAAGCATTAAATAGTGTACTATTTATAGTTTTGCTGATAACATGAAATTACCTTTCAAAGTTTTCGGAAAATACCTTGAATCAATAAAATTTTATTTATATTTATATAATACTAAACAAGGGTCCCGATGTATTTTTCAAAAATAAAAATATTTTTAAGAGTTGCAATTTACCGCATTATTTTCCTCTTCTAACCAGTAAATATACCTACATTTTTAATTCAATTTTTAGTTTTAATTTAAATGTCTTCGTGTGTCAACAAGACTCACATTGGTAATTCTCTCATGCCCTCAATTTTAATTTTATTTCGTGACTTTCTGGTGGATGGGGGAAAATATCTCTTTTTTACTATTCAAGCTTCAAAATAGGTTTTATTAAATCTCATTACATGATACATAAGTACATGAAAATAACACAATTTATTGCTAGGCAACATGCTTCTACCAGAGATAGTAACCCTTAGTTAAGCGGCACTTTTCGCGCGTAGGGATCCTCGTAAGAAACGCCCGCGAGATTTTCTTTTCGCGTGGCAGAGGTGTTCCCGTCCGGAATCGACCCGGGAGACGGGGGCGCGGGCTGGGGGGCCTCCCGAGGTTTCCGGAACCGCCTCCCTAAAATCGAGTTTCCGTTCGGGAGGGGCGCCGGAGGGCGAGAGAGGGCGGAAATCTCGAGCCGGGGACGAGATTTCGGGGAAGTTGCGGGCCTCCGGGGGCCCTCCCCGGCGTCCGTCCTCGGCGCCGCGGGAGGGGCGGACCGGTCCTCTCGGAGGTTCATGAAGCCCTTTTTCCACTTTCGTCCCTCCTCCGACGGGGCGGGGGCGAGACCGCCCTCGACCCCGCGGGACAGTGCGGCGTCTATCGGACCTCGCGGTTCTCGTGGCACGCGACCGGCGGCCCGCCGACGCGCCTCGAGACGAAGCGACCGATCCGTCGCGTCTCTCGCGCCTCTTGCCGCGAACGCGCGTCCCGTCGGACGGGTCGTTCGGGGCGGGGGAACCGCGGAAACTTTATCATCGGGGTCGCCCCCGACGTTTGCTAACTCGTCCGGGCACGAGAGTAGGTTAGGTCCGACATCGGTCGATTGACACGGCCGATCGAGCGGACCACAAATGAACAGAGAGCTTTTTTCGAAAGCGGGCCTGCTTTCCGTCAACGGGGACGTCAAAGTCGGGCCCACCTCTCTTTGAGCAACGTCGGGTGCCATTTCGCGATTTGAAATCCTGCCTCCGTTCGAGGGGCGTGTTCGCGAGAATGACGTCGCGACACCTTTCCATTGCGATTTTAATACTTTTCGTACTTACTCTATTGAAACGCTCCGTTTCCCGAGCTGGCCGTGCGGTCGACGGGAAAAAAGTTAGGTCGTGGCATTCAGACGCGCTCACATACGGACGGATCTACATGACGTTGACAGCCATGACAGGGCGTAATGCCGCGTCGTCGCTAGGTCTACGTCTCACTCGCTTCATCCGAGAGGCGGAAGCGGGACTCTCGATAGAGATTTCCTGGGGGAGTCTCGTGCCGGTCCGACACAAGGGTGCACTATTTATCATACATTCTGGAAGGTTCCGGGGCGGTACGAGAAAAGGCCACCAGGTGGCAGCACGGCTCGGAGAATCACCAGATATAGTGGCGATCGCCGTCGAAATACTTCTACACTAAGTTCACAGATGGCGCGCAAATCCATTTTTATGACACGTGCAATTTTTGGTCACCACCACGTCGTCGCGACTCTCCTTCTCAAAAAGAAAATAAAAAAAAAAAACAAAAAAAAAAGGCTGGCGACCACCCGCACCCCTAGTCCTTATTATTAAACATCACTTTCGGGACCCCAAAATTAACCAGCGTTTTCCTATGCTGGGACGCACTTCCTTTGGGCGAGCGTCTGGGTTCGTCGGAACCCGACGAGACTTTTCCTGGGGGTTCCCGGGGGTGGCCGCCGTAACCGGGAAAATAATAAAAAATCCACGTCCGGGGGGGGACTGGGGGTGAATTTTTTTATCTAGATTTTTGGGGTTTTTCGGCCTCCGAGCTCTTCCGGTGCCCTGCGCTGGCCTTGGCCGGTGGAGGTCTTTGCCCGGTGAACTTTTGTTGCTGCCGAGTCGTGTTCGGTTCCGGACACCGGACACCGTTTCGGCAGCGCACGCCGCCCGTGAGGTTACGTTTGGAAATTTGGGCTCTTCGGTGTCGTGTGGTCTGTGTTTCGAATCACCGTGTGTTCGAGTGTTGGTGCGTGCTGTGTTGTCGTGGCCGTGTAGTGAGGACGTCATGCTATTGCGACGTATTACGTGTCACTTTGATGTGTTATGGCCCTCTATCATGCACTTTGAATCACAAATGTGGACATCGTGGACACGGGGTGACCTTGTGCCGCGTGACTCCACGGCTAGGGGATCTCCTCCCTGAGTTCATCTTTTCGTTGGTTTCGATTTGTGTTTTCTGATACGTAGACATGTAACGCACAACGTACTAGTGCTACTTTTTCCATTTTTTATACATACAGTGTTTCCTGCCATTGGAAAGTTTATGGTTACCAACTTCAACAGCTTCTTTGTCGTTCAAGTTTGAATGTTGGTGGAAAAATGCAAGTCTACCATTGGTAGAAAGAGTTCTGCTAACTGGGATTGACTGAAGCTTTTGCATATCGTCAATGCTTTGAAATTATTATACTTTATTAACTTTCTTTGTGTGACTGCTGCCATCCCATTGGCTGCTTCTGTTTAGAGGCAACATTGCAAAAGGGGATCTGACTGCTCAGTGCAGTGATGTGAAATTCGCGCGAAGATTGGTCCGCGAAAATGCGCATGCGAATATCCGCGCAAGTGCGCGCATATGTGCGTAAGATAGTTTCAAGATGGTGGCCGCCCGCAAATGGAATCACGTGAGCACAGATATTGTAGACATTCAGAAGTTCGATATTTTTCCCATAGATGGAGATGCCATATATGGTAGCACATTCCAAGCAAACTACTTTCAGGTGTGACTTAATTAATATAACTTTATATAAAATTGATTATTTTCGTAAATAATGCTCGGATTTACTCCCAATTAGGTCTAGGGGGGGTTATAAAATTAAGGTGCAAGTAATGCGGGTTGCATACTTTCAGGGGCATGTAGGTTGTGGTTGCATACTTTCAGGGGCATGTAAGTGAAGGTTGCCTACCTTTAGGGGTAACTTATAATAACTTTATATAAAAAACGAATTTTTTCGTAAATAATGCTCGGATCATCTCCCAATTAGGTCTAATTGGTCCGCGAAAATGCGCATGCGAATATCCGCGCAAGTGCGCGCATATGTGCGTAAGATAGTTTCAAGATGGTGGCCGCCCGCAAATGGAATCACGTGAGCACAGATATTGTAGACATTCAGAAGTTCGATATTTTTCCCATAGATGGAGATGCCATATATGGTAGCACATTCCAAGCAAACTACTTTCAGGTGTGACTTAATTAATATAACTTTATATAAAATTGATTATTTTCGTAAATAATGCTCGGATTTACTCCCAATTAGGTCTAGGGGGGGTTATAAAATTAAGGTGCAAGTAATGCGGGTTGCATACTTTCAGGGGCATGTAGGTTGTGGTTGCATACTTTCAGGGGCATGTAAGTGAAGGTTGCCTACCTTTAGGGGTAACTTATAATAACTTTATATAAAAAACGAATTTTTTCGTAAATAATGCTCGGATCATCTCCCAATTAGGTCTAGGGGGGTTATCAAATTAAGGTGTAATTAATGCGGGTTGCATACTTTCAGGGGCATGTAGGTTGTGGTTGTCTACTTTCAGGGGTAATTTGCGTTCGGTACATCATAGCATTACGAGGTTTAATTACAACTGGCCACCTCTTTGTGTTGAAGATGGGCAGTGTCCGGAGTAAGCCCATTGCCTTGCTCGCTCGAACACGACCGGACGCTAAGAAAATAATTAACTCGAATCTTCCCAAACTCCTTAAAAAAATTATTAAATAAAATAAAATAAAATAAATAATAATAAAATAATAGGGGCCTAACAACTGCGTCTGACTCCTTAAAAAAATTATTAAATAAAATGAAATAAATAATAATAAAATAGTAGGGGTCTAACAACTGCGTCTGAGTCGTTATCTGAGCCTGTTCATCTTCGCTAATTTAAAACACTATAATATCTGTCAACCTATGGCTGAGAGATTTTTGGAAGTGCATCACTGCACTGGGTGGAAAGCAAGACGAATTTATCCCAGGGAGGGAGCGGCGTATTTTTATACTTGAAATGTTCACCCATCCAAGTATTAACCACGCTTGACGTAGCCTGACTTCAGTGATCTAACGAGAACCGGTCAATGCATAACGCCACGCTCCACCTCTACTCTGAATTACTCTGAATTTTTTTAGATTTTTATGAGTCCTGCAACTATTTCTAAATAATTATTGAACGTTCTTTAATTTAAGTTGGCACCCCTGAATCGTTAATAAAAAGAATAGGACAGAGATGCCTGTTGACGCCTCCAGAGGGCGTGGCAGCACATTTAATAATTATTTAAAAATAGTTCTGGGTTTCAAAAAAATCTGGAAAAAATCAGAGTAGCATAATTTGGTACCTTCAATTCATTTCTGTAATAAAAAAAAATCATGTAGGTTGTCCATTTTGCATTAAAATACCGTTATGATATCACGTACTGAATACTTATATAGATGGCAACATATGATTGACAAAATTAATTAAAAGACTTGAAACCAAACGAGCGTAGGCGAGTTTACACCCCACCCCTAGTAACCCTTAGTTAAGCGGCACTTTTCGCGCGTAGGGATCCTCGTAAGAAACGCCCGCGAGATTTTCTTTTCGCGTGGCAGAGGTGTTCCCGTCCGGAATCGACCCGGGAGACGGGGGCGCGGGGTGGGGGGCCTCCCGAGGTTTCCGGAACCGCCTCCCTAAAATCGAGTTTCCGTTCGGGAGGGGCGCCGGAGGGCGAGAGAGGGCGGAAATCTCGAGCCGGGGACGAGATTTCGGGGAAGTTGCGGGCCTCCGGGGGCCCTCCCCGGCGTCCGTCCTCGGCGCCGCGGGAGGGGCGGACCGGTCCTCTCGGAGGTTCATGAAGCCCTTTTTCCACTTTCGTCCCTCCTCCGACGGGGCGGGGGCGAGACCGCCCTCGACCCCGCGGGACGGTGCGGCGTCTGTCGGACCTCGCGGTTCTCGTGGCACGCGACCGGCGGCCCGCCGACGCGCCTCGAGACGAAGCGACCGATCCGTCGCGTCTCTCGCGCCTCTCGCCGCGAACGCGCGTCCCGTCGGGGGGTCGCTCGGGGCGGGGGAACCGCGGAAACTTTATCATCGGGGTCGCCCCCGACGTTTGCTAACTCGTCCGGGCACGAGAGTAGGTTAGGTCCGACATCGGTCGATTGACACGGCCGATCGAGCGGGCCACAAATGAACAGAGAGCTTTTTTCGAAAGCGGGCCTGCATTCCGTCTACGGGGACGTCAAAGTCGGGCCCACCTCTCTTTGAGCAACGTCGGGTGCCATTTCGCGATTTGAAATCCTGCCTCCGTTCGAGGGGCGTGTTCGCGAGAATGACGTCGCGACACCTTTCCATCGCGATTTTAATACTTTTCGTACTTACTCGATTGAAACGCTCCGTTTCCCGAGCTGACCGTGCGGTCGACGGGAAAAAAGTTAGGTCGTGGCATTCAGACGCGCCCACATACGGACGGATCTACACGACGTTGACAGCCATGACAGGGCGTAATGCCGCGTCGTCGCTAGGTCTACGTCTCACTCGCTTCATCCGAGAGGCGGAAGCGGGACTCTCGATAGAGACTTCCTGGGGGAGTCTCGTGCCGGTCCGACACAAGGGTGCACTATTTATCATACATTCTGGAAGGTTCCGGGGCGGTACGAGAAAAGGCCACCAGGTGGCAGCACGGCTCGGAGAATCACCAGATATAGTGGCGATCGCCGTCGAAATACTTCTACACTAAGTTCACAGATGGCGCGCAAATCCATTTATATGACACGTGCAATTTTTGGCCACCACCGCGTCGTCGCGACTCACCTTCTCAAAAAGAAGAGAAAAAAAAAAAAAAAAAAGGACCGGCGACCACCCGCACCCCTAGTCCTTATTATTAAACATCACTTTCGGGACCCCAAAATTAACCAGCGTTTTCCTATGCTGGGACGCACTTCCTTTGGGCGAGCGTCTGGGTTCGTCGGAACCTGACGAAACTTTTCCTGGGGGTTCCCGGGGGTGGCCGCCGTAACCGGGAAAATAATAAAAAATCCACGTCCGGGGGGGGACTGGGGGTGAATTTTTTTATCTAGATTTTTGGGGTTTTTCGGCCTCCGAGCTCTTCCGGTGCCCTGCGCTGGCCTTGGCCGGTGGAGGTCTTTGCCCGGTGAACTTTTGTTGCTGCCGAGTCGTGTTCGGTTCCGGACACCGGACACCCTTTCGGCAGCGCACGCCGCCCGTGAGGTTACGGTTGGAAATTTGGGCTCTTCGGTGTCGTGTGGTCTGTGTTTCGAATCACCGTGTGTTCGAGTGTTGGTGCGTGGTGTGTTGTCGTGGCCGTGTAGTGAGGACGTCATGCTATTGCGACGTATTACTTGTCACTTTGATGTGTTACGGCCCTCTATCATGCACTTTGAATCACAAATGTGGACATCGTGGACACGGGGTGACCTTGTGCCGCGTGACTCCACGGCTAGGGGATCTCCTCCCTGAGTTCATCTTTTCGTTGGTTTCGATTTGTGTTTTCTGATACGTAGACATGTAACGCACAACGTTCTAGTGCTACTTTTTCCATTTTTTATACATACAGTGTTTCCTGCCATTGGAAAGTTTATGGTTACCAACTTCAACAGCTTCTTTGTCGTTTAAGTTTGAATGTTGGTGGAAAAAGGCAAGTATACCATTGGTAGAAAGAGTTCTGCTAACTGGGATTGGCTGAAGCTTTTGCATATCGTCAATGCTTTGAAATTATTATACTTTATTAATTTTCTTTCTGTGACTGCTGCCATCCCATTGGCTGCTTCCGTTTAGAGGCAACATTGCAAAAGGGGATCTGACTGCTCAGTGCAGTGATGTGAAATTCGCGCGAAGATTGGTCCGCAAAAATGCGCATGCGAATATCCGCGCAAGTGCGCGCATATGTGCGTAAGATAGTTTCAAGATGGTGGCCGCCCGCAAATGGAATCACGTGAGCACAGATATTGTAGACATTCAGAAGTTCGATATTTTTTCCATAGGTGGAGATGCCATGGTAGCACATTCCAAGCAAACTACTTCCAGGTGTGACTTAATTATTATAACTTTATATAAAATTGATTATTTTCGTAAATAATGCTCGGATTTACTCCCAAATAGGTCTAGGGGGGGTTATAAAATTAGGGTGCAAGTAATGCGGGTTGCATACTTTCAGGGGCATGTAGGTTGTGGTTGCATACTTTCAGGGGAAGTTTGGTTGGGTTGCATACTTTCAAGGGCATGTAAGTGAAGGTTGCCTACCTTTAGGGGTAACTTATAATAACTTTATATAAAAACGAATATTTTCGTAAATAATGCTCGGATCATCTCCCAATTAGGTCTAGGGGGGGTTATCAAATTAAGGTGAATTAATGCGGGTTGCATACTTTCAGGGGCATGTAGGTTGTGGTTGCCTACTTTCAGGGGCAATTTGCGTTCAGTACATCATAGCATTACGAGGTTTAATTACAACTGGCCACCTCTTTGTGTTGAAGATGGGCAGTGTCCGGAGTAAGCCCATTGCCTTGCTCGCTCGAACACGACCGGACGCTAAGAAAATAATTAACTCGAATCTCCCCAAACTCCTTAAAAAAATTATTAAATAAAATAAAATAAATAATAATAAAAATAGTAGGGGCCTAACAACTGCGTCTGACTCCTTAAAAAATTATTAAATAAAATAAAATAAATAATAATAAAATAGTAGGGGTCTAACAACTGCGTCTGAGTCATTATCTGAGCCTGTTCATCTTCGCTAATTTAGAACACTATAATATCTGTCAACATATGGCTGAGAGATTTTTGGAAGTGCATCACTGCACTGGGTGGAAAGCAAAACGAATTTATCCCAGGGAGGGAGCAGCGTATTTTTATACTTGAAATGGTCACCCATCCAAGTATTAACCACGCTTGACGTAGCCTGACTTCAGTGATCTAACGAGAACCGGTCAATGCATAACGCCACGCTCCACCTCTACTCTGAATTACTCTGAATTTTTTTAGATTTTTATGAGTCCTGCAACTATTTCTAAATAATTATTGAACGTTCTGTAATTTAAGTTGGCACCCCTGAATCGTTAATAAAAAGGATAGGACAGAGACGCCTGTTGACGCCTCCAGAGGGCGTGGCAGCACATTTAATAATTATTTAAAAATAGTTCTGGGTTTCAAAAAAATCTGGAAAAAATCAGAGTAGCATAATTCGGTACCTTCAAATCATTTCTGCAATAAAAATTTTTCACGTAGGTTGTCCATTTTGCATTAAAACACCGTTATGATGTCACGTACTGAATACTTACATAGATGGCAACATATGATTGACAAAATTATTTAAAAGACTTGAAAGCAAACGAGCGTAAGCGCGAGTTTACACCCCACCCCTAGTAACCCTTAGTTAAGCGGCACTTTTCGCGCGTAGGGATCCTCGTAAGAAACGCCCGCGAGATTTTCTTTTCGCGTGGCAGAGGTCTTCCCGTCCGGAATCGACCCGGGAGACGGGGGCGCGGGGTGGGGGGCCTCCCGAGGTTTCCGGAACCGCCTCCCTAAAATCGAGTTTCCGTTCGGGAGGGGCGCCGGAGGGCGAGAGAGGGCGGAAATCTCGAGCCGGGGACGAGATTTCGGGGAAGTTGCGGGCCTCCGGGGGCCCTCCCCGGCGTCCGTCCTCGGCGCCGCGGGAGGGGCGGACCGGTCCTCTCGGAGGTTCATGAAGCCCTTTTTCCACTTTCGTCCCTCCTCCGACGGGGCGGGGGCGAGACCGCCCCCGACCCCGCGGGACGGTGCGGCGTCTATCGGACCTCGCGGTTCTCGTGGCACGCGACCGGCGGCCCGCCGACGCGCCTCGAGACGAAGCGACCGATCCGTCGCGTCTCTCGCGCGTCTCGCCGCGAACGCGCGTCCCGTCGGGGGGTCGTTCGGGGCGGGGGAACCGCGGAAACTTTATCATCGGGGTCGCCCCCGACGTTTGCTAACTCGTCCGGGCACGAGAGTAGGTTAGGTCCGACGTCGGTCGATTGACACGGCCGATCGAGCGGACCACAAATGAGCAGAGAGCTTTTTTCGGAAGCGGGCCTGCTTTCCGTCAACGGGGACGTCAAAGTCGGGCCCACCTCTCTTTGAGCAACGTCGGGTGCCATTTCGCGATTTGAAATCCTGCCTCCGTTCGAGGGGCGTGTTCGCGAGAATGACGTCGCGACACCTTTCCATCGCGATTTGCATACTTTTCGTACTTACTCGATTGAAACGCTCCGGTTCCCGAGCTGACCGTGCGGTCGACGGGAAAAAAGTTAGGTCGTGGCATTCAGACGCGCCCACATACGGACGGATCTACACGACGTTGACAGCCATGACAGGGCGTAATGCCGCGTCGTCGCTAGGTCTACGTCTCACTCGCTTCATCCGAGAGGCGGAAGCGGGACTCTCGATAGAGACTTCCTGGGGGAGTCTCGTGCCGGTCCGACACAAGGGTGCACTATTTATCATACATTCTGGAAGGTTCCGGGGCGGTACGATAAAAGGCCACCAGGTGGCAGCACGGCTCGGAGAATCACCAGATATAGTGGCGATCGCCGTCGAAATACTTCTACACTAAGTTCACAGATGGCGCGCAAATCCATTTATATGAAACGTGCAATTTTTGGCCACCACCGCGTCGTCGCGACTCTCCTTCTCAAAAAGAAGAGAAAAAAAAAAGGACCGGCGACCACCCGCACCCCTAGTAACCCTTAGTTAAGCGGCACTTTTCGCGCGTAGGGATCCTCGTAAGAAACGCCCGCGAGATTTTCTTTTCGCGTGGCAGAGGTCTTCCCGTCCGGAATCGACCCGGGAGACGGGGGCGCGGGGTGGGGGGCCTCCCGAGGTTTCCGGAACCGCCTCCCTAAAATCGAGTTTCCGTTCGGGAGGGGCGCCGGAGGGCGAGAGAGGGCGGAAATCTCGAGCCGGGGACGAGATTTCGGGGAAGTTGCGGGCCTCCGGGGGCCCTCCCCGGCGTCCGTCCTCGGCGCCGCGGGAGGGGCGGACCGGTCCTCTCGGAGGTTCATGAAGCCCTTTTTCCACTTTCGCCCCTCCTCCGACGGGGCGGGAGCGAGACCGCCCCCGACCCCGCGGGACGGTGCGGCGTCTGTCGGACCTCGCGGTTCTCGTGGCACGCGACCGGCGGCCCGCCGACGCGCCTCGAGACGAAGCGACTGATCCGTCGCGTCTCTCGCGCCTCTCGCCGCGAACGCGCGTCCCGTCGGGGGGTCGCTCGGGGCGGGGGAACCGCGGAAACTTTATCATCGGGGTCGCCCCCGACGTTTGTTAACTCATCCGGGCACGAGAGTAGGTTAGGTCCGACATCGGTTGATTGACACGGCCGATCGAGCGGACCACAAATGAACAGAGAGCTTTTTTCGAAAGCGGGCCTGCTTTCCGTCAACGGGGACGTCAAAGTCGGGCCCACCTCTCTTTGAGCAACTTCGGGTGCCATTTCGCGATTTGAAATCCTGCCTCCGTTCGAGGGGCGTGTTCGCGAGAATGACGTCGCGACACCTTTCCATCGCGATTTTAATACTTTTCGTACTTACTCGATTGAAACGCTCCGGTTCCCGAGCTGACCGTGCGGTCGACGGGAAAAAAGTTAGGTCGTGGCATTCAGACGCGCCCACATACGGACGGATCTACACGACGTTGACAGCCATGACAGGGCGTAATGCCGCGTCGTCGCTAGGTCTACGTCTCACTCGCTTCATCCGAGAGGCGGAAGCGGGACTCTCGATAGAGACTTCCTGGGGGAGTCTCGTGCCGGTCCGACACAAGGGTGCACTATTTATCATACATTCTGGAAGGTTCCGGGGCGGTACGAGAAAAGGCCACCAGGTGGCAGCACGGCTCGGAGAATCACCAGATATAGTGGCGATCGCCGTCGAAATACTTCTACACTAAGTTCACAGATGGCGCGCAAATCCATTTTTATGACACTTGCAAATTTTGGCCACCACCACGTCGTCGCGACTCTCCTTCTCAAAAAGAAAATAAAAAAAAAAACAAAACAAAAAAAAGGCCGGCGACCACCCGCACCCCTAGTCCTTATTATTAAACATCACTTTCGGGACCCCAAAATTAACCAGCGTTTTCCTATGCTGGGACGCACTTCCTTTGGGCGAGCGTCTGGGTTCGTCGGAACCCGACGAAACTTTTCCTGGGGGTTCCCGGGGGTGGCCGCCGTAACCGGGAAAATAATAAAAAATCCACGTCAGGGGGGGGACTGGGGGTGAATTTTTTTATCTAGATTTTTGGGGTTTTTCGGCCTCCGAGCTCTTCCGGTGCCCTGCGCTGGCCTTGGTCGGTGGAGGTCTTTGCCCGGTGAACTTTTGTTGCTGCCGGGTCGTGTTCGGTTCCGGACACCGGACACCCTTTCGGCAGCGCACGCCGCCCGTGAGGTTACGTTTGGAAATTTGGGCTCTTCGGTGTCGTGTGGTCTGTGTTTCGAATCACCGTGTGTTCGAGTGTTGGTGCGTGGTGTGTTGTCGTGGCCGTGTAGTGAGGACGTCATGCTATTGCGACGTATTACGTGTCACTTTGATGTGTTACGGCCCTCTATCATGCACTTTGATTCACAAATGTGGACATCGTGGACACGGGGTGACCTTGTGCCGCGTGACTCCACGGCTAGGGGATCTCCTCCCTGAGTTCATCTTTTCGTTGGTTTCGATTTGTGTTTTCTGATACGTAGACATGTAACGCACAACGTTCTAGTGCTACTTTTTCCATTTTTTATACATACAGTGTTTCCTGCCATTGGAAAGTTTATGGTTACCAACTTCAACAGCTTCTTTGTCGTTTAAGTTTGAATGTTGGTGGAAAAAGGCAAGTATACCATTGGTAGAAAGAGTTCTGCTAACTGGGATTGGCTGAAGCTTTTGCATATCGTCAATGCTTTGAAATTATTATACTTTATTAATTTTCTTTGTGTGACTGCTGCCATCCAATTGGCTGCTTCCGTTTAGAGGCAACATTGCAAAAGGGGATCTGACTGCTCAGTGCAGTGATGTGAAATTCGCGCGAAGATTGGTCCGCGAAAATGCGCATGCGAATATCCGCGCAAGTGCGCGCATATGTGCGTAAGATAGTTTCAAGATGGTGGCCGCCCGCAAATGGAATCACGTGAGCACAGATATTGTAGACATTCAGAAGTTCGATATTTTTCCCATAGGTGGAGATGCCATGGTAGCACATTCCAAGCAAACTACTTCCAGGTGTGACTTAATTATTATAACTTTATATAAAATTGATTATTTTCGTAAATAATGCTCGGATTTACTCCCAATTAGGTCTAGGGGGGTTATAAAATTAAGGTGCAAGTAATGCGGGTTGCATACTTTCAGGGGCATGTAGGTTGTGGTTGCATACTTTCAGGGGAAGTTTGGTTGGGTTGCATACTTTCAAGGGCATGTAAGTGAAGGTTGCCTACCTTTAGGGGTAACTTATAATAACTTTATATAAAAACGAATATTTTCGTAAATAATGCTCGGATCATCTCCCAATTAGGTCTAGGGGGGGTTATCAAATTAAGGTGTAATTAATGCGGGTTGCATACTTTCAGGGGCATGTAGGTTGTGGTTGCCTACTTTCAGGGGCAATTTGCGTTCGGTACATCATAGCATTACGAGGTTTAATTACAACTGGCCACCTCTTTGTGTTGAAGATGGGCAGTGTCCGGAGTAAGCTCATTGCCTTGCTCGCTCGAACACGACCGGACGCTAAGAAAGTAATTAACTCGAATCTCCCCAAACTCCTTAAAAAAATTATTAAATAAAATAAAATAAATAATAATAAAAATAGTAGGGGCCTAACAACTGCGTCTGACTCCTTAAAAAATTATTAAATAAAATAAAATAAATAATAATAAAATAGTAGGGGTCTAACAACTGCGTCTGAGTCGTTATCTGAGCCTGTTCATCTTCGCTAATTTAGAACACTATAATATCTGTCAACATATGGCTGAGAGATTTTTGGAAGTGCATCACTGCACTGGGTGGAAAGCAAAACGAATTTATCCCAGGGAGGGAGCGGCGTATTTTTATACTTGAAATGGTCACCCATCCAAGTATTAACCACGCTTGACGTAGCCTGACTTCAGTGATCTAACGAGAACCGGTCAATGCATAACGCCACGCTCCACCTCTACTCTGAATTACTCTGAATTTTTTTAGATTTTTATGAGTCCTGCAACTATTTCTAAATAATTATTGAACGTTCTGTAATTTAAGTTGGCACCCCTGAATCGTTAATAAAAAGGATAGGACAGAGACGCCTGTTGACGCCTTCAGAGGGCGTGGCAGCACATTTAATAATTATTTAAAAATAGTTCTGGGTTTCAAAAAAATCTGGAAAAAATCAGAGTAGCATAATTCGGTACCTTCAAATCATTTCTGCAATAAAAATTTTTCACGTAGGTTGTCCATTTTGCATTAAAACACCGTTATGATGTCACGTACTGAATACTTATATAGATGGCAACATATGATTGACAAAATCATTTAAAAGACTTGAAAGCAAACGAGCGTAAGCGCGAGTTTACACCCCACCCCTAGTATAGTACTAATACATGACATGTAATAAGCGCATGCGTGTAAGTCTGACCCCTTGCTACTATGCAACTTGTTGTGCACTTCTACGTTACAGGTTGCATACTTTTCATGATGATGGATTTATTAATTCCTGGGGTCAACTGAGTCAACAGATATAAACAAAGCAGGGAAAAGATGTTAACGCACAAAAAATGGGTCTGTGGATACTGACTAGGGTGCGTTGTTAGTGAGCCATCTCCAGAGGGCTCGCTAGTAGCTGGAGCAACATAAGGATCTAGATGTATGATGCAGCTATAGACGAGCGGACGAGCGGACTTCAATCAGCTGGCAACCGTGCGGTAAACAACGTGTCGTTCCAAGCTCTGAACGTCTCCCTGCATTTATACAGGTAAGAACAATAATTCATTTAATATTTAATGAAAAGCAATTTATCGTATATTAGGAAATATTAAGATTTTTTTAAATATAAATATACGATGTTTGCATTATTATTAATTTTTAATCAAACCCTATTGGGTACTTTTATTTACTAATTACATACTACTTTGAAACCGCGAACCTTCCGAAACCCTAACTTGAGCGTTTCGCGGGCTCTTCTGGAACGGGGGCGGCCACGGCCTTGCAAATCCATCCCGGCATTTGCCTGCGGCTGAGGGAAACGTGGAAACCTCAGCCAGGATGGACGCTACAGCTTTTGTCAATGAACCGGAAGTGCAATGGTCCAAAGCCAGGGGAACCACATGGTGGAAAAGCGCAACGTTTTACCCCTGGGTGGGAAACGTGGTTTTTGTTGAAAATGGTCACCCATCCAACTACTAACCTTTTGCATTATAATAATTAAATATAACAATGATAATGGTGCGCATTGCATGTTAGCATGTATGCAGTGAATACTGACATAGGCTTCAATTTAATATATAGATTATAGGTCCTGACTGTATAATATATAATATAATAATGTTGTAAATATAAATTACATGTAATATAACAAAATGAAATTTGTTATTATAAAAAATGTTGTTTTATAACTTTTATTGCAAGTATGCTTTCATTTTTTTTTTTTTTTACATGACTCGCATTTTATTAAAAATCTAATAATTAAATAACTAATTTTTTTTGAACATGATTTTAATTGTGCCTTTAGTATTATATAATTGTGTAAAAATATATAATTTTTTTTTTATTCGTGCAATACCGGGAGCTTATTGACATAAATTTTGTTCAATCTGTATTATTGTTTATGAACTTGTCATTTATTTCAAATAAATATTTGTCAGTTACCTGAGCTACCATATCCGTTTATAAAAGCTTGCTTTTGATCATCCACAGTTTCATTGCATAAACAAATACAAATTATGTAATAAAGATTTCAGAATCAAAGAGTCTGCAACATGGCCAACATTGCCGTTGTACCCGTCGTACATTTTGTAAGTATATATATAACACAGTACAAAATATTATATATTTCGTAACTAAAATTATATTTATTTTATTCATAATTTTAAGCAAGAGTAAATCAGACAGTTCTTTTAATAAACAAAAATTGTTGTATTATTCACAAATGAATAAAAGTCTTTATTAATTAATAATTGAAAAGATGTTTCTATGATCGTTTTGTTGACAATGCATATTCTTGGTTCCAAGGCCCTATCAAAGAGTCAAAAGATTGTTTTTCAATATTTGAAAAAAAAATAACAATAAAAAATATACTCTGAAATATAATATATATAATATATCTGACCAAAAAATTGGTAAAAAACAAAAACCAAACAGAAATCGAATCATAACTTTGTTAAGCGTTATAAATTTCTGCAAATATAAAAATCCATTATTTATTTCGTATTCGTTTAACTGGCGGGCTGCAGGTATTTCTGATGCTCCTGGCCAGCTATATGGCACTGGAGTCCCCGTCAAGCTGGCGTCAGTGGCGCGAGATACTGTTGGACGAGGAGGTCCCACAACAACCATCCTGGTTCTCGTGGTGGCCGTGGCAAGGCGAGGGCGAAGACTGCCAGACCGCCTGCATCTTTATCAGTAAGTGTAGTAATGAGAAGCATTTTATCAGGAAAAATTTATTACAATTTTAAATCTTGTTTAAAAAATATATATATTTAACTTTTTTAGAGGTTTTAAAATCGTGTGACTTATTTTATGCGTTATAATACTGATATTAATGGGAGATTAACTGACATTTAAATTGCGTGTTGCAGGGAATGATGCTGTCCTTTTAGCACTGTTGCTGATTAACGCGGGACTCAGCTTGATGCTCTGGGTGGCTGTTGCCAAGGTAATTAAATTTTTTTAAATAACTTCTTTTAATTTGGAAAATACAATGTATCAGACTTATTTTTGTTTCAGTTTATTTTTAAATTTGATTTTTAATGAGTATTTAATAATTACATCATTTAGCACCATTTTTTATTAAATTATATATATAATAATATATATATATATATATATATATATATATATATATATATAGGTTGATTATCAACTATTATTATAGGGATGGTTTTCAATAATAATATGACAAATAATCGTTTACTAGTATATACCGCCTAGCATTATTCAATACCATGACGGCTAGGTAAGAAGATCTTGTTATCTTTCAGAGGGTGTTCTGCCTGCTGATCATGTGGCTCCTGGCCGCGTTCCTGGAGATGGTGATGGCCTTGGCTGCAGTGTCTACTCTTCTACTCCTGGACTTCTTCAACTGTGTCAGTGTCTGCAATGCGACCGGGACTGTGGTGGCCTCAACAGTGGCAGCTGGTACGTCACAATATAACATCAAGGACAATAATTTATATTTTTCGATGATATTATTGAAATATTTAAATTTTTACGTAGATTGCATGCTAATATTTTAACTACTTGAATAAATGAGATTTCTATAAAAACTTTCTAAAATATGACATCTCGACGATTTTGTAGACTTTGAATTTATACTATTTAGGTATAAAATATATATAATTATACTACAAAATTCAATCAAAATATATTATAAATAAAATTAAGAAATTTCAAGCAAGAGGGAAGTTATTTTGTTTTATTATTTTTTTTGTTTACTTGTTTTGCAGGTGTGTTGATGCCCAGTTGGCTGGTGGTCTTAACTCAGCTTGAAGCGCGTAAGCTTGGTGAACCGGAGGACAGGGACCTGCCACACGGACCAGCAGACGAGGAGGAGATTCCAAGGAACCGAGATGTGAAACAAGAGCAGCTTCCTCAGGTGGAAGTACGTCTGACTCGCTGGAGACCGAAACGTGAGCGGTGTGCGCGACAGATGTACAACATATAGATATAATATATTATAATAATATTGTATAATTATGTTATATAAATATGACAATATATCAGTCCTTGAAGACCTGCAATTTATATCTTGTAAAAGGACACGAGGAAATAATAATTAATCAGTATTTATACCATTTCTCCCAAGTAAATTTGCAATTGAATTTTGATTCAAGTAAAAATTTGAGGTAAATTTAAAATTGAAATATTCAAAAATGTTGTTCCTTTAAAAATAATTATATACCTCTTATGTAATAAAGCAAAATACAATATAATTATATATGGCATAATTATGTATTGATTTATGCATGTATTACAAAATAAATAACGATTTTTACTTTTAAAAATATATTTATTTTATTTTTTAAATTATAATACAGTATAATTATTAAAATTAACTAATTAAATAAATAGAATTTGCAGTATAAATAAAAATCGCATAAAATTCGTCACAGGTGTATTTTTCGACGTCCTCTTTCGATTGAGGTACAATTAAAAAAATATGCTAATTAATTGTCCATTGCAGAATAAATGTGTATATATAATAATTTTGATTATATTTATATTAGTTTAGTATAAATTAAGAAAATATAGGAAAAGAAAAGTAATAATAATGAAATTACAATACAATTTAGGGATTTAATTTTTCATCTTACGACTTATACAATATATAGTACAGTACCATATTAATTCTAATAAAACTTTTCCATTATTAATAGACTATAATTGCAACAACATTTGATGGCGCGTGTTTACGACTTATATTCTAGAAAGACGAAATTTATTTTTTATTTTATAAATCTTTTTATTATCAGATCTGATAATATGATACATATACCAACAGAGACATAGGGGGTCTATGGATACATACATATTAACGTATTACGTATAGCATACAGTATAATATACATATATATCTATGAAGATGACATATAGTAAGTTTTTCAACTTACAGACATTGGCAGTATTTTATATAAATAAATAAATAAATATATATATATATATATATATATATATATATATATATATATATATATATATATATATAATATATATAATTATATACAATATATATAATTATATACAATATATTATTAGATTATTACTGATACTGTTATTATTTTATTATTATTTATTTTATAACTTTTTTGGTTTATTTTTTTTGTCACCATGCAAGAACGCCAAGAAGAACTCCGGAAGAATCGGAAGAATAAATTTTTAAAACTTTTCCCGCGACTTTCTTTCATAAAACCGCGAAAGTTATTTGAAATTTGAAAAATAACAGTAAACAGCTGATTTCCAAATTTTCCACCAACGCTGCTGGCAGAGACATTCTGCTCCAAAATAAATGCATCCTTGACGTTTCGTAATATTTCAATATCTTTAGTTTATTTCATACATAGTCGTAAGAGTTTAAAATGTTTTCTCAAAGCACACAAAAGAAATTTTGGTTGTTTAGTGATGAGTCAGAAGTGGTGAAAGCTCGAGTGGAAACTAATAGAAGATTCATAGAAAAGCATGGATCTCGCATGTCGGTAAGTCTTATCCAAGACATCATATAAATTCAGAACCCAAAAGCAAAATGTCATGAATGCATGAAAATCAGAATAATCTGAACAATCATGATTATCATGGTAATAGCACCAACAGACGCCGAGCCCAGGCGCTTCACCGGCTGCACCCTAAAAGGGACTTTAGTCCGCATTATTCTTGGCTCTTCCCCTCAGCAGTACAGTACAGTATGCATACAGAATGATACCACAGACAATTGTCTGTGATGCATGATATCATGATACACAGATATGCATATTGGCTTGGCTATCACATTTGTTTAGGTTATATAGGACATAAAGGACCAAGAGATGGCGCTGACGTCTGAAAATTTTGCTCTTTGCATCGAAGATACGGCAATACCTATGGCATGGGGAGAATCACAAAAATGATCAAATTTTTAGGAAAGAAAACACTCACGAAGTTGAAATATTTTTTATATTTGTCCGAAAGTATTTGACAACTAATTATGGTGTTGCCATTTCTGTAAAATTATGCTGTGGCTGCTGACGGAGCATTTACATGACTTTACAATGTTAACCATATACAGCAATCCTCGTCAGACGCACGTAGTTCCAGCAGTTACCACTAAGTTTGCACTAACTTTATGACGCCAATGGTCAGAGATGCTCGGAAGTATTTGGCTCGTGTTGAGCTAGTACGTTAGTTCTTTCGTTGTATGCATAAACTGTCAACCAATAACCGATCGAGAACATTACAAATATAGCCTAGATGGCAGTACTTATTTTCCCTGTATCTTTTAAGGTTCTTTCATATAGTCCGATTTTGTTGAGGCATGTTGCGGAGGTATACACCACAAGCTTTCACGTTCTGTACTCTCATTTTCCTGTGGCTGTTGTGGCAGAAAATCACGGGAATGACACAGAAAATTCAAGATGAATTTGATTTTTGAAAGGAATCGTGCATCCCAAGACACTGTGGTATGTTGTGACGTCGTCAATAACATTATTTGTTGCAGCGTGATTTTGCGACAGAATCAAACTGTGTGAAAGAACCTTTGAGTCTTAACATATCCCCTCCATCTATACCCTTCTCACGCTCACGACAGTCCAGCTAAAGTTAACACAGCTTATCTAAGCAAAGACAAAAATCTTGTAAAGTGAGGCGTCTGTGTGATACAGTAATACATTATACATTACTGATACTTGTAATGCCAATTCAAACTTTTTTTTCAGGAGGAAGAGCGTAAGGAGCATTTCCTTAGTGTCAGTGAGGAGAAACTGCTACTGCGACAGTATGAGCTGCAGCTGAGAGACTTCTGTCGTCGTTTTGAACCACCCATGCCTCGCTCAGTGATAGGCACTGCCTTCCACTACTTCAAACGTTTCTACCTGATTAACTCTGTCATGGATTACCATCCCAAAGAAATTTTGTAAGTGAAAAAAAAAAAAAAAAAAAAAAAAAATCAGATCTTATGGAAATACATTATGTATCATACACTGACACTGCAGTGATTATTAGGATATAATGCTTAAACCAACCAGTGCCATCACCACCAGTTTTTGTGATATGAGTGAGTAGAGTATTTCACCAGTCAATGGGAGGTAGAAAAAATAGTTCTCCTACTCCTTGAATTTTGCTCTACAGCTCTACACCCTACCGAACTAAATTGGAGGGTAGAAGGGGGGAGGAGTCCATTACACTTTGCATACTATAGACTTATCGGTACCTAATTACATAAAAATATTTACTTTTTTCATAGCTTGCAAGAAAACTAGATACTAATAATTATGCTAGCACTTGTGATATGATTTTTTTTAATGATAGTAATAATAATTAATACATAATAAAATTTTAAGTTTTGAAGAAAATATTTAGTACATCTATAATACACCATAAAAATCCAACAAAAAGATACTACCCCACTTTAACCTTGTTAATATCAGCTGCATAAAATGAGTCTCTTTGTTTCAGAGTGACATGTGTGTACTTGGCATGCAAGGTTGACGAGTTTAATGTGTCAATCAACCAGTTTGTGAAGAACATCAAGGGGGACCGCAACAAGGCCGCGGACATCATCCTCAACAACGAGCTGCTGCTCATGCAGGAGCTCAACTACAACCTCACCGTACACAACCCGTACCGACCCATAGAGGGACTGCTCATTGACATTAAGGCAGGTTTTAATTGTACCAAAGAATTAATATCTACTAGAAGACTTACCGCTTATGGCGGCTTTCGTCCACTTTATCTTAGCAGAAAGCTTTAAGACATGGACGCAAGGTATCGCGACAGTCGCGATCGACGGATCGAGTTTGTTCAGAGCAGAGAGGGGAAGTAAAAGAAGGTGACGGGCAGAACTAGCTGGCCGGAGTGGGGGGAAGGTATGCTAGGGATGAATGGCCAGAGGATAACAATGACTAAAGTCATTCTTTTAAATAGAAGCAGGTGCATTATCGTCTTCAGTAGCAGCACTTTAGAAATATTAATATATAATATTTATTATAAATTATGTTCATTTTGTAACATTCAATCAATATTAATATAGTCATGATATTTTTTTAATTTTACAATTTAATTTTTCAATGCTTTATAAAATTGATTCGCCAATTTAAAAATAGAGAATGCTATTTTAAATAAAGTCGAACAATCAGTAGAAATAATTTTAATTTTTTTCATTATTTTTGCTGAAAAGTAGCCATTGTGAAAATCTGATTTATTTATTTATTATATTTATTCAGAAATATAATAAATAAATAAATCAGAATTTCACAATTTTAATTAATCAACATTTTTCTTCTTCTTTTTTTTAAACTTGATTACTAAAATTTTATTTCAAGGATCAAGATTTTATGTTGTTTTTTTTTTTCGATCGAAATTAACGAAAATTATTGCAGGTAAATATTACAGGACAAGTTGAAGCGTAATTTTTCAACTAGGGATTCCTCGACCGATAAATAAAATAGTAAAAAAATTAATAATATTTTCTCTTCCACTGTAATTTATTTACAAATCTATTTGCAACCAATGCAGTAACAATAAACCTAATCTTTTTACCTCTAATGCACACCTTATTTCATCTTCGATGAATGTGAGGATGAAATGGAGTCAACATTTCTAACATTTTATATTAATTATATTAATTTATATTTTCAGTAAAGATCCTACGAATGTTACGTATTATCGTAAAATAAAAATTCATATACAATTCTACATTCTTGTACTATCATAATAATATATACATACATATATACATACACACATACATATATATATATATATATATTATATATGTGTGTATTTGTATGTATAATATTATAGTTTTATTTTATTTTCCTGACGTTAACTAAAAGCCCGGTTTAAGGATGATTTCTCATTTTAATGTAAATCTTCAGCAATTTCAAACTGATTAAAATTAAAAATTATTTTTAAAAAATAAATAAATAAATAAATATTAAAACTGTTTATTAGGTGGACCCCGACAGCGCATGCTTCTTTTAATTTAAGTCAATATAATGTCATGTGATACTGTGATTATTTTTTTTTATTATGAGTGCTTACATTATATATTTTGGTACAATCGAAAAGTAAAGCAATAAAAATAATTATGAAATATAATTTTCCGCACTTAATTAGTTTTTTTAAAGTGCCTGACAACAATATTTCTAACATTTTTATGTTCAAGTAGTGAGTAGAGGAAAAAATATGTAATCTCGTCTTTTTCTCTTCTTTTCCTCTAAAATGGTTTAAAATGAGAGCAAATTAGACGAGAGGAGAGCTTGGTAGCGAATAGAAGATTTTATTTCAACTCCTTGAAGAAATATTTAAAAGAATTCCCTGTTGACAACGACAACAATAAATACACAATAGATCGTGATAACAATATTGCCTCGGTAAAATCTGCTATTGTTCTGCTGAGTTGCCCTCCTTCTAACCTCACCCTTCTCTAACTTCCCCTCTCTTTCTTCAATTTTTACGACCGTGCTCCGGCCGTGCTAGGGTTGATTGACGTCACGGACTTTCCAATACAATACTAATAGGAGTCACGTGACGTTAAGTCAACCCTAGCCCTGCCGAACTGTATAGCCTCAGACAAAAGGGACATCTAGTGTCCATGTCATCGTTAGCTCACTTCATAAGCGCGAACAGGTTTTTCTTTTAAAATAGGAGAGACGAAACTTTAACACGGCGGTAAGTCTTCTAGTAGATATTAATTCTTTGATTGTACTGAAGTTTAAAAGTCTACAATGAAGCATTTCAATTTCTAATATACTTTAGATTCCTAATATTAGTTCTCAATGGTACATAGTATGTACAGTCGTCACCTCGGAAAATTTCCCTTTGCGTCCTTGTTAATCACCATGCCCTGTAAGAATAACACAAGGCATGGGGATTAACAAGGCTGCAAGAGAGAAATTACATACATATTTTTCATCTTCTTATTTTGTTCAATTTCTTTGGAAATATTGAGCACTTTCTAATCTGAAGTAGATTTTGAGCTTGTGTGTCTTGGCGAACGTCATTCTTGTTTCTGATCTCCAATTTGACCATCTTACCATGTGTAGACTCGAGGCACGCTGGGACAGCCAGAGAGGCTGAGGGAAGGGGTGGACGACTTCCTGGACAAGGCGTTTCTGACCTCGGCTCCGCTGCTGGTGGCGCCCTCTCAGCTGGCCCTCGCGGCGGTGCTCCACTCGGTCAGCAAAGTGGGGGAGAACCTTGACGCCTACGTGACGCAGACCTTGCTGGGCGAGGCCGGGCCAGAAAGACTCACCAACCTGGTGGAGGCTGTCAGAAGTAAGTCTGCAGTTAACATTCTTGTCAGACTATTGTAGCACCTTATGTAGCAGCTCTCTAAATGTAAACTATTAGAAAAATTTACAAAAAAATACCTTGAAACAGAATGAAATTTACTCCTGCTCTGCTTTTTTTTAGTTGATTTACAGTCTATGGAGGCTTACTTAACTTAATTTTTTTTGCTGGGATTGCTAGATTTGAGACTTGACTTGTAAATATGCACTGTAGCTCCAGCAAATAAAACAGTGGTTAAACATTACGAGCAGCGTAGCGTAGTGGTTTGATCTCTGCCTATCACTCGGGAGACCCAGGATCGCTTCCTGCCTTGGCTCAGGTGACTTTTCGTCACTTCGAGCTGAGGTATGGCAGCGTGTTCTGGTAAGTTCCCGAGTGACGGCATGTATGTTCTTCCACTCACTATACTGCCTGTATTCGGGAGGTGCCGAAGGTCGTTCCCTTTGGTGCCGCCTGCCTCGACGGTGGTTTTCTGTGGTTTCCCATCGTCACTCCCAGGCAAATGCCGGGGCAGTTCCTAACACAAGGCCACAGCCGCCTCCTTTCCCATCAATCCTTCCAACTGTTGTTAATACTATTGTTAAGTTTGAATGCTTACACCAATAGCAGAATATGCTGTAGTAAGCTAACATTGTAATAAAAAAAAAAAATAATAATAAAAATAAGTTTTCACAAACGTCATTATTTTTTTTAGCTTATGTTTTAAATTCCAAAGTTCCATAGTAAAGATTGTGTAGTACTGTACTGCCGAGATATACTTTATAAAAGTAGTTTAATATCACTAAATCTATACATAGATGAAAATAAATAGATGAATTTTTATTATTATAAAAAAATAAAAATCGTACTTATTAAAGGGTAACGGTTAGAAGTTTTACTGTTAGCTGAATACAGAGAAGGCTAAAATTTGATCACTGCATGCAAGCACACAAAATGTATCAGAAAATGAGACTTGGTAGTTCACCAGATGTTTGTATGATTGCAGAGATTCGCTCCATGGTCAAGTCAGTGGACACTCCAGCCAGGGACGCCATCCGTCAGATTGAGCGGCGGCTGGACAAGTGCCGCAACCAGGACAACAACCCGGACAGTGAAGTGTGAGTAACAACACCTTTCTGTTTCCCAGTGGTTTAGGTCATTTAGTTTACTTATTGCTTAGCCATGTCAATAGAACGAAGCAAGAAGCGTGTCTCTAAAAGCTTAATAGAAGTGAAATTGCTTAAGATATAGAACTTGATTAATACCAAAACCAATCTTGGAGGCAGGCTTCATTTTCTTCTGACATGATGCTGTTTTTTTAAGGCAAGAAGTTGCTCAAGTTTCTCCTGAATTATTTTTTTTATACTAAAAGTTGCCTTAGCACTCCATAACTCTCCTTTACTATGTGCTAACACTGACAGTTCTATGCCCTAAATCTATTTACTTGCCGACAGGTACAAGAAGCGCCAGCTAGAAAGTCTGGACGATGAAGAGGAGAGAATAGCGCAGAGCTACGCGAGGATTGCCGAGGAGCAGAGACGTGACGAAGAGTTCCTCAACCAAGAGCTGCCTGGCCCACCCAAGACGCCCTAGCCAGCCCGTCTGTTGCCCCACCCCCTAGCCAACAGGATTATCAACAGATCTTATTAGTTTTACTGTGATTGTTTTTAAGTAATAAATTGCAAAGACTAAAGTGAATTTTTCTTGTTCACACTTATCACATAAAAGTGTCTACGGAAACACTGTCATAGTGGTTAAGACTAAATATTTAAAAAATAGTGCCGAGAATGTTCCTTCAATGCTAAATTTGTAAAAATTTTAACCCCTACTAATATTCCTGCACTAGTTTTAAAAAGTACTTGAATATTTTAATAAAAGTATATTATTTTTAATGTTTTACCAGAAAAGGAAATTAAGAAATTGATATAAGCCTACAAACTTGTCAGAAAAGAGTCAACATGAAAGTAAGTAAAACATTTAAAGTTAATTAAAGTTTAATTATTTATTACTGTATTTCAGCAGATTTGTTATTTTACATAATATATAACATACAGTACATGTGGCATTCATTCTTATACAATGCTATTTATGAAATTCATGTAATAAAATATGATAAATAAATACAGTATTAATTATTATGGAAAAAAAATAGTTTAATTTTTTTTTAGTGTAGAAATAATAATATTACATGTAATATAAAATACTGTAATAATAAAGAACATTATTTTCAACATGCACGATTTTGACTCATTTGTATTTTGTAATATATTGTATAGTATAATATATGCATATTCCTTCCTGTACTCCTTATATATATTGCACGAATATATATAATAATTATGTTTTAAAAAACTGCAAAGTCTATTTTTAGATTAATATTATATTAATAAATTATATATATATATATATATATATATATATATATATATATATATATATATATATATATATATATATATTACTTACTTATAATGGAGTACTGACCTTAAATTTTTTATTGCAGAAATGGACAGGGTGCAAAAATGTGCTACTCTGAAGTTTTTCAGATTTTTTACAGACCAGGAACTATTTTTAAAAAAATATTGAAAGTCCTTTTCGTGACGTCACGAGACGCCGCTCCTTAAGAAAAGGGTAGGATATTAACGCCGCGTGACGTCATAAAACGGACTTTCAATAATTTTTTAAAAATACTTCCCGGTCTCAGAAAAATCTGAAAAAATTCAGATTAGCATATTTTTGCACCCTCCATCCATTTCTGCAATAAAAAAATTTGAGGTCGGTACTCCATTTCTGACAATATATTTATTATTTTGCCTGTCAATTAATCATTATAGTATAATATCCTATTGACATGCAACTATATGTAGTATTAACTATAGTTATATCACATTTGTATAAAACTACTATAAAAAATACTTTGGTTTGTTAATCATATATTATAAGACCAAAAAAAAAAAAAAAACAAACAAACAAACAAACAAACAAACAAACAAAAATAAAAGAACGAAAAAAGAAAGAAAAATAAAGAAAATATACAGTGCGACGAAAGAGATTGATACTTTTTGATTGACCAATAATTGTCAAACAATTAAAAGAGGGGGACGGGAACCTCAGTGTTGTTAAAATTTTTATCAATATATATTATCACAAAGATTATATATATATATATATATATATATATATATATATATATATATATAATTATATATTATATCATATTAATATGATAAAAATAATAATCAGTAATTATTGATATTATATTATATGTAGTACAGTATACTATATAATTATATACTTTAATTCATCACAGTATATTAATTATATAAAAAAAAATCATAATTATAAGTATTTAAAATATAATATTAGCCTTTAATCGTACGTACAGTACATGCAGAATGTGAAAGCTGCAGCCTTAGGATAATTATCTTTGACGTTCATGCAGAATTAAAATTACATACTATTTAATAAATTTAATTAATTAACTTTCAGTCTCGTACGTGCGACGACATATCAGCGTTGTGATGCCGCGCGCGCGCCATTGATTAAAATACATATATATATATTATATATATTATATATATATATATATATATATATTATATATATATATTATGATACAGCTAGGAGAGTGTTAATTCTGATTTGACCTTATAATATTTACTAACGATTTGATTCAATATTTTAAAAAATAATGTGTTCATGTTGTTTAATTGTTATCAAAATGAAGACAAGTAAAAAAAAAAAAAAAAAATCACGATAAATTAAATTAAACATAATGTAATTATAAGAACTATTAGTTTTCAGTTTCTTATCTGAATTACATATGACTCATGCATGCAAGAAGCAAAATATACTGTATATATGTGTGTATTAACTGATATGTACCTTTGTTTATGTCCCTGCATCATGCATGGTGGTAAATTTACGATGATTTTTTTTTTCAACCTGTCTCGAGGGCCCGGGTCTTAAAACTATTATATAGCTAAAAATTAAATTCTTTTATGGGATTTCCATGCTTTAAATAAAGTGATACAAAAATGTTATTCGATTTGCACCAAATTAAATTTTCATTTTAGGGGTCAGCTTCTTTTTGACATTGCCATTCAATTAGGCTTTATTTTTTTACCTCAGGAACAGATTTCGAATTTTTAAATCGGTTTCCATGAAGAATTTTAAAATTAAGGGTAAAAAAATTCATACCTTAATTTCAATTTCTTATTTTTACTGATTTAAAAATGTTCAAAATCTGTTCCTGAGGTGAAAAATAAAGCCTGATTGAATGGCAATGTTAAAAAGAAGCTAAATTGATTATTAGATGTGTTTTAGTTCATTTTTTAATGAGCGAAAAGTTGTTTTGGTTAATTAATTTTTACCAATGGACTTAGAATGGCAATAATTCACCCCTAAATAAAAACTTTAGTGAACATCGGATAACATTTTTTATCACTTTAATTTAAGGACATGGAAAAACCATAAAAGAAATGTAATTTTTTGGTTTAAGACTCCCAGAAGAGTTGAAAAAAACAATCAAAAATTCATCACCAGGGTCATAAACAAAGGTGTATATCTCAGCTAACAAAATAAAAGGTACAAAGTTGCAAAACTCCACAAACAACCGTTCATTGTAAAATCTATTACCGAAAATAAAACACAAATGACTCACTCTGTATAGAAACTATATAATAATACGAGATCGTTGGTGATCAGTTAATTGCCGATGTAACCATTTCCTCGATCTCATCGGGAGTTCCTTGTTAATAACATATATGCAGTTATTTCTTTATTATAACAATCAATCCATGTATTGGAATTGTATATAATAATATATTTATAAAATTATCATACACGTGTAATATAATAAATTATAATATATCATAATCAAGAGACCAATGATCTGTTATCATGATGCAGCTATATTTAGTTGAGCTAGAACTGCATGCTAGAAGAGAGTGAACACGGAGAGCACGTTCCACATTCGAGAGACTGCACCGATGAGCACCACTTGCAACAATATGACTGCTCATGCTTCAGGTAAGAGAGGCAATTACGATAAAATAACGTTGAAATGATAATTTCTAGCTATCACACTTTTTTTAGATATTCGCACTGGTAAGACATATATTACAAATTATTAATGTTTTACTGTTTTCAATTTATTTTTATATACATATAGCATACTAGTTAATTGTCTTGTATGGTTTTACCAAATATTTATAACAATTATGCTTTTTAACATTATAGGATATAATTATAGGGCAGCGCCACGAGATTGTTGGGTTGCCTACTTACAGGATAACGCTAATTAAGCTGTTTACCTCCCCTCCCTTCCCCTACTGTTGCTACTGTTTTCATAATGTAACTGTAGTAACTGTACGCTTAAAAAAAACATTGAAAAAAATAAAAAGTTAGAAAAATTGACTTTCTTGCCAGAGGTATAATTATTTAAGGACACGAAACTGTAGTTTGTGTATTCTTTATAAACTAGCAGATGATATGGAAACGATATAAATGTATAATAATTGCCGTATATAATTTATAATTAATTTTTTTTTTCTAAATTTTCTCCCCTAACCCGCTCGCTGCTGATGCAACTCAACACAGTTGCAGTGGCATCACGTGGACCTGGCCTATAATTTATAATACACAGTTTTATACATATTTAATATACGCGTATATACATATAATAACTATAAATACATTAATATACATGATTTTTTTTTCAGAACTTAAATTTAATTACAGAATTATTTGCAGATTTCATTTTATATTTATAATTAAAATATCGGAATATTTTTTTTCTCGTCTGTTTTCCCACCATAAATAAAGATGAGCTGAGATATTTATGTGTGCTTGCAGAGCAGGCGCGGAATCCGGAAAAATTTAGGGAGGGGCTGCCTCCATAAGACCAATGTTAAAAAAAAATTGGAAATGCCTATATATTGCCCATGTTAAATCCAAAATTTCGGGGGGGGGGGGGGGGGTCCGCGCCTGTTGCAGAGCCTTCAAAATCGAACGAAAAACACATTGCAGTGCATTGATATAGCTTATTTATATGCAATAACACAATTAATAACATTACTAATTTTATGATGGTATACTATCGATGATATATTGAGTCGGAGCGACGCGCGGGTTCTACTATCTGAATAAGAAGACAAAACAGACTCCGTGCCCCGCGAGTGTTTCAACATTCTCTTATCATGCATCAGACGATCTGACCTACGAGTTCGCGAGTTACTGTTCGCATTTATTTACATTTCTAACATTCCTTTTCTGCTTATTAAAAGCTAGCATTGTTTTCCAGCATTATATATGCTCATAAATTTTATTTTATTTTGCCGGAAGAAACAAATTACTTTAGACGAGCAGTAATAAAATTAACAAGTAATTCGCTTATTTATAGCACGTAGTATAATTATATATATATATATAGCATTACAGCCAGAGCAGGTGTCTTATAAAAAAATCAAAGGAGGTAGGCCTTTTTTATGAGGTCAATGTGAAATTAAGTCAAAATATTGGAGTACATGGGGAAAATGCTAATGTGCCGTTTAAGTTAAATAAAAAATTACAACATCCAGAGATTTTACCTTCGTAATGGTGTGAGGTGTCACGCAGGTGAAAAGACCGTGTTGTCCGGAGACCGCGACGCCAGCGAGGTTCCCGAGGTGTCCCTTACCGAGTTCGTACTGACGCGTCTACGAGCAGGACTCGACACCTGGGGACACAAGCCCTTCGTGGTGTGTACTCAATGTTATATAGCGCCAATCAATGATGTGTGATCCTAAACTGGTATTGTAAATTATCAGGTTGACGTGACGGCAGGCACTCAGGTCAAGTTCTGTGACGTGGAGTCTCAGTCCCGACGTGTGGCGAGCTCGCTCAGTCGACGAGGCTTCAAGAAGGGTCACGTGCTCTACTTCGTCACGTACGAGATGGCTCAACTCTGCGTGGTACAGCTCGCCGTCTGGAGACTGGGAGGTTCCATGCGGGGCTGCTATCAGAGTGAAACTACAGGCGAGTTGATGTTATGTGTTGATAGAACCTCTTTTTTTTAACATAATGAAATTTTCTATAGCTGAGTACGTACGTCAGATCAAAGAGACAGACTCTCGGTTTGTGTTGGTGGACGCAGACACGGCAACAAAGCTTCAGGAAGCAATCGCCAGCCTCGAGTGGTCCGTGGTGCTGCTGAGCGTTGGTAACGCTTCAGTGATGGGGGCTATAGATTTTAACCAGTTGCTCGAGGACAATGGGGCAGGTATATATAAAAAGGTAAAAATTGATCGATTAATTTTTTCAATTGAAAACATTTTCTTGTGCAGCACTTCCAGAGAAGGTGGAGGTACACCCTCGCGAAGACGTGGTGTCGATTGTAAACACGAGTGGCAGCACTGGGACTCCTAAGGGTGTCCTTCACACACACTACTCGTTGTTGGCATTTATTAAATCACTGGAGTGGGTACCTTTGTAGTTACCATTGTTTAGCACTTTATTATAAAATAAAATTGCAATGACCTTTTCTTTCAGAAATATACTCCCAAATACTTCTATTATGGAAACGATGATAACGTATGGAATTGGTGTTATCTGTTTCTTCTTGCACGGAATCTGCTCTGGTCTTACAGTCTATCATATTGGTAAATTTAAAAGAGAAGAATATTTTGATCATCTTCTGAAGTACAAGGTTCGTATTTACTGTGTTACTAAATAAATAATTTTTTGAAAAAAACATAAGTTTAAAAAGTGGTTTTAATCACATGCAACAACAGCCACGTAACGTGCTCATCTACCCTTACGTGGCGTCATGGTTCGCACGCTGTGGCTCCGAGCTGGCACGCGTGCGCAAAGCAGACTTCATAGATTGCATCTGGGTGGGAGGCTGGGTCCTGGACCACACCACAGCAAATCTGCTATCAAAAGAATTGCCTCGCTGTCTCATCAGACAGGTAATTATCAATAAAACTAGGGCAATTGCATTTGAAATTGTTTTTTTCATGACAATATACCAATATACGTATGTCATTAGAAATCATCGTGAGATAACAAAATGCTTCATGTTTCTTGTAACAAATTTTGCAAAAATACAGCTATAAATAGCAATTTTAAGTATAGCAATGCCGTTGATTTTGGTACATGCACTAATAAAGAAATAAAAATTAACAAATGAAAAAGTTTCAAAAAATTGAGAAGCATTAATATACTTTTTTTTTATCATTAGATTCAGCCGTAATTCATTTTCCTCTACAGATCTTGTTCAAAAGTTGTTGTTTTTATTGATTACAGAAAACAGGGATAAATGTCCTAAATTTTTTCCTTCAATTTGACCTCAGCTGGCTTAACTGATTTGCCTGGCATTATATGTTCCAGGTGTACGGAATGACAGAGATCACGTTCTTTACGCTGACCGACGCCTCAAGTGTACCCGCCTCCGTGGAAAACCAAGGTCTGCTTACACGTTACCTCACATATATAGTATTCGAAGAAATTGCATAAATGATCAAATAATTATTTACAGGACAGTTGAGTGTATCATCAGGGAAGCTGCTGCCTTACGCACAAGCCAAGGTATTAGAGTAAAATTTATTCATATATATAATACTGAAACAATAATAAAAAAATAAATTTAAATTCATTATTATTAAATTTGTTAATGCAATGTATAAGCGTGTATAAATGGATGGTTGTCTAAATTTAAATGTCTATTGACCAATTTCGGTTTGTAACAATCACAATGAATGTGTGGGTGTAGAACTGGTTGCATAACTTCAAGATGCGTGGACACTGCAGATGAAAAAAGTGCAAATTGACATTTAATTAAATAATTATTCTAATCCATGTCCACAACTCAGATAGTTGACCTGGAGTCAAGCGTAGTCCTTGGCCGCGGTGAAGTTGGTGAGATCCACGTCCGCTCACCGTGCGTGATGCTGGGCTACCTCCAGCCGGGCAGTCAGGTGAGATAATTAAGAGGGCCTACGTGTAAGTAAAGACACAGCAAAGACCATTTGATTTAATATTTCAGAAACCAAACAGAGCGGAATTTGACGAAGAGGGTTGGTTAAGAACGGGGGATATTGGCTTCTTTGATAATGATGGCAACTTGTATGTAAAAGAACGGAAGACTTTTATGTTCAAATACTACATGAACTATGTAAGTAAACTTTTGTTTTATCTCATCACCTCTAAAACTATGTGACATTAAAATGTATTTATTGCATTTAAACGTTTAATTATTGTGTTATAACATGCAATGAAGTGTAATATTGTTATTTGCGCAACAGGTGTCCCCGAGCGAGATCGAGTCGGTTCTGCAGGAGCACACGGCGGTGCAGGCCGCAGGGGTGGTGGGCGTGCGGCACCCAGAGACTGATAACTTAGCACGAGCTTTCGTGGTGCTGCGTCCCGACTGCCGCGCCACCGCCGACGAGCTCCAGAAATTCGTGGCGCATCGTTTACCTCCTTACAAACACCTGCACGGAGGCGTGAGGTTCGTCGACAAACTGCCTGTGGGTAAAGGAGACAAGATGGACCGAGTGGCTCTCAAGAAGCTCATTCTTGAAGACGATTGAAAACAATAAAACAGAGGTCATGGAGCGAGAGGGTATATAACATATTGTACCAAAATTTAAGCAACAGACTATGTTGAAGAAAAAAGTAAACATTTTATATTATTGGCATAGCTGAGATTTTATTTTTGATTGTTAAGGGCATTGTTTTATTCCTTCATGTTATAGTTGTTATTCAATAAATAGATATTTATAATATAATTATGTATAATATTGGTTTAAAATATATGAATGCCATGGAAACATGTTAATTTTTACTATATATATATATATATATATATTATATATATATATATAGAGTTCTTAAATTACAAAAATTGTTGCATCTTAATTAATTAAAATAAAAATTCAATTAATTAAATGGAATTATATAAATGCTATAGTGCATGTTAATAAGGGAGCTGGCTGCTTACAGAGAGTAAAAAAAAATGTAAGATTTATTTTGTAGATCCATCCTTTATAGAAATAAATACATAATTTAAAAATTACAAAAAATGTGTAAATTTTCTGGATTAAATTTTTTCATGCTTTACTGCCCCAGTTTGTGATACCATAATATGCTAATAAGTGGGGATAAATAGAAGCGCATAAATATATATATAGTATATATGGAAAAGAGAGTTTCAATTGATAAACGGTCACTGTTATTAGTATATAATAATATGGAATTTGAAGAATTATTATTATTATTTTTACATATTGAATTCATATATTGTGTGCTCCAATCTAAACATTCATTAATATGTAAACCAAAAGGAATTTAATTGTTTCATTGAAAAGTGGAAAAATATAGCAGCTATGAGTTGGCATCTGCCTGGGTGAATGAAACTGAATAAATTCTGTCTTAGATATATTGAGCATGAGTCGGTTATCGTAACACCGCTGTGGTATCATCAGCGTATTTTAATATAATTTTCCGTTACGTAATCGGGCAGGTCATTTGCAGTAGTATTGAAAAGGGTTGCTGAAACTTTCCCTCCTTGTGGAACTCCGAGGCTAACTTTTAATTTGGCTGACTTTTAAGACGTACACTCAGCGTTAAATATAATATATAGCATTAATTTATACGTATTGCTGTCTGTCTGTGAAATAAGAATCAATTAAATTACGGCTATTATAGATTCAATTCCTATATTATCAAATTTTTGTAAGATTATATGTTTATTTAATTAAACTGTCAAAGGCTTTTGACGGATCGAAAAATATAACAATATATTTTATCATCAAAACCCCTCTACATAGCTATAGAGTATTATATATGTAGTTTAATATACTATATAGATATAGTATGTCAAGATTTTTGTAAATTTATCGCACTCGTTACATGTATAATACAGTCATTGAATGTTTTGTTGCCAGCACGTCGTTAATGTCAGGATTACTGTGTTAATTTTTGTTTCATCATAGTGTATGACGATCTTTATCATATTATGATTACAATGTTTCGTTATTTGACATGCTTATTATATGTATACGTAGAATACACAATTGAAAAGCAATAACGATATTGTGACTTGTATATATATTATGTTAATAAATTCTTAAAGCATATAATAGATAGTTAGAGAACTACACGATCGTTACCAAGTATAATAGTTTCTAGAATTATTTACCAAACTATCTTCAACTGAAAATAAAATGCGTTTGTTACGATGTCGTCCTATTACAATAAATCAGTCTAAATAATGTAAACAAAAATTCATGTTATTGTCCTCAAATAAGGTCGCTTCGTTCTCGTGTGCACGCTTGTTGATATTTGAAATGCAGTTTTATCATTTATGGTTTTATCTTGGCTAAAGTTCACTCGAAACAATTGCGACTGCAGTTCATTCCGAGAAGTCAGTGCAGTGAATAGCTGAGGAAACAAGATGAGTTCTGAAGGTAAGGTAATCACTATACAATCACGGTTTGTAAAAGATATGAATAAGATACAATATCAAATAATAATATTAGGAATATTTCCAATTGCAATTTAATTTTATTATATGATATATTTTTTTATGAATCCAATACCCACCATGTTTAAGTTTTGTACAATTAACTTGGTATGCTCATTTAGTAACGTGATTACAATCAAAGTGCATGACAATTGTTTCAAACTGATCAGATGAGAAGACAGTGCTGTCCGGAGGCCGCGACGCCAGCGAGGTTCCCGAGGTGTCTCTCTCCGAGTTCGTACTGACGAGGCTACGAGCAGGACTGGACACCTGGGGACACAAGCCCTTCGTGGTACGTGAATACTTTAATTATATAAATGATGATGTGATATGAAATCTAATATTATGTTCAGGTTGACGTGACAGCGGGCACTCAGGTCAAGTTCTGTGACGTGGAGTCTCAGTCCCGACGTGTGGCGAGCGCGCTCAGTCGACGAGGCTTCAAGAAGGGTCACGTGCTCTACTACGTCACTTACGAGATGGCACACCTCTATGTGGTCCAGCTCGCCGTCTGGAGACTGGGAGGAGCAGTGAGGGGAAGTTATCAGAGAGAAAAGACTGGTGAGTTGATATGACCAAATCATTCTTAGTTTCCACATTATAAACGTTTCCACATTATAAACGTTTCCGCAGTCGAGTATTTGCGTCAGATCAGAGAGACAGACTCTCGTTTCGTGCTGGTGGATGCGGAGACAGCACCAAAGCTTCAGGAGGCAATCACCAGCCTCGAGTGGCCCGTGGTGCTGCTGAGCGTTGGTAATGCCATGGTACCTGGTGCCACCTCCTTCACCCAGCTGCTCGAGGACGATGGGAAAGGTATGCCTAGAAATAATGGTGCTTCGTTGAACAGCAATTTAATAATTTGCTTGTTATTTAGCATATCCTGAGTATGTGGCAATAAACCCTCGCGAAGACGTGGTGTTGATTGTCAACACGAGTGGCAGCACTGGCGTACCCAAGAGTGTCCTTCACACGCACTATTCAACTGTAGCATTAATAGAAAACCTCAAGTATGCTATTATTAATGATTCACCCTCGAGAATGAAAATTACGACCTTTCTTTATTATTTCAGAGATGCTATCCCACGTTCTTCTTCACTAATGGAATCAATTATAAATTATGGAATTGGAACTCTTTGCTTTTGGCTTCATGGTGTTTGCAACGGTCTTACTATATATCATATTGGAAAATTAAGGAGAGAAGAATATTTTGATCATCTTTTTATGCTTAAGGTGTGCTTAAAAACATGTATATCATAACATAATAACCCATTTTAAATTAAAATGTAATGTATGTCGTGCAATGGACTGAATATACAGTATATTATGCATAATAATATATAATTTTTAAAAATTTACAAATTATCAGATATATTATACAAAAACCTAGGAAGTTATTAGAATATTAAATACTATATAGTACGTAGTAATAAAATTAATTTTATGTTTATCCGGTAGAAAACACTAGCTATTGTTCTCATTATAGCATTTTTGGAGATAAGTGATTGAATTGTATAGAAATATTAAAAACATTATTTTATTAACATTTTGAACTGATAAATAAATATAAATTCTCTTGCAATTATCGAATAAATAAATTAATATTTAAAAAAAAAATCTAAAACAGGTCGTAAACTGCGGTTTATTTCATATTTATCTCATCCTCTCTCATGTCCTCCCTTCACAGCCGCAGCACCTGCACCTGTACCCGTACGAAGCCTCTTGGTTCTCGCGCTGTGGAGCACAGTTAGCACGCGTGCGCGAGGCTGGATTCCTCAATTCCATCTTCATAGGGGGCTGGGTGCTGGATCACACCACGTCAGAGCTTCTCGTCAGAGAGTTGCCCGGCTGCGTCATCAGACAAGTGCGTTTTGCAACAATCGATAATTTAATTAAACTAAGAGACAACTTTGATAATATTAGAAATATATAAAAAAAATTGAATACCTTAAATATTTTGTTAAATATTAATACAGTATAAATTTGAAATGTTTTAAAAAAATGAAATTTCTGCTGATTGAAAGACACACAGCATGAAATTTTCTCCCTTTTCTCCTCCCACTATATACAACATTGGATTTAATTTTAAATTTTCAGAAAAATTCAAACAGCACCAACAAATGTCACATAATCAAATTGTGCTTAAATAAAGAAATGTGATAACATTAGTCTAGTCAAATATTTTAACACAAAATATCTCGACAGTCGGTAAAAAAAAAGTGTGACCATTTTACGTTTTTTCTGTTTTTTTGAATTTTTAACCTTCGATGCTGTTGGCGATTTCGATCGTTTCATTTACAGGGTATTAAAAATGTCCCTATAGAAAGTTTGTAGAAAATCAGATTGCTGGACTAATATATAATATATATTTATATATAATAGTAAAATTCTATTTTTACCATGTTACCATTTTGTCTTAATATTGTGTTCCAGGTGTATGGCATGTCGGAAATCACATTTTTCACTATGACTGACACTTCCGGTACGCCACCCACAGTGGAGAACCAAGGTACGGGGAACAGTAGCCTTTCTTTGTTAGTAATTAAATTTTCGGAGAGTGATGATGAAAATTAGTATCTTATTGAATGCGTCTCTTTTCAGGACAGTGGAGTGTTTCGTCCGGCAAACTACTGCCATTTGGAAAGGCCAGGGTAAAAACCGCGTGAATGAGAATAGTATTATATAACATTCAAGTAAGCCAGCAGCAAAAACTTACTGTTAATTAAGTTCTACTTACAAAATTTTGTGTCAACTAAAATACTTTTAGTACATTTTCACTGAAATTTCTTGTATATTACATCAACAATAGTATCTCTTCACGGTTAAATCAGAATTTCGTTTCAGATAGTTGACCTGGAGTCGGGCGTTGTTCTTGGCCGCGGAGAGGTCGGCGAGATTCACGTCCGCTCACCGTGCGTGATGCTGGGCTACCTCCAGCCGGGCAGTAAGGTGAGACAAGAGGTGATATCATTTGGAAATTATGATGGAATTGTCATAAATAGTAAATAAGTCAATGTCTCGATAAATTGGTATATATAATTATAAAAATATAAAGACAATTTTTGTTATGAGTAAGCAAATCGTGGGACATGGAATTTGTTTTTCTTGCAGCCTTAAGTCTATACAAAGATATCTATAATTTTTAATACAGTAAAATTCCTACTATAATTCAACTATAATATAATTTCCTCTTGTACGCGTAAATTTCTGCTGCAGCCGAGAAGGGAGGGCTTCGATGAAGACAGCTGGTTCCACACGAAGGACATCGGCTTCTTTGACGAAGAGGGCAACTTGTACGTCAAGGAACGCATGACGTTTTTATTCAGATATGAAGAAAGTTTTGTAAGTATAATAATATCTCAGCAGTGTCCTACTAAGCACATCAACTAGATATAAAATACATATCAAAATTTATTGCTATATAATAGCCACTCGTGGTTTAGCATGCAACATTTTGAACTATGCAGTCTGATGAGCATCACTAGTTCCGTATAGACATAATATTATATTATTTGATGTTATTATTGTTGCTTCTTATCACGACAATAAAATACTTTTTTGTTTACACACCTTATTCTTATAGGTGTCCCCGTGTGAGATCGAGGCTGTTCTTCAGGAGCACACGGCGGTGCTCGCGGCAGGGGTGGTGGGAGTCTCCAATCCTGTGACCAACAACCTCGCACGAGCCTTCGTTGTGTTGCGCCCCGAACGTCACGCCACTGCCGAAGAACTCCAGAAGTACGTAGCGCAGAAGCTGGTGCCATACAAACATCTGCACGGGGGCGTGAGGTTCGTGGAGAAACTGCCCGAGAACCGAGGGGGCAAGCTGGACAGAATGGCTCTGAAGAAATTGGCCCTCCAGGAGCAGACTGAATGAATGGAGTCAGCTGTGATGACACCAACAGTGGCAAATAATTATTAGAAGACGTTATTATCATGATCGTATTTTTGACACAAAATATAGCTTCAAAATTAGTTACTTCCAGATAATGAAACTATCGTTACAGTCATGCAGTTCGTTTGTGTTTTTTTTTTTGTTTTTCATCGGAAAGTGATGAGATGTAATATATATATATATATATATATATAAACAATTTATTTAACATTATAAATATTATACTGTATATTGATAATTAATCATTCATTTATTTTTTTTATTTATATAGCTTCTGCATAATTACTTTGTAATTTTAATATAATTTAAAATGAGTTAAATACAAAATTGCATTATTATATTAATAAATCATTTACCATGAACATGCATGCGTCAATACACAGAATATTAACGTATATTAGCGTATTAACTAGAATTATTATATACCGAATGTCTGATTTTGGTCGATTAGAATTGAAATCTAAAGGCTAAAACATTTCCTTGATAAAGTTGATTTAATGTAATTAAAGACACTTTTTTTTTATCAAAATGTGGTTTAAAAAAAATATGTCTTCCACAAATAAAATTTGACAAGCCCATTAGGATTAAATTTTTGGTGTGTAATAAAATATGATATTAAGTAAATATTTAAGCAATTAATTTAAAAATCTAAATAATGTATTTATATTTTATAATAATTTATCAGTAAATATGAATTGAAATTTAATTGTTCTGCACATGAGTGTGGATAATAAAAAACGCAAGTTACTTTACGCCATAAGCATAAAAATATTAATGATTTGAAAATAAAAATTTAATATTGACTGCATGTCAGAAATGTATTTTTTAATCATTAATAGCTAGCTTGGATGCATAACTTAACAAGAATAACACGATACATTCAAAAATAATATTACGGGTGAAAATTTGTGAATAAAAGTTTTGCAACAAAAATGTATGTCCAATGAGTGTATTATAATTTTAAAAAGTAAAAAACAACAACAAAAGACATATCATTTTCTTAACGGTCAGGAGACACGCATGAGTTAACAGTCCTCCAGTAGGAGTCGGCAGGACTGTTAAAAATGGGTGACATAATTCCCCAAGAAAGAGACAAAAAATACTTTTCCGTCCCTTAATTCCTTGAAATTTCAAAACCTCACTTATTAATTTCTATTTGCTATGTATACAATTTTAATTTACTTCCAAGAAAGGCTTAAGAAAAATAATATTCTATGTCCTTGAAATTTATTTCAAGAAGTCTGATAACAATTTGATTTAGGGATTTTGTGCCTGACTTCTTTCTTTTGCTGATTACATAATATTTTCTTTAAAAAAAATGCATATACAGCGAAGATTATTTTGAACAAAATCTTAACCACGCACTGGTGCGCATAATATAATATATACATTGTATTTTATTTATTTCAAGCTAAAACATTGATACAATTTTTATACTTCATGAATTGTAACTCAAAGACAAAGTTTAGAAACAGATCATCACAAAAATAATATCCCAAGATTCTATTACATTTTTTCCCTTGACCAGTATGAATTACGTAATGTACTGTACGTATGACCCATATGAAATTAAAATTAAATAAAAATAATAGTATAATTTAGGATGAAAATAAGAGCCCCAGAATTAATCAAAGGCTAACCTCTTTTTGTCATTGGGAATTCGCCCTGGATATATTATTTACAAATTTTGCATATCTTACTTAAAATTAAATCTCTCATTTTCCCGTGCGGCATTAGCAAATTCACAAATAATTACAGCGTCAAATAATTGTAATTAATTTGAATTGATGCTACATTAAATGCGATAAAATTACAAATTATATAATTAAATATTGTTGACATCTCATACATTATATGTTGTGTCAGTTACGAAGAAAATATTTAATATTATAAAAAATATAATTATTACACTCTGTCTTATTTTTTAGTGTCATGCATGTTACAGTTCACGGTAAAAAAATCGGGAAAGCTATAAACCTTCAGAGCTTCCTCGTATAATAGAATTATACCTTGAATGTATATTAGATATATACAGTGCAGTGAACCTAAGATATGGTTCACTAAAACGAGTGTGACGTAATAGTCTACTTCAACACACGTTAAAATACGACATATAATTTCAACGAAGTATCTTGAAACACGAAACTTTTTCTCAGTAAAAGTTCCTAGATTGTTTTTAATTGGTCCCCGAAAATACAACAAACCTTCTTTTGAACTATAAAATGAAAAAAGTTTTAAACATAGCAGTATACAACCCTCGAGTGTTCCTGTGAACAACGTACCACCGATACGAAGCTATAATGGGAGTGAAAGAGAGCGAAACGCGACCTCAAGGTACTTTAATTTAGTCATCTGGTCTTCTGATTCTGGGTCCCATAAACTCTTCCGTAGAACAATAGAACCGTAAAAAATAAAATTTTGAAACAGAAACATAAAGAAAGTGAAAATAATATTTTCCCTTTCAACTTTATTTTGTAATACACATCCTATTATTTTAAAAGGCGGTCAAAACTAACTTTTATAAGCTTACCAAAAATTTCGCAGACCTCCTAAATGCATTTAGCCTAAATGCCACCAAAAATGTTATTAATTATTTTATTTAAATTCCGTCTAACATTAAATTTTGTTGTCAAGCAGGCAAGGTAGCAATACTTTCCGGAGGCCGCGACGCCAGCGAGCTTCCCGAAGTGTCTCTCACTGAGTTCGTACTGACGCGGCTACGAGCAGGACTGGACACCTGGGGACACAAGCCCTTCTTGGTGCGTACTCTGAGCCATTGTAATCAACATTACTAACAATAACATTGTAATTAAATATTATAATAAGAGATCTGAGATTGAGTTAAAACATTAAAAAATATATTTTTTCTCAGGTTGACGTGATAACAGGTGCTCAAATTAAGTTCTGTGACGTGGAGTCTCAGTCCCGACGTGTGGCGAGCGCGCTCAGTCGACGAGGCTTCAAGCAGGGTCACGTGCTTTATTACGTCACTTACGAGATGGTACAACTTTACGTGGTCAAATTAGCAGTGTGGATGCTAGGAGGTACCGTGCGAGGATGCTACCAGACTGAATCTCCAGGTATTTAATTAATTACTTAATTCTACCATACAAAACTCTAGGTGTACCGAATGAAATTCTATTAAATGGAGTTTAATATATATATACTCTACTACGATATTGCACGGTCCTACTATAAACATAATTATTATAATATTTGTATTAAACAAAAATCTATATCCTCTCTTGCAAGTATCTTGATTATCTTGAATGACTTAATCATTTCTCACAAGAAGTTTGCAAACTTACATTTAAAAATTGTTATTTATTTTTAATACAAAACGGTTACAGCTACTAGAGGAACTTGTTAATATTGTAATGAAAAGTTTGATATACCAATTTGTACCATTTACACGATGGTTAACAGAATATTCAGTGCTAAATATTCTATAAATATATTTTTTAGAGAGATTTGCGAGTCAGATGAGAGAGACGAGTTGTCGGTTCGTGCTGGTGGACGCGGAGACAGCACCAAACCTCCTCGAGGCGACCACGAGCCTCGAGTGGCCCGTGACGATGCTAAGTATTGGTGACGTCACGGTGCGAGGCTCTACTGCGTTTGCCGAGCTGCTTGAAGATGATGGAACAGGTAAGATATACATCAACATAAACTATCAAACTTAAAAAATATAGATGATGAAAATAAACACAGTAATTTTGAAAATTTTAAACAGCTTTCCCAGTGGAGGAAGTTAAAATTAACCCTCGAGAAGATGTGGTTGAGATTCCTAACACGAGTGGCAGCACTGGTGTTCCTAAGGGTGTGCTGCATACGCACTTTACGACTGTTGCTGGACTTATAAACGTGGAGTATGTATAGCAAAAGTTTCGCATAATAATTAATATATTTTATATGTAACAATACTTACATACCTTTTATTTTCTCCTTATTGTAGGAATGAGAGACCAAATACGTCAATCATGGAGTCAATGACGTCAAGTGGAATCGGTACTTACGGGTTGTGTCTCCATGCATTATGTAATGGACTTACAATTTACCACGTCAGAAAACTTCAGAAACAACAGTACTTCGATCTCGTTATGAAACACAAGGTTTGTCAAATTTTCACCATGTTTTCAATATCTATATTGTTTGCTTAAGTGAATTAGAATTTACACGCACTAGCTTAACTGTCTTTGATTTGATAAATTTAATTGCTTCATTTGTCTTGATGGAAGGAAAACTTTTATTATTTGATAGTTATGTTTCAAACCATTTAATTAAAAGAAGACTGCAACTTATAAACGTTAAAATAATGGAAAAGAGGCTCAATGAAGGGTTCCTCAGAATTGTGCATTAAAATATTTTTCCTTTGTTATACAGCCTCGTCATCTGGTGATGTACCCTTACTTACTGACGTGGTTCGCTCGCTGTGGACCAGAGCTAGCACGCGTGCGCGAGGCGGGCTTCCTAGAGAGCATCTGGGTGGGAGGCTGGGTGCTGGACCACACCACGGTCGAACTGATTGCCAGAGAGCTGCCCTCCACCTTCCTCAGACCGGTATGACGCTACGCCCCCTCGTTAAAAACAGAGTGTGACATTTTTGTTGTTGCAGGTGTACGCCATGACGGAGGTGATGAACGTGACCTTGAGTTGCAGGGTGGGGTCGTCAGGCTCGGTGCCAATGGTGGAGCACCAAGGTAGGGAGACGATCATTAGCATGGGTAACAGGGAAACAATTGAATTACATTGTAATGTTTATCAACAAAATACAATATTTAATATATCGTTAAAATAATAGTAATTTTTTTTCGCATAAATACTAATTACAGATAATTATTAATTGATGTCATATTTTGTTCACAGGACAACGAAGCGTATCATCAGGAAAATTGTCACCTTTCACCGAAGTCAAGGTATTCTTGCTGTAATGTTAAATATATATTCTAAATTTCTAATGCACACAATTAAGTTTAAAAGTAAAAAATTAAAATATTTTCTTTCAACCTTTACTTATAAAGGGGCATTCACAAAGCCTTAAGGCCACAATTAAGGCTCAATAATTTAAGACCAGAAATTTTGGGTCTAAAAAACACGCCTAAAATTAAGCTTTAAATTATCGAGCCTTAAATGTGGCCTTAAGACTTTGTGAATGCCCCTTATAATGATATAATATTCGTAGGACGATAAGCTCGTCAAATCATGTATCAACAACATACACATAAAGTTATACTTTTTTTTGTTTAATTTCTATGTTAATATAGTACTTATAGTAATAGATATATTGCCTGTCTCAGGTGGTTGACCTGGAGTCAGGTGCTGTGGTGCTCCGCGGTGATGTCGGGGAGATCCACGTCCGCTCGCCGTCCGTGATGCGAGGCTACCTCAAACCTGGCGGCCAGGTGAGAAAATCGCACTTGTGTTAATTTAGGACAAAAGTGACCCAGAGCTTGTGGTGTCCACAGCCCAACAGAGCCGACTTCGACAAGGACAACTGGTTCCGCACGGGGGACATCGGTTTTGTGGACGATGAAGGAAATCTGTACGTGAAAGAACGGAAGACCTTCATGTTCAGATATTACATGAAAAATGTAAGTCAGAGTACATTGTATGTATAACTACGTAATTCAATTTCTAACTGCAGTATAAATGAATTTTAGTCTTTGCGCGGAAGAACTTTCATAAGAGAATGATGCTAAAAGTGGTAAACCCAAGCTGCATTATGACAGCTAAAGGATGCAATTAATAATTTAGTCTCACTATCTCAATTCTTACTACAGGCATTTACCCGTAATAATACCGTATTTTAATCTAGTAAACCTTATCAATTATATAAGAGATTGAATTTTAAAACACTGCATAAACAATAAATCATTAGGACTGCTGGAACAAAGCAATTTTTCCAATGCATGATTTTTACTGAGACTTTAGTACTTCATACGGTTTAATTTACGTCATTCTTTTCACTATATTATAGCTTTTTCTTTCACAACTCCAAAATTAAATCTATGATTTTCTATATACCAGGGGGGTCTTCAAATAACACCAATTACAACAATCTTAAAATTAGGACAGTCTTAGCGTATTCTTTATTGTTGCGCTAAGACAGTCTTAGGTTAAGTTTAGGTTAAGTGGTGTTATTTGAAGACCCCCCAGGTGTCCCCGAGTGAGATCGAGGCTGTTCTGCAAGAGCACCAGTCGGTACTCGATGCAGGGGTGGTGGGCGTGCCGCACCCAGAGACCGACAACTTGGCTCGAGCCTTCGTGGTGCTGCGTCCCGACTGCCGCGCCACCGCCGACGAGCTCCAGAACTACGTGGCACAGCGTCTGCCTGTGCATAAACATCTTCATGGGGGGATTCGATTTGTAAAAACTCTTCCCCTGAACAAAGGAGACAAGCTGGACCGTGCGATTCTCAAGAAGCTGGCGCTGAAAGAATTATCTGCTGTAATTGAAATTGCTCAAAAATGAAATAATTTTTACCCAAATTTATTACGTGTAATAACTATTTTGTTAAACTTGCTCCTCGGGACAGCTCGAACCTTGCCCTTCCTGCTGCAGATTTGCTGCTCCAAGAAAAAAACATTTAAACTTTTTATTTGTAAGAATAATGAGTCTATATTATAGCTATATCTAAAATAAAAATTCAATCTCATGATATAGACTGCATTGAAAATGTCTACAAACAGCTAATAGGGCAGTTGTAATGTTTATGCTGACTCAAATAAGTGTACTTCTATTAGCGTAATAATCTCAATACAAAAATTAATCCCATTCTAAAAAGTAAATAGATGAAATGATCTCATTTTTCTCTAATCAGTTTTATTTTCACTATATCTGCAAGCTTTAATTTGTATGTTTAGCATCAGAAATTATAAAATTACCATGTCATATAAAATATAACACATTTAATAGTATTGGTATATGAATGGCTAAAGAGCATATTTATATTTTATTGCTGTGTTATTAAAAAATATTGATATATTGTATAATATGAAATCATTGTAATTATTATTTTAGGTTCCTATCAAGATTCTATTATAAATTCACATATTATATACTTTAATAAAATAAATGTTTATTGAGTAGAAAAACAAAATACATATATATATATATATATATATATATATATATATATATATATATATATATATATATATATATATATATATATATATATATATATATATATATATATATATATATATATATATATATATATATATATATATATATATATATATATATATATATATATATATATATATATCTTTATACAAAATGCATAAAAACGCATACTTTATCTTAAAGATAAAAATTTAAGTTTGTTACGCAATAAAACACATAATCTACATAATGCTTCAAACCAGATAAGCAATATAAAATAGAATAGAAATGAACTTTATTGTGGCAAATTTTATAGGTAATAGAGCTTTATGGACGATAAGAGCTGCGGTTTTCAGTATAAATATCACCAAATTTAAATTAATTTTGTGTCAACCAGCATACAATATTTAAAAAAAAAAAAAACTTTTATACATCATCTATATGGTTTCTACTCTATGCATAATAATTAACATAAATACATATTTTTATTAATTATGAAAACTCATGTTTAACTTTAAATTTCTTAAACCATTATTAAAGCGCGCTCTATAATACTAACATACGTAAAACCAATTAACGATGCATTTTTTACGTACTGTATATCGTTAATTGACATTTATTAAATTAAATATGAATACAATACATGCGCTACATGCATACATGCAAATCAAAAGCTTTATTTAATTACTGATTATAATTAATTGAGATAATTATACAGCTAAATCCTGCAGTGTATTCATTTAGTTTTCATCATTTAAATCATTATTCACCATTTTGTGTAAAATAAGGTATTTTTTTTTTCTAATAACATGATAACTTATATTTTATGTAATTTAATTATGCCTTCGGCCTTCGTATAGAATATTATATGACATTTATTTTGGGTTTTTATATTTTATCATAGCTGCTATATCAAATGGATAATATTTATTTTAGTATAGGCTTATATGCACGTAAAACTGAGAAAAATGTCACATTAAAAGTATTAAAAAGCGATATCAGACCTATGGGTGCAAGATTTGTTATCATCAGTGAATGTTGATTTTGATACGATCGCCGTGAAAACATCACATGAGAGACGTTATAGTTGCCGGGAAGGTCAACATGGAACCAGGTAGATTGGAAAATGTATATTTTCTTTAAAATTAGCTCTGATTTGTAAAATTATGTGATTCTTATATGAAATACATAATTTTATGTCATAGTGTCATAGTTGTTTATTTTTAGTTAGTAAATATAATTATATAAATATGATTTTCACCACCTGCTTATAAATTTTAGTTTTATTTACTACTTTTTCAGTGCTAAATTTTTCTCTCAACATCTATTTTCGATGCGCCTAACTAAGAATGATTTTAAAAAATGCTAAGTAAATCGTGTGACAAGACATGCTTTTTATTCCTGGTGTACAGAAGCAGGCATGGTACGGTCATCCGATGGTCGTGCCGCTACCACGGAAATACCGGACACTTCGTTCATCGAGTTCTTGCTATCGAGACTAAGTGCTGGAATGTCCGAGTGGTGTGCTCGTCCCTGGGTGGTGAGTCATCCTGAACGATTCTTGACGAGCTCATCTTACTCGAGTCTCTCAGGTGGACGTGGCGACCGGAAAAAGCGTCACGTTTGCCGAGGCCGAGGCGCAGTCCCGACGAGTGGCGAGCGCACTGAACCGCCGAGGCTTCCGACCTGGCGATATCCTCTACTACGTCACGTACGAGATGGCGCAGCTCTATGTGATGCACTTGGCGGTCTGGAGGCTGGGGGGTGCCGTGAGGGGCTGCTTCCAAGGAGAGAATCCAGGTGAGTGAAGACGATAAATATGATACAAATTACCTGGAAAATTGTCGGTACCAGAGGATTAATTAAATTTTGCGGTTGTTAATTATTAATAATATATAAGGTTTTTGCCATGAAGCAGAAAATTAATAATGAAAAACAAGTACGTATATATTGTGAAACAAACCCTTTCTAAAAGGTATGCAAAAAAATATTTTCTAAAACTTCTTTGTTGTATTTACCTTAAATAATTTTGTTTATTTTTACACGTTTTCTATGACTTTATGACTTCAGCTCTAATTACCATTATTTTTTCCCCTACATAGACGAGTATACACGTCAGTTGCACGAAACACATTCTCGGTTTATTCTGGTGGACTCTGAGACGGCACCAAAGCTCCAAGAGGCAATCACCAGTCTCGAGTGGCCCGTGGTGCTGCTGAGCGTCGGTTATGTCTCGGTACCTGGCACCACTACCTTTAACGAACTACTCGAGGACGACGGGACAGGTACATCTCAGTTGGTACACCACCAAAATTATTTCTCACTTTCAATTAATTGCTCAGATTGTCCTGAAAACGTGGACGTGGACTATCGTGAAGACATAGTTGTGATTCCAAATACGAGCGGCAGCACTGGTCTACCCAAGGGTGTCCTGCATACGCATCGCTCAGCCATCGCCATGCTGACGAGTATAGAGTGCGTAAAAGGATAATGACTCAGCTAGTAAAACAGAAATTTAATTAAACTGTGACCTGTACAGAAACTTGCTACCGCGCGACTCGCTGATGGCCGCTACCATCAACTACGGCTTGGTGAACTTCGTGTGTGCAGCGCATGCTCTTGTCACTGGCTGCACCATTTTCCACATCAGAAAGTTCAAAAAGGAGGATTACTTCGAGTTGCTCATGAAGTACAAGGTAATTTTTAATCTGATTTCTCTGGATTTGTTGGCAATTTAAATTCCTAGAATGGCTATAGAATCCTTTTTAGCAACTATTTTCAAGATTTTAAGTTATAAGCTTGATGGAGCTTGTAATTTATGAAAAATATGTTATTATTAATGTGTTTAAAAAAAACTTCCATGCATTGGGTAGAAAATGTGACCCATTTGATTAATGTTCAGAATTCACTTTAATTATGTTATTATTAAACATTTATAGTATATAATATGTGTGTATGAGAAAACACTTAGAATTGAAAAATCTTCAAATATGTAATTATATTTATATTTTTTTTCCTACAGCCGCATCACGTAATAATGTACCCCTACGTGGCTTCGTGGTTCGCCCGTTGTGGATCAGCGCTGGCACGCGTGCGTGAGGCTAACTTCCTAGAGAGCATCTGGATCGGAGGCTGGGCTGGCTGGGTGCTGGACCACACCACGGCCCAGCTAATTGCTGAAAAGCTACCCAACACTTTCCTAACACCGGTACTTAAAGGCCTTATGAACCTTTGCACAATATTAAGTACACGGTAAGCTATGCTTCAGTGTAATTCGGCTGCATAATTTTTTTTGTTTCAGTAGCGCAAATATCAGAGATAATAGCCGATGAAAAAGCACCTGTGACGTCACTCACGCTCATTCAGCGGCGACAATATAGGGAAATCCCTGCAAAAGATAGGTTCACTCCCGCTGCAACCACGGCCACAATTTTACTTCTGTAATTTTGAAACTTTACCAGGACAGTCTTGATAGTATTTTTCAAATAGCCTGAAAGATTTTTTTTGATGACATTCATACAAACCGAGTTATTGCGGTAGAAAGAGGAGCGAAAATGTTGTATAGGAAAACAATGTTAAATTTTTGGCTTGTCTTGCTACCGCAATAACTCAGTCTGTACACACACCACCAAAAAAATTCTTTCATTCTATTTGACAAATACTATCAAGAGTGCCCTGGTAAAGTTTCAAAATTCCAGAAGTAAAATTGTGGCCGTGGTTACAGCGGGAGTGAACCTATCTTTTGCAGGTATTTCCCTATATTGTCGCCGCTGAATGAGCGTGAGTGACGTCACAGGTGCTTCTTCATCGGCTATTATCTCTGATATTTGTGCTGCTGAAACAAAAAAATTTATGCAGCCGAATCACACTGAAGCAAAGCTAACCGTGTACTTGATACTGTGAAAAGGTTCATAAGGCCTTTAAAAAAAAAAAAGCATTTTCATATCAGAAAAAACGTTCAAATAAATTTTAATATATTATTACATATAATATTACCTTAAAAATAAGCCAATTTTTTAAGTGATACGCTGTAAAGTACGTAATGTTTATAAAAATAAATTTTCCAGATGTACGGCTTGTCAGAATGCTCATTTGTAGCAGTGACAGTAAAGGAAGAACATACAAGCAGCATGGGAAATGTGCAAACTACCGACAATCAAGGTTGGATAACAAATTAATTCGATCCTTCAAAATGAGGATGGCATAAAAATTTCTATAATTGCAGGTCAGCAAGACGTAGCATGTGGAAAACTTATTCCGTTCCTCGAGGGAAAGGTAAAAGAGAAAATTTACACCTATAGTATAATATAGATTTCTCTATACATTGCACTATATAGCAATAATATGCATGCCCTGAACTCATAATACACGTACGTATAAGGTATAAGCACAGAATATTGCATTTTTTTTATTAATCACTGTCTAAGTATTTATCAGATTTTTCATATTCCTGCATGCCTGTGAATTACTTTAATTTAAATATGACGATTTTAAATTATTATTGAAAGTTCAAGTTTTGAAGGTTACGCCCCTTTCTGGCGTCAAATCTTTATTTTTATGTCAAGAAGTGACGCGAAAAACGGTCGTTATCAGGTTGCTTAAAAAAAATAAAAAGTTCCCGTGCATGCTATAAAAAAAGTGAAAAATCACAGCATCGTGATTTTGTACCCTCAATTCATATTTATGCACAATAAACAATTTTTGTTTGATTTATTTCTTGCTTAAAAAAATACACATTTCTGTATTTAAAAAGCAAACAATAAATTTCCTAGTAAATCTAGCAGGTTTTTAGCAACAAAGTGCACTGCCCTGTAGGTGGTTGACCCTGCCACGGGGAAGACCCTGAGCATTGGGGAGCAAGGCGAAATCCACATCAGGTCACCGAGCGCCATGAAGGGTTATCTTACCGAGGGCGAGCCGGTGAGTCAGTCTGCAAAAGGTGGAGGAGGATCGTGACGTCACGTTGATTGCAGCCCAACCGCAGTGACATCGATCGGGACGGCTGGATGCGAACCGGAGACGTGGGTTACTTCGACCTGGAGGGAAATATTTACATCAAGGAGCGACTATCATTCATTTTCAAATATAAAATGACATTCGTAAGTAAAATATCACATAATTATTGGCAACCTAAAGAAATATTTGTCACAAAATATTGACATCCAGTGAATATGTTTGATTGAGATTTTGAAAATTAAAGCTTTAGTTGTTTTCATTAAATTAATTTCATATTAATTATTCTATTATAAAAAAATTAAAATCTCCAAAATGGTCAAATAATCAAATTAATTTTGTTTTTTGGCTTTGGTAATAGCATATAATACTATAATAAACATCTTATTGCCTCAACAATATTATTGAGATACAAAATTCATGAAAACTGGTATATTTCAAATACACAAAATTAAATTATTTAAACTCAGATCTCTCTTCCTTTATCTCTCCATTTTTGCCACTCTCCAGGTCTCTCCTAGCGAGATCGAGTCCATTCTGCAAGAGCATCCCAGCGTTCTGGGTGCTGGGGTGGTGGGCTTGCCTATCCAAGAGACGGATAACTTGGCACGAGCTTTCGTTGTGCTGCGTCCCGACTGCCACGCCACCGCTGCTGTTCTCCAGAACTACGTGGCACAACGTCTTCCCGAATACAAACATTTACACGGGGGCGTGAGATTTGTGGAGAAACTGCCCGAGAACCGAGGGGGCAAGCTGGATAGAGCCGCGCTCAAGAACATTGCGATGGCGGAGGTCGAAGAGGTCGAATAAAGGGGGGGGAGGGGGGAGCAAAGAACAATGTCCTCTTTATCAAGTCCATTTATTGACTTTATAAGAATTAGTTTTGTTAATGTTAATATGTATCTTGTAGTTCAATACTCTAAATTTTGTTTTGAGGTATTATAGAATTAAATGAAAATAAAACACTATAATAATATGAATATAAGGTGTATTTTTTTAAATATTAAAATTTGGAAGTACCCTGTTTGTAAAGATTTTGTACCTAAAATAAATACTGAAGTCATGAAATTGAAGAAAAAAAAATACTATTTTTTACGTGGATTTTAATAATTTATTTAAACCATTTATTTAGAGCCTCAGTTGTTATTCGCTGCCTGCACTGATTTTTTTTTTTTAATTTGGAGCTGACCGGCAAAACTTTAGACTCAATAATCAAGACTCCACGAATTCATTATATAAAAATATCCTCATTAATTTAAATAACATTTTTATTAAGTAATGCAAAGAAAACTGATATCATCAACATTTCTTATCAACAACATCTTTCTTCTTATCAATATACTACAATATGTGTTTATGATAATTATATATTTTTAACTATAATAGATAGTGAATAATAAATGACTTAGCAAGTTAGTTGAAACAAAAATACACGGCGCATTACAATCAATGAATTCTGGTAAGCTCATATTTTTCAGTGTTTTTATTTAAATAAAAACTTGTATTTTCATTGCTTATCAATCGTGAAACACAATTCCGTTATAACTGTTAGTCTAAACGCGCTCTCGTAATATTTGTATAATATATTAACTAATAACTATAATATCATATACAAATTTACATAACTCATCACAAAATGTTTAAAATAAGTTTAATTGTACAAAATATTGTATCCCACACCGACGTGCATATGTTGTGTTCAGGCTAATTTGTTCAATTTATTGAATTAATTCAGCATATTATAATTATAATAAAACATAAACATTGTCAACATGCAATAGTTAAGATTTTGTTATGTAACTTGTGTTCTATTTAGAGCCAATTAAAATCATGTAAATTTGAGGATGCTTGAGGTTTAAGGAAGCATTTTTAAAGCCTGATAAGATTGAGAGAGAGAAACCTCAGCTGATGTTTATAAAATTGCAATATTGCCAGGGAAGAGATATCCATTCTCTGATATTGATATACAGCATCATGCGTCTTAAAAAATATTTTGTTGTTAAATTTACTAGAAACTTTTCAAATTAAGTGTTCATGGGGCATGCCTATACGGAATTTTGTTTTCGTGTAGCTATGGAGGGCGTGTTGGTATCACCGATCGCTCAGGATCCAGCCGAAATACCTGAGGTGTCACTCACCGACTACATGTTCTCATCGCTCAAAACTCGCCTGCCGGAGCCTGGCTCCAAGCCCTGGGTGGTGAGTCATAATCATCCTGACCCCCGGGAATTGCTCGCTTAACCTTTGAATTCTCAGGTGGATATCAACACAGGTGAGAGTGTAAATTTTTGTGACGTGGAGTCTCAGTCCCGACGTGTGGCGAGCGCGCTCAGTCGACGAGGCTTCAAGAAGGGCCACGTGCTTTACTTCGTCACGTATGACATGGCACACCTCTATGTGGTCCAGCTCGCCGTCTGGAGACTTGGAGGTGCCGTGAGGGGAAGCTACCAGAGAGAAATTACAGGTGTGATTGTAAATTAATATAGCTAGTCATTGAAGTCTTGTTAATAAATTATATTTCTGATGTAGACGAGTATTTACGTCAAATCAAAGAGACCGGCTCTAGGTTCGTGCTGGTGGACGCGGAGACAGCACCAAAGCTTCAGGAGGCAATCGCCAGCCTCGAGTGGCTCGTGGTGCTGCTGAGTGTCGGTACCGCCATGGTGCCGGGTGCTACCTCCTTCACCCAGCTGCTCGAGGACGACGGGACAGGTAATTTCATTAGAAATTAACTCACTGGTTACGTAATATTCTGTCCGATCTTTCTATTGCTAGAATTTCCCGAGAAGGTGGATATTAACCCTCGAGAGGACGCCGTGATGATGCCCAACACAAGTGGCAGTACTGGCGTACCTAAGGCGGCTGTACACACGCACTTGTCAATCGTGGCTCTACTGTACAGCATGCGGTACGCATATTGAGTAAATTGTATTGATTTGAATAATAAAAGAGAAATTTCAGTTGACGACTGCATGGAAGAATGCTTAGATTAAATCTATAGAAAGCTCTCCGGTATAAGAGTAGAGGACTCCATATTATATTATACTTCTGGCATTATTGCTGTTTCTTGTTCCACACCTTTTGGCCCAGAGTTTAACTAAAGTAAAATACTTTAGTCAATACACTTTAGTAAATTTAATTAAGGCTTTGTTTCATAGCAAATATACACTATTGTAATTTAATTTTTAATGTTTTTTTTTATATTATATGCACCTGAACATACGGCAGGAAATATTTTTGACAATATAACTTAATAGACAACCTTCATGAAAATTTTTTATTGCATATTTGAATAGAGGACCTCGAGTTATGTATTGTCAATTTTTTTCAGATTTTTTTTTTAAACCCTCTAACACCCTTAAAATCATGCTGCAAAATGCTGTGATGTCATATAGTCATGTAACGCATTTCCCTATGATTGCGTATTAAATATTTGCATGACTATGACGTCACAGCGTTTTGCAACATGATTTTTAAGAGTGTTAGAACTTAGAAGGTTCAAAATATAAAAAAATATTGATAATATACATAACTCAAGGTCCTCTATCCAAATATGAAATAAAAAAATTTCATGAAGGTTGTCCATTATTGCTCAAAAATTTTATTATTATTTTTATATCATCAAATATGCTGTATATTTAACTATATTATGTACAACAATCATTTTCTTCCCAGGCTGTATATATAGCGTTGGTTTGATGTCATGTTACCCTTCCATTAGTATTGTATTGGAGGACAAAGGAAAAGGTTCATGACCTCAAATTAACGCTATAATCCGGGACGACCCGGACGACATAATCATCAATGCATTTTCATGGCGAGATTTTGATTTTTTTTTTTTACTATGTTTGGTAATTTTAGAAATATCAGGGTAAACATAAAATAGCATAAATTGTTGCTTTTTGGATCAAGTAGATATTATAATGCAAAAAGCAGACATCCTAACTCTCTATATGAGGCGACTCTTTGCAGAAGCCAAATGTTTGGAATATCCCAGATGACTTTGGCCAACAACTACGCAGTGGCTAACTTCTCGATGATGACCTCAAGTCTCTGCCTCGGCACCACCACCTACTTCATCTCCAGGTTTCGGGAAAAAGATTTGTTTGGACAATTGATCAAATATAAGGTATAAGGGTGCATTTCTTTAAAAAATTAAAATTCCAGTCCTTTATACCTTACCTTACTAGTTATGTAGTTTAAAAAAATACAGTATCATAATTTTCAAGCTACATCTTTCATCGTTAAAAATCAATAAAATAACACAATGTTTCATCTAAAAAAAAATAACAATTTGCTATTGCCAAATTGGTTCGATTCCTCAATCACATGCACTGTTGAGTACGTATTACATATCAATACAGTATACTAGCTGTACTTATTAATACTACAATTTATTTCAGCCAGGCGGGCTTATGATTTACCCATACGTGGCCACGTGGTTTGCGCGCTCCTCTGAGTTGGGACAGCATGACTTGACCTTCCTCAAGGTCATTGCTATGGGTGGGTCAGTGTTAGACCCGGAAACTTTGCGGCAGCTTGAAACACGACTGCCGGGCACCATGCTAATCCAGGTACAATGTTTTTAATAATATTCATAAGATTATTTTTTTTTGTCTATATTAAATTTATTGATGGCTTTGGTAATACAGCTTAATAATAATACGTTTAATTTTTCAAAAAAAGAAAAGATAATTAATTTAGCATGGTAATTTTTTGAGGCACATCAAATTTACGGATTGAACAAATTTAATACTCTTCATATGTTGTTGTAGGCGTACGGCATCACAGAGTGCATCGGGGTGTCAAACTCGACCATCGGGTTCGATTTTAAACAAAAGTTGAATAAAGTTGTCAAGAATCAAGGTAACAAATTTTATAACGTGTGTGATTGAAAATAATAAAAATTTTGAAGAATTTTAATAGTATAATTTAAAATTATTTTTTAAGTAGTATTCGTGATTTATTTATTTCCATTTTCAGGTGAGCTATGTGTATCTACAGGAAAACTTGGCTGTTACGTACAGGCAAAGGTACAAACGTATAATTATAAAGATCCATATACGACAGACAGTTGTGAATTTTTTTAATATATTTTAATCACTTGGGTGATTCTACTTGAAGATATTTTAAAATAATATATTGAATAACCCTTTTGAGGTAGAAATAAAAATAGTTCATAAATAGCAACACACTAATGTGGGGGTTCCGGGGTGTCATGACTGAACTTCTGTCAAATCATCCATGAATATAAGAACAAAAAGATAGTTACGAATTTTACACTACGGTTCGAGGAAAGCTGACGAGCACCATGTTGCAGGTCATTGACCCTGACTCAGGTCACGTGCTGGGACGCGGGCAGCGCGGTGAGATCCTGGTTCGGACACCACATCTCATGAAGGGCTACCTCCGAGCAGACCAGATGGTTAGTGACGTCACAATCCAAAGTTTGCAGTATATATAAGATTCAAATGTTAAAGTTTCTGATTATTTATATAAAATCATAATTAACAAATATCATTCCTGTGTTTCACTGTTGTTATCATTTGGTTATTGAAATGTGAAAGCATTTGCATGCTTGACCATTTACTTTTCACCATTGCTTGCTGTTTAATAACTTTAATTGTGGCAAGTAAAGAAAATTTCAATATTAAATTTTATTAAATAAAATTTATTTATAGGCATTAGAAAAAAACGACAATAGAAATAATTTCATTTAATAATCTATGTTTTCAGCTGGACCGCTCCAGTATTGACGCGGACGGTTGGTTTCACACGGGAGATCTGGGTTTTTTTGATGACGAGGGAAATGTTTACGTCAAGGAGCGCAAGTCCTTCATGTTTAAGTACTACATGCATTTTGTAAGTATCATGCAGCTACACATACACGGTGATGTAGCATAGGATATGAACGTGTCATTGTGTACAGGTGTCCCCGAGCGAGATCGAGTCGGTTCTGCAGGAGCACGAGGTGGTGCAGGCCGCGGGGGTGGTGGGCGTGCCACACCCAGAGACCACCAGCGTTGCCAGGGCCTTGGTGGTGCTCCGTCCCGACTGCCACGCCACCGCCGTTGAGCTTCAGAACTACGTGGCACAACGTGTTCCCGAGCATATGAGGCTGCACGGGGGCGTGAGATTCGTGGAGAAACTGCCCGAGAACCGCGGGGGCAAGCTGGACAGAGCCGCGCTCAAGAACATCGCGATGGCAGAGGACAAGTAGTCGAATGATGTACTTCAAGAGAAAACATTTAAATAAATATTTATATTGATGATTTATGTTATTAGTGTAATAAATGAGGAGCGCCATACAAAATAATTTATTTATTTTTTTATTTTGGTGAACCCATATTTTTATATAGGTAAATGGTGACTAATTTACGGTAATAATTCTATTCAATAGCAATTTGAATCACTTTAATGACAGATTAATAGATAATCTAAAACATCTCCTTGTTGATAAGTAAAAGACTCAATTTTTAGCTCCATATATATTGAAAACTTTCATAATTTATTGAATTTATTCATGCTGATAATAATATCAGCAATAAATATTAATATTTGTTTAAATTTTTAACAGATCATTCTTGTCAATATCACCATGAATGTAACTGAACGTCAAAATAATTGAAATCTGCAATAATAAAAAGAAAACAAAAACTGTTTAAAGGTTAAGTATAGAGGGAAATCCAAATAAATTCAGCTCCCTTAATTTGCTGTAAGAACAAGTTAATTACATTGTATTTTCATTTAATTTATTATACATTATTTTTTTTTGCAGAAAAAAGGTAAAATAATTAATGTAGATATTAAACCTTCAGATTTTCTTTATTTGTGATGTGATAACAATGGCAGAAGCCAAGATCGGGAAAATTTGCATTATGAATTATAATAATTTTATATATAATTTTATCACTCTTTTGTTCGAATAACAAAACTATACATAGATATAGGAGATAGACGAGATATATGAAGAACACCAGATTTACTGTGAGCTATATACATGTATAATAATATATAATATTGTAGCTGTCAGAATATTTTATATACTGTTATATATTCAGATTTCACTGGAAGTATGTACTCGTACAATGATTTTATAAATAGCAAATATTATTATATTATTCTTAGCTCTATTCACTTCTACATAAATAATTACTTTCCTGCAGTTAAATGATAAACATAACTATATCATCACGAGTCATTATCTATTCTTCCATAGTCCACTCTTTGTTAGTTCATAAATATGAGTGTGATGCATATGACGACACTCACTCACAAACACTCCGGCCGTCATTTCTGTACTATTCCTGTGTGCGTAGTTAATCCTGACTGTTAATTACCATAATAAACACCTTCTCCACGTTAAATGATGGTATTATCAATTATATCAACCTACCCCAAGTACCCCAGTAATTAAGGTAGGCTACATTGGTGTCATGAAGGGCGCGAATGAAGAATCTACGTTTTTCATCAATTAAAGTTAAAATTAGATAATTAGTTAATTATCTGCCACTTTCATTTAAAATTCTATAAGTGAAACAAAAGTGAAATATCAGTGTCAGTTAAGTGCGCAATTTAAGTTATCTACGGAACTGATAATGAAAAAGTGAACATTTAAAGAATAAATTAATTATACAAAAACATAAGAATACCATATTATCTTTTCTCCATGCGTTAATGGTATAGTGTGAGCACACGATGAATAGCAACCACGTAGTCCAGTCTCCCGTGCGGCGTGACGTGTCCGAGATTCCGGAGGTCGCGGTTACTGACCTCGTGCTGGAGCAGCTGCGTGTCCGGCTGCCGGAACTGGGGGAGAGACCCTGGGTGGTACGTTCACCCTCTGACCGTGAATCTTATGTAGTGAAAATGGAGAAAAAAATACCTTTGCATTGAAATTTTATATTTTTTTTTTGTAATCATATAGGTTGACGTGACAGCGGGCACTCAGGTCAAGTTCTGTGACGTGGAGTCTCAGTCCCGACGTGTGGCGAGCGCGCTCAGTCGACGAGGCTTCAAGAAGGGTCACGTGCTTTACTACGCCACGTACGAGATGGCACACCTTTACGTGGTGCAAATGGCTGTGTGGAGGCTGGGAGGTGCCGTTCGAGGCGGCTACCCAGATGAACAGATAGGTGCGATGATAGAGTAAATATATTCATAATTATGTTAATTACATTGAAACATTATTTTATGAATGACATTTACAGCTGAATACGCTCTTCAGATAAAAGAAACAGCCTCTCGGTTCGTGCTGGTTGATGCGGAGACAGCACCGAAGGTTCAGGAGGCAATCAACAGCCTCGAGTGGCCCGTGGCGCTGCTGAGCGTCGGTGACGCTACGGTGCTAGGTGCCACCTCCTTCACCCAGCTGCTCGAGGAGGACGGGACAGGTAATCTGACGTTAATACCTTTAATTTTTGTGTTATGAAAATCGAACTTTAAAACCCTAGCGTTCCCTGAGGAGGTGAATATCAACCCTCGCGAAGACGTGGTTGTGATACCGAGCACGAGTGGCAGCACTGGCAAGTCCAAGGGCGTGCTGCACACACACTACACCGCGGTTGCCCTTGTCATGAGCATGAGGTCAGTTGTTAAACATTTTAACCTTAAATTAAATGTTTAATGTTTAAATGTTTAAATTAGAGGTCGAGCGTGGCGCAGTGCATTGACCGGTTCTCGTTAGATCACCGAAGTCAGGCTACGTCGAGCGTGGTTAGTACTTGGATGGGTGACCGTTTCAAGTAAAAAATACGCTGCTCCCTCCCTGAGGTAAATTCGTCTCGCTTTCCACCCGGTGCAGTGATGCACTTGTGTTGTGGTTCCCCAGGCTTTGGACATCGCTTTGGTCCATTGAGAAAAAGTAGAGGTGTCCGTCCTGACTGAGGTTTTCCACGGTTCCCTCAGTCTCACCTCAGCGAATGCTGGGACGCGTAAGCATGCAGGCCGTGGCCACTATCCGTTCCCTACCTTATCCCTACCCAGTACCCCGCCGCGAGCTGTAAGCTCTTAGGGGTGTATCCTTGTAAAAAAAAAAAAAATTAAAAATAAATAAATTATTTTAATTCTGAATGAATAATTTCATCTCGAGTTTCAATTCAAATATTTAATTACGATTACATATATATTTTTAAAAACTATTAAAAAGAAGTTCAGCATGATTTATTCATTAATTCATGTATATAAATTTAATATCAATTATCCCAGCTTAAATCATTAATTTTGTGCAATGTAAATCAATGGAAATTATTTGAATTTTCTTAGGGACTGCTTTGAATTGGGTCCATCTGTGATATCCCTGATGGTAAATTTTGCGATCGGTAACTTCAGGATCACGTTGATGAGTCTATGCCAAGGATCCACCATCTACAACATCGGCAAATTTGAAGAAAACAATTATCTGAACCTGCTTATCAAATATAAGGTAAAAAATCAAAATAAATTTAAGGTGCTTGGTCATGGGACATTTAGACGCTGTGATTTTGCTTGCAATTTCTGAAATATTTAAATAAAATACAATTTGGTTGTTCATTGAAGAAAATATTAAGAATTTCATTATGATAAAAGTTTAGTCAAATTGAACAATGAGATTGTTGTATTTAATTTTTAATAAATTTTAATTATGTATATTTTTTATTTTTTTTTTTAAATTAGGTCAGGTGAAAACTAAAAAAAAAATAATTTACAATAACATACAAACTATGACAATTATAAAGCAACACTAGGGTTTTTTGGCCAAAGCTGCTACCAGTAAAATGACAAGCAGATAACATAAATATTTTACCTGAGTAAATATTTAATTTTTGCTTCAACTGAACCCTGCTATAAGTTACTGGTCATAAGTGACTGAATTAACTTCCTGGCTCTTCATTAACCAGACCTATAGCATAACAGCTACGTTCAGACTCTATCTTATATAATATTATAAATATAATATATTTGCTTGTAATATAGTCTACTTCCTCTACAGCCGAAGATGGCAATGATGTACCCTTACCTGGCAACGTGGTTTTCTCGACACCCTGACTTAGAGCGTGTGGACCTCAGTTTCCTGGGCTCCATCTGCATGGGCGCGTGGATTCTTGACCCTTCCACAGTGGCGCTGTTCACGTCCAGACTACCAAATGTCAAGCTAGTTCAGGTATGAATCACGAGGTTGAATGCTGTGTTTCATGCAAGGGTATTATTGTGATTTAGTGTTTAATTTATGTTTTTAATATTTAATTTAGGATATTTTTTAGTAAAAAAAATGCATCGCGAAAAATTTAACTTGGGTTTTAGGCTTACGGAATGACAGAGTGCATGGGAATATCGATAAGTACCCTCAGAAAAGACATTGATGACCCGGAGGCTCCGTTTCTAACGATTGTAGAAAACCAAGGTGAGTGATCATGTTAAAATAAAATGTCGATAAATATTTTGAAATTTTTTAATTTTGATCTTGTACTTGCACTTTTAGACCGTAAAACTTACTTGCTAGTGCATTCAATACCCTCTGACGTCTCATTTGTAACTCTGTTGAAGGCGAGCACTACGTCTCCACCGGCCGTCTTCTGCCGTACGTCAAAGCAAAGGTATGACGTGCAAGGAGAGACCAAATTGTACCTCAGAAGCTCATAACTTTCAAAATGTAGACATAATAAATAATATGAATATCCTTTGCACGAAAAAGTTATTTACTAATAATAATAATATATTTATATGTTCAAATTATTTTAAAATAATCTTTTTCTTTTCTCAGATTATTGACCGAGTGTCTGGCCGGTCACTTGATCGTGGAAAGCGAGGCGAGATCCTGGTGCACACGCCCTGCCTTATGAAGGGTTACCTCAAACCTGGTCAAGCGGTGAGTCACTCCCACACTCCCATGCACGTGTCAGCCACGTGTATAACTGACATAAATTCTGTGTTCAGCCGAACCGCGCTGGTATCGACGAGCAAGGCTGGCTCCACACCGGAGACCTCGGTTTTATTGACGACGACGGAAACATCATCGTACTTGAGCGAGTCAATTTTACCTTCAAGTTCAAAGTAGAAATTGTGAGTTAAAATTATTGGAAAATAAATGAGGATTACTATCAATTTCTACTGCAGGTGTCTCCGAGCGAAATCGAGGCTGTTCTGCAGGAGCACGAGGCTGTCCTGGCCACAGGGGTGGTTGGCGTGCCACACCCAGAGACCGACTGTTTAACGAGAGCCATGGTGGTACTGCGGCCCGGTTGTAACGCCACTGCCGTTGAGCTCCAGAACTTCGTCGCGTCGCGTCTTTCTTACTACAAGCAGCTGCATGGTGGAGTGAGGTTCATTCAGAAACTACCCCAGAATCGAGCCGGCAAACTGGACAGAGCAGCGCTAAAAAAACTAGCTTTGGAGGAGGAAGTGTAGAAAGGTCCTGCTAAGAGCACTGTTGCAAAATAGACTATATAAATTTAATGTAAGTGTTATCTTTAAAGTTTCCTCAAAACAAGTAATTAATAAAGTAAATTATTGTCCAACAGAAATCTCAATTTAATATGTTTGTGATTAATGTGATTGAATAGCTATTGATAAGATCATAAGAAGGATAATATTTAGCTTTGTTGATCTTGATCTTTATGAATCCTGATATATATCCCACATATATGGTCGGATCAACATACTATACAAAGTTTGCAAAATTGGAATTGGAAGTTGTATTTTACAATATAAATTACAATTACATTTCATTAATAAATTCATCACAGTATACAGTATATCAATTATCAATAATTCAATATAATCATGCAATATAAGAAACAAAAGTAATTTTTTTTTGAAAAAAAGAGATTGAAAAACAGTTATATTTTTTGAAAATATTTGAACATGTTTTTAATTAAAGTGTCAATTATGAAACCCTAATCAGAGATATATATTTTTATAACTTCTAAACTTTTATGAGCAATGACTGCTTGGCCCGCAGATCCGAAATTCTAATAATAAAAGAAAAGAAAAATTAAAATATATATATATATATATATATATATATATATATATATATATATATATATATATAAATATTTTATTTGGATAAACCTTTCAAATGAATGGTGACTAATTTACAATGATGGATCTCATAGATCTATTCATATAAATCATGAAATAATCTAAAAAATGTACTTGTCGAAACGGGAAGAATTCAATTTTTTGAGCTGCGCGTGCATTGATAACTATTATAATTTATTCATGCTGATAATTAATAATATGTATTTCTATATTTTTTCAGTTGTAAATATTAATATTTTTTAAAAATTTAACAGATTATTATTGCCTAACCACGAGTAATGTAAACTGAACGTCGAATTCAATAAACTTTGTAATAATAAAAAGAGAAAAAAAAAGTGTTCTAATGAAGTTTTATTACAGAGAGAAATTCAGGGAACACACAATAATAACAACCATTTTTCAAATGTTATTTGCAATATTTATTTTAATAACGTGGTGGAAGCCAAGATCGGGGGAATTTGCATTATAAATCACAATAAATATATTATATATATTCGAACAACATAACTATTCTTTATAGGAAATAGGAAGCCTGTACAAAGAACAATAAGAACATAAATATAAATATACTGAATACAAAATTACTGAGATATAAAATATAAAGTCATATTTAAGTCACACTTTTGTGGTAAAAAATGAAAGTACTTTCTATGCCAAACAAACACATGACTATGATATTTCTTATCTAGCATCAACACAAGTCTAGGAGGTTATATAAATGGGAGATGCAATAGAGCACCTCAGTTATTGCTTAGAGAATACACATTCTCGTTGCATTTGGACCTGCCTGACAGTGTGAGCACACGATGAACAGCAACCACGTAGTCCAGTCTCCCGTGCGGCGTGATGTGTCCGAGATTCCGGAGGTCGCGGTTACTGACCTCGTGCTGGAGCAGCTGCGTGTCCGGCTGCCGGAACTGGGGGAGAGACCCTGGGTGGTACGTTCACCCTCTGACCGTGAATCTTATGTAGTGAAAATGAGAAAAAATACCTTTGCATTGAAATTTTATATATTTTTTTTGTAATCATATAGGTTGACGTGACAGCGGGCACTCAGATTAAGTTCTGCGACGTGGAGTCTCAGTCCCGACGTGTGGCGAGCGCGCTCAGTCGACGAGGCTTCAAGAAAGGTCACGTGCTTTACTTCGTCACGTACGAGATGGCACACCTTTACGTGGTGCAAATGGCTGTGTGGAGGCTGGGAGGTGCCGTTCGAGGCGGCTACCCAGATGAACAGATAGGTGCGATGATAGAGATTAACTAATTAAAGGAGGGGAACCGCTTCAGCTTTTATATTTTTAATGTTTTATAAATAATGTCAAACTTACTTGTGCACCAAAAAAATAGTCACCACCCTCCTCCTTCTACCATTTCAGCCGTTGACATTCAAAAAGCGCGCCGAAGAAAATTGGGGCTTATGACGTCAAGCGCCACGATTGGTTGCGCTTGACCTATCATGGCGCTTAACGTCATAAGCCCCAATTTTCTTTGGCGCGCTTTTTAAAAATCAACTGCTGAACTGGCTGAAGGCGGAGGGTGGTGGCTATTTTTTTGGTGCACAAGTAATTTTGATATTATTTATAAAACATTAGAAATATAAAAGCTGAAGCGGTTCCCCTCCTTTAACTATATTCAAAATTATGTTAATTACATTGAAAAATTATATTATGAATGACATTTGCAGCTGAGTACGCTCTTCAGATAAAAGAAACAGCCTCTCGGTTCGTGCTGGTGGACGCGGAGACAGCACCGAAGGTTCAGGAGGCAATCACCAGCCTCGAGTGGCCCGTGGCGCTGCTGAGCGTCGGTGACGCTACGGTGCTAGGTGCCACCTCCTTCACCCAGCTGCTCGAGGACGACGGGACAGGTAATCTGACGTTAATACCTTTAATTTTTGTGTTCCGAAAATCGAACTTTAAAACCCTATAGTGTTCCCTGAGGAGGTGAATATCAACCCTCGCGAAGACGTGGTTGTGATACCGAGCACGAGTGGCAGCACTGGCAAGTCCAAGGGCGTGCTGCACACACACTACACCGCGGTTGCCCTTGTCATGAGCACCAGGTTAGAATTCAAACGTGTTTACATTTTAAACATTTTAAATTTAAAATATTTTAATCTTGAATTGAAAATTTCATCTCGAGTTTCAATTTATAATTAGTTTTGATAACATTAATTTTTAAAAATTCGTTCAGCATGTTTGATGTTTCATTTATTAATTCATGAAGTATACAAATATTATCCCTGCTCTTAAAGGTGAGACCAAGGACCTGTTTTTAATGTTTCAAATGTTTAATGAAACATTAATGTTTAAAACATTAATGTTTTAATGTTTAATGTTTCGTTCAGTAAAGTAATTTGGTCTTAATGTGATTATGAGTACAAGATATAAATAGGGTTTCATCGAGTTTGTATCATTTTTTTTTTAATGTATATATCCTGGACAGACTATTGTTAAGATGTTATGATAGCCCGATTACGGAAGATACAATATTGCATGGTTTGTTTATACACTCAAGCATTGCAGCCACAGACCGAGGTCCAGATTAATGTTGTGTTATAATCAGTGAAAATGATTTCATTTGGCTTAGGGACTGCTTTGAATTGGGTCCATCTGTGATGTCCCTGATGGTAAATTTTGCGATTGGTAACTTCATGATCACGTTGATGAGTCTATGCCAAGGATCCACCATCTACAACATCGGCAAATTTGAAGAAAACAATTATCTGAACATGCTTATCAAATATAAGGTAAAATATCACAATAAATTTCAGTAAATTTAAGCTGCTTGGTCGGGCTAGTCGGGCATTTAGAAGCTGTGATTTTGCTTACTATTTCTGGAATATTTATATAAATAAGATACAATTTGGTTGTTGATTGAAGAAAATATCAACACTTTAATTTGGATTTATAAAAATTGAGTCAAAGTGAACAATGAGAACAACAATTTTTAATATTTTTTATTATTGTTAAATTAGGTCAGATGAAACCAAATTTAACATAATTTACTATAACAACATGCAAACTATGGCAATTATGAAGCAATCTATATTTTTACGAGGGTTTTATGTTAAAAGCTGATATCAGTAAAATGAGAAGAAGATAACATAAATATTTTTCCTGAGTAAATAATTAATTTTTGTTTCAACTGAACCCGGTTGTAGGGAAGTGGTCACAAGTGCCTGAATTTAACTTCCTAGCTCTTCGTGAAACCGAACTTGCAAAAATAATAATAATTATTGAATAAGAATTTAGGCAGCACCTTTTACCATTATACATGAGCAACACTGCTATTTCCCCCCCACCCTTTCCTTATTTTTAATAGTAATATAGCTTATAAATGGTAACGGTGCAATCAACATCATCACAGAATACCAGCTATTTTCAGCTACGTTCAGACTCTATCTTATATAATATTATAAATATAATATATTTGCTTGTAATATAGTCTACTTCCTCTACAGCCAAAGATGGCAATGATGTACCCTTACCTGGCAACGTGGTTTTCTCGACACCCCGACTTAGAGCGTGTGGACCTCAGTTTCCTGGGCTCCATCTGGATGGGCGCGTGGATTCTTGACCCTTCCACAGTGGCGCTGTTCACGTCCAGACTACCAAATGTCAAGCTAGTTCAGGTATGAATCACGAGGTTGAATGCTGTTTCTTATGCAAGGGTATTATTGTGATTTAGTGTTTAATTTATGTTTTTAATATTTAATTTAGGATATTTTTTAGTAAAAAAAAAATTGCAACGCGAAAAAATTTATCTTGGTTTTAGGCTTACGGAATGACAGAGTGCATGGGAATATCGATAAGTACCCTCAGAAAAGACATTGATGACCCGGAGGCTCCGTTTCTGACGATTGTAGAAAACCAAGGTGAGTGATCATGATAAAATAAAATGTCGATAAATATTTTGAATACATTTTAATTTTGATCTTGTACTTTTTAACCATAAAGCCTTGATACTTTATGCATGCAATATGCATTTATATATACCCTCTGACGTCTCATTTGTATTTCTATTATAGGCGAGCACTGCGTCTCCACCGGCCGTCTTCTGCCGTACGTCAAAGCCAAGGTATGACGGGCAAGAAGAGACCAAATTGTACCTCAGAAGCTCATAAATTTCAAAATGTAGTCTTGCATATGAATGTGACAAGTTCAAATTATTTTCAAATTTATTTGTTTCTTTACTCAGATTATTGATCCAGTGTCTGGCCGGTCACTTGATCGCGAGAAGCGAGGCGAGATCCTGGTGCACACACCCTGCCTTATGAAGGGCTACCTCAGACCTGGTCAAGCGGTGAGTTAGTCTCATGCACGTGTCAGCCACGTGTAACTGACATAAATTCTGTGTTCAGCCGAACCGCGCTGGTATCGACGAGCAAGGCTGGCTCCACACCGGAGACCTCGGTTTTATTGACGACGACGGAAACATCATCGTACTTGAGCGAGTCAATTTTACCTTCAAGTTTAAATCAGAAATTGTGAGTTAAAATTATTGGAAAAGAAGTGAGGATTGCTATCAATCTCTACTGCAGGTGTCTCCGAGCGAAATCGAGGCTGTTCTGCAAGAGCACGAGGCTGTCCTGGCCGCAGGGGTGGTGGGCGTGCCACACCCAGAGACCGACTGTTTAACGAGAGCCATGGTGGTACTGCGGCCCGGTTGTAACGCCACTGCCGTTGAGCTCCAGAACTTCGTCGCGTCGCGTCTTTCTTACTACAAACAGCTGCACGGTGGAGTGAGATTCATTCAGAAACTACCCCAGAATCGAGCCGGCAAACTGGACAGAGCAGCGCTAAAAAAACTAGCCATGGAGGAGGAAGTGTAGACAGAAATGTAGACAGGGAGGGGGCTGGGGGGGCTGCAGCCCGAAATTTTAGATTTAACATGGACGATATAGGCACTTCCCCCACTCCAACCAAATTGTTTTTTAACATATTGGCCTTATGGAGGCAGCCACCTCCAAAATTTTTCACCCCCCACCCCCTCTTTTATATTTTAGGGTATTTGGCTGATATTATAAAAGTCTAAGTTGTCTAAGACAGACAGGCAAATCCCCTGACTCAATAGACATGTCAGTCTAACATTCAGGCGCGGATTCAGAAAAAAAAATCGGGGGAAGGGAAGGCCTCTTCATAAGGCCAATGTTAAAAAAAAAGTGGAGTGGGGGAAATGCCTATATTCACTGATGAAGTAGGCAGTTCTATATTGCATGCCCATGTTAAATCCGAAATTTCGGGGTGCCGGGCCGTGCCCCCCCCCCCCCCCCCCGATCCGCGCCTGCTAACATTGGCAATTTGGCAATGTGTATATGATATTCTGTTGTCTGTTAAAGAAATTATATCCATTATCATTATGTTCATAAATTGTAACTTGATTACGATTATTTATAATATTTCAAAATTTTATTTCTTTATTATTTGTTTATTTAATCATTTAAAAAAAATAAAATTCAATACAAAGCATTATCGCAGTCATTGTTAATTATTAATTTAATAAATAATAAATACTCCTTTAAATATGAATTTACCAATGTGAATTAATAGGTTGTGAATTTACGATTTCAATTAAGCTTCCACGCAACAACACTATAATATATATGACATATACAGTACTGCATAGTTACCATTTCAGAAATTCGGTCAAGCTATTATAGTTTAGTGAATTTAAATATTTTAAATGTTCAGCAAAATATCGAAATTCTCGTTACTGCTTTTACTAATAAGAATGATCCTTGCTGCAAAAAGGAAAAAAACGGCTTTTGAAACTAGTAGTAGACACAAATTTAATTATATGAACATTCTACCATTCATTATATTTAGCTATTATCTTACAAGAAATGTCAACCAGAGTTCTACTAAAACGTCGTTACAGATACGCAAGATCAAATTGTGTGAAAACAAATAAACAAATCTATCCCTTATCACATTGTTTCAAAACACATATAGAGAATCACGTTTGTGGACTCTGTATCTATCAATACGTACTCGATCAAGTTGTAGTCGGGAGAAATTATCGTGTATCCAGGCGTTTTAAACAAATTAAGAGTTCTTGGGTCGCAGATCAATTACAGCAGTTTAGATGGACGTGACAAGGAGAGTGGTGCTGCCCAAGTCGATGGACAAGTCGGCACTAACGCAGGACCGTGAGAATATCGTGGTGTCACCAGTGCACCGTGACCCCTCCGAGGTGCCAGAGGTCTCCCTTGCAGACTTTATGTTGAAACATTTGCGAGACATCCTGCCTCAGTTGGGCGAGAGGGTGTGGGCGGTATGTTTGATATTCGGAAATTAATAATTGATCAAATTTGTAATAACTCACAAGATTTTTTAAAAGATTTATTTATGTCCAGGTGTTGTAGTTGCAATGTTGCAACTTTGTTTTGGTATATGGAATAAAAAATAGTTTTTATAAGAAACAAAAGTGAATTGTTTTTTGGTAAAATAGAAAATAGTTATTTATTATATTACTTGAAACTTCAACTTTATTATTATAATATAAGAAAAAACATGTTTCACCTAGATTTTAAGGAAGTTGCTTTAGAAACATTGTTAAATTTAAAAGGTCATTTACGTAGTAAAGTTTGTCTTCACATTTAATCAGTGCCTAGATGCCTACTCGATCAAAGCTATGATTTATTAATTTATTCTAAATAGACAAGTGATAGATAACACTTTTCACTATAATATAAATTAATATAAAATTATAAATACTACAGGCATTTAAAATAAATTTTCCCGACGTAATATCACGCTTAAAATAAATTCAAACTTTAAATGCAATTTACATTTTTTGTCAAACATATTATAACTTTAAAGTGTAAGTAGATATTTACGCCTGTAATATTTACACATTTTTTTTCTTTTTATTGCCTTTCTTTAATATTATCCTCTACAGACGTGTAGGCAAGATATTTGGTTTCAGTTGATTTAGAACATGATGAACTAATTCAACAAAATGTAATTAAGAATATTGTATTGAATCGTTTCAGTATAGTTACAGTTGCTTATAGTTCTACTATAGAAGGAGAGAATCATTGTTTCACTGGAAAATTATTATTACAATTCGTACGAGGTTTGATTGTTAATCTTTTTGTTATTTTAACGCCAGGAGGACGTGATGACGGGCACTCAGGTCAAGTTCTGTGACGTGGAGTCTCAGTCCCGACATGTGGCGAGCGCGCTCAGTCGACGAGGCTTCAAGAAGGGTCACGTGCTCTTCTACGTAACGTACGAGATGGCACACCTTTACGTGGTGCAGCTCGCTGTGTGGAGGCTGGGAGGTGCAGTGAGGGGATGGTACCAAACAGAACTGACAGGTAATTTCTGATATTTAATAACAATTAAAATTTATTTCATTCTTTTATACTCTGTAGAAGATTATGCTCGACAAATGCGAGAAGGAAAATCCAAATTTGTGCTGGTGGACACGGAAACGGCACCAAATCTCAAGGAGGCAATCGCCAGCCTTGAGTGGGCCGTGGTGCTGCTGAGCGTCGGTGACGCCATGGTGCCTGGTGCCATCTCCTTCACACAGCTGCTCGAGGACGATGGGACAGGTAACGTCACGCTAACACCTTGGTTTTATTCTCTGATCTATATTTTGATTTATAGCTCTTCCAAAAAACGTTGATATTGATCTTCGTGAGGACGTGGTTGTGATTGTCAACACGAGTGGCAGCACCGGCGTACCTAAGGGAGTTTTGCACACACACCATGCCGTGGTGTCGCAGATCCACTGCTTGCTGTAAGCTATATCAAGCAGCTTATGACCTCCACGTGGACTATATATGTATATGAAGTCTTTATTTTTGCAGAAGAGCCGACTCTACCTTGTCTTCCATCATGTCACTGATGACCAACGATGGTATCGGAGACTTCCTGCAGACTTGCAGCAGCCTTTGCACCGGGGACACCGTTTACCGAGTGGCCAAGTTCGACAAAGACACGTACTTTAATCTCCTGATGAAATACAAGGTACAATTTAATAATTTCATTGATTTACTTCAACAGTTATAGTAAAAAATTGTTAATGTTTATTATTTTTAAGCCTTTTGATGTGTTAATACCAGAACCTAAAAAAATGATAAAAAATTGTATACAAATAAGTTGCAAATTTGATATACAGTAATTTTTTTTCTGCATGTGAGGTATCAGTATTAAATTTATCGTGCACTGTCTCATGAAGTTTAGTTTCCTGTTAAATGGCATAAAATTTACTTTTATTAAACTTCAGTGCAGTACAGATATAGTACAGTGTACATAATATATTGGTTCGCAGCCCCGTCAAGTGAAGATGTACCCGTACATCGCCTGCTGGTTCGCACGTAGCCCTCTGCTTGACCAGTTGGACCTCAGCTTCATACGGTTCATCTCCATGGGTGGCTGGGTTCTTGATCCTGCTACTGTGGCGCTGCTTACCACGCGATTACCACATCACGTAATAATCTCTCAGGTAATTTAGTGCCTCTTGGTAAGGTAGAGTCTCTATAATTATTTGCAGCACTATATATAGACACAGCATAATACAAAATACAATATCATAATACGTATAATATTTTGAGCAGTTACAGGCTTGTTGTTTCTGTAATTTATTGATTGCAAAGCATATAATTATACAACATATATACACACAATATATATTATTGCCAAATCAAAGGCGTGGGTTCACAATATTTCAGAGCAAGAAGCTCTACTCATTTTTAAAGAAATGGGTTATAATATAAGAGTAAGAGCCCTATTTTATCAATGTTTACTCAAAATTTTATGGCGTTGATTCAGCCTTTTCAGACCCCCTAAATCCATGCACGAAGATCTGATATGACACATAATAACGTTTTAACAAATTTTGAACGGAAATAAACATTCATCAGACTATAATAATAATAATAATAATGAAGTTTCTGCAATTTGAAATATTTGAATACGGGTGATGCTTTACAGATGTATGGAATGTCGGAGTGCATGATGGTCACCAATACGATGTACGGGGCAAAACCTGCTGCCATCTTGGTGCTAGAGAAAGATGGTGAGAATTTACTTAATTTAATTATGTGTTTTATCCAATTACTAAAGGATAATTTAAAATCAAATTTAAGGCTCATTGAATTTAACTGCTTAGATTTGTTGCAAATATATAAACATAAATTTATACTAATATGCACACATAATCATGATAATTGTATAAAGAAACCGCAAGGAGAGGCCGGAGAGACACACAGTGTGCAGATGACAATTGTGGGTTTATTAAATATCTCTATTATATCTAGACAATCCATATTATACATATTTCCTTGTTTTCTATCCAGGAGTTTTTTATTTATTTATTTATTTATTTATTTATTTATTTATTTATTTATTTATTTATTTATTTATTTATTTATTTATTTATTTATTTATTTATTTATTTATTTATTTATTTATTTATTTATTTATTTATTTATTTATTTATTTATTTATTTATTTATTCATTTATTCATTTATTCATTTATTCATTTATTTATTTATTTATTTATTATTTTATTATTTTTTTGTGTAGGAGAGATTTAAGGGTAAAATATATGCTATAATATATACTACAGACAAATTTATAGAATAGTAAGATTAAAAGAAGATGATTTGGGAATCTTTTCAACCTTATCTCGTGGGGTAAGATTATTTTATCCTTATAAACTCGGGGACTTATCAGCTTATCACTAAAGTATACGATATTATACGTACGGAATTTCGCGCAGACCCTGTGCCCTTTGCAGATAAAAATGTTTTTTTTTTAATGTAAATAAATAATATATATAATATAGAGTTTATGATTTTTTTCATTCATTGATGATGTCACAGCCAAACAATTTTGGCTCATTTATGAATATTAGCTCATCACAACCCAAAGGACATTGCTGGGTTCATTTATAATTTTTCTGTCTTTTAGGGGAACAGCACGTTTCTGTTGGTCGCCTTCTGCCTTACGTGAAAATCAAGGTGAAGTTATAAGTGCATTCTCTTTGATGAAAAGTTTGCAAATAATAATAATACTATGTTATTGCAGGTCATTGACCCAGTGTCAGGTCGGTCTCGGGCCACCGGGGAGCGAGGCGAGATCCTGGTGCACTCACCCTGTCTCATGAAGGGCTACCTCAGACCTGGTCAAGCAGTAAGTGACAAGTTGACGTGTGTCACGTGTCATTCAATCCGCGTCTGTTTTGCAGCCTAACCGCTCCAACATAGACGAACAGGGATGGTTGCACACTGGAGACTTGGGCTTCTATGACGACCACGGTAATTTGTTCGTTTTAGAGCGCCTAAACTTCATGTTCAAAGTGAACACAACAAATGTGAGTATTTTAATTATACTGCAGACAAGCAGCACCTTTGATCATGCGTGTGTTTCGTCACAGGTGATGCCTTGCGAGATCGAGGCGGTTTTGCAGGAGCACGAGGCGGTGCAGGCCGCGGGGGTGGTGAGCATTCCGCACCCAGAGACCGATAACCTAGCACGAGCTTTTGTTGTCCTGCGTTCCGACTGCCACGCCACCGCTGCCGAGCTACAGAACTACATAGCGCAGCGTCTAGTACCAAACAAACATTTACATGGGGGCGTGAGTTTCGTGGAAAAACTGCCAGAGAACCGAGGGGGCAAGCTAGACAGAGCCGCACTTAAGAAAAAAGCGATGCTGGAAATGAGATCATAAAATTGTTTTACTATAGTGTTTTAGTTATGATTATATATCAGTTGTGAATGTAAAATTGTCTAAAAGGCGGATGTTTTTCAGATTGTGTATAATTATTTATTATATTATACACTTTCATTTGAATTAATGATGTTTGCTATTATTTTATAGTATTTGTTGAATTATATTATCTTAAAAAAAAATAGTATAGCCTTCGAACATGATCTAGAACGCCCTTTTGACCTTTCTGACCTTTTGAAACGCCTGACATAAATTTTAGAAAATTTTGCAATTTCTTTAATAATTAATCGAGTTTTCAATATAATTTATCATGTGATCTAATCATTTTTATTCACAATTATTAAAATTATTAATTACAAAGAGCATATAATTTTATTATGTATTCACAGAAGTATAATAATTTTAATACATTTATGTTAATGTGTGAGCGTATTTTTGTGATGTTCTATTTTATCATTACTTCATTGTAATTCATTTTAATTGGTTTTAGTAATATTGACTTGGTCTATGCTGTAGAAGCTTAATGATGATAGAATAAAGATTTAAAATTTGAATTCAATTGGTTATTTTAAACCTTTCTAAATTATGTAAAACAAATCATGAATTATAGCCGGCAATATTTCAGCAACTGGTTTGATGTTGTGATTTTAACATATCATCAAGTAAAATTGTTTATTATATCTTACCAACAAAACCAAAAGATATTCAATTTTAATTAATATACATTTTGAGCAATTAAGTAATACATTGTTAAACGTTTTAAAATTTGATATTACATGCAACCCCCAGCATTTCAGGGCTCACTTCAATAACCACTTGCCATAGTGTTTAAACATTGAGGTAGACAAAACTTATACATTTTGACAGCGGGGCAGTCATGTATGAAGCTAAGTGTTGAATCTTCAACATTGCACTCTTACACAATTACAAAATATAATATATTAGTCACAAGACTGAATAATTATGTTATAATGCAAATAGTACAAGTTCCAAGTGTTCTGTACTTTACTCTATATAAATATCTGCTCTATATATATAGTTCTCATTTAAAAACATATCACAAGCAGTATATGATCTAGTTTTGTTAATAATTACTGCTACATCCTATTAGAAAATATTATATATATATATATATATATATATATATATATATATATATATATATATATATATATATATATATATATATATATATAGCCGGTATTACACCATATAATTTTGCATACAATTTTTCCTTGCAAGAAAATTTTATCTCCATACAAACAAATGGAGTTCAAGTGTTTCTTGTAAGGAAAAATTTTATGCAATAGCTAGAAAATTGTATCGTGTAATACCGGCTTGTGACACACTATACAGTATATATATAAAGAAAAAAATACATGTAGAAAATAAAATATAAATTTATTACAGTAAAAAACGTTTTTTGACTTCTTTGTTGTTATTGGTGACGGCTACAAGTCACGCAAGTATAATATGCAGTTGACTATTAATTATTATACAATTTACATTTAAAAACTAATAGAAGTGTTGTAATAATTATGTACTCCTTAATTATATTTTTATGCCAAGTTTATTATATTTCATGCTTAATTCTGGTAATTCATAATATGTATAAGAGTTAAGAAAGAATGTAAGCGAGTTATAGTCATAGGCGTCATAGCTATATAGTTCCTCCCTGCCAGCGTTTTCATTTTATTTAATAATAAGATAAATATGATGCACTCCAATTATAAATTTATGTTCCGAAATATTTCAACTCGATCGTCTGTAAAATATTAAATGATGCCTTTTTTATCAATAAAATTTTTAGTCTAAAAAAATAAAAATATGGTCTTCCTCTTTTATAAAACAATGTCGTATATTAATTATTTCATTAATTATAGAAACTTCATTCAGAAATATATCATATTCCTTGCAGATTGAATAATCCATAACACAGGGCACTGAGGGCAGTCTTCATCATCATAAATTTTTGTTTCATAATTTTATACCTATGATGACACTTTGTTTTTCTTGAAATAAAGATTTTAAAAAAATCACCAAATATTTCACTTGTTTTCCAAAGAAATTAAAACAACAACATGCATTCGTAATGCTCATTATAATACTATAATAATTATAGTAGATTTCATAAAATATGCTTTAATTACTTACAATGTAACAGCATATTTTTTCAAGCATAATTAAGTCATAACAATCTTGTAAGCTCTTCAACTTGACTGTTTACTTCTAAACTGCAAATCATTACAGTACACTTTCTTATCAGTCTTATCACACAATATGTGAAACAGTGTGAAACTCCAGGCAGAGCATCAAGATGCGCCTCAGTTAAATGAGTATTTATTTGATAGGTTGATAATTTCTTTCATGCTCCTCTAGAAATGTGGCAATTGTGATAACAGTGGGAAATGTTATTAATCTTAGATGGTGACAACTACTTCATAAACAGGTAGTAAATTTAATAAATATATAGGTCATTATTGTAATATTTACTAAAGTGAAAAACTATAATATGCAGGGACATACTGATCGCTCAGTAGGCACCCAAGATTTTCTTCTCCATCTTGCAAGTTAGCTTTGATGCCTGAGCACACGATGTCCAGAAACCACGTAGTCCAGTCCCCCGTGCGGCGTGACGTGTCCGAGATTCCGGAAGTCACGGTCACTGACCTCGTGCTGGAGCAGCTACGTGCCCGGCTGCCAGAACTGGGGGAGCGACCCTGGGTGGTACGTGAATGTTCACTGCATTAGGAATAGCAAAGGTTTTTACTATCAGAAATATATGCTGAACTGAAGACTTTTTAATTATAATTATACTAATACTTATTTGCATAAAAAGATGCAAAAAGCCTTAAATAAAACCTAAAATTTTATGGTCTTCGCTCCACCGCTTTGACATGCATGCAAGCATAGGATTAGAAACAAATAAATTTATGAAATTGACTAATGGGTTTCTTGAAAAGTAATGATACGTAATTGTGATATTTTTATATGTTTGATGTTTTATTGTTTATTGTTTACGCTTTCTAAGGTTGACGTGACGACGGGCACTCAGGTCAAATTCTGTGACGTGGAGTCTCAGTCCCGACGTGTGGCTAGCGCGCTCAGTCGACGTGGTTTCAAGAAAGGCGACGTCCTCTACTTTATCACCTTAGACATGGCGAACATTTTCGTCGTATTGCTGGCTGTGTGGCGGCTTGGAGGCATCACAAGAGGGTGGTATTATGGAGATGCTGCAGGTAATTATGAGAGCTCCTGCATCATGAAGAACTTAATTTGACTGATTTCTCCCTTACAGCGGAGATCACACGGCAGCTATGTGACCTGCCTCCAAAGTTTGTACTCGTGGATTCAGAAACGTGGCCGCTGATCCGAGAAGCGAGTGCTGGGTTTGAGTCCCCCTTGACACTGCTGAGCGTCGGCGACGTGGCTGTGTCAGGTGCCACCACCTTCAAGCAACTGCTCGAGGATGACGGGACAGGTGAGAAAATTGGCATTGTCGTACTGACGAACACTTTGCGGCAGTGATAAATTATTTACAGCGTTCCCTACTGACGTAAATATCAACCCTCGAGAGGATGTGTTTGCGATTGTCGGCACGAGTGGCAGCACCGGCACGTCGAAGCCCGTCCTGCACACACACTACTCAGCGGTCGCTTTGGTCATGGGCACCAGGTCATCATCAGTTCTTTTATATTACTTCTTGTTATTGAAATTTAATGCTTATAAAATGTACAGTATCATTTTAAATGATGTTCCGATCAAAACAATACAATTCATGTGGATCGAGTAACTTTCAAACAATCGATAATGAAGGTTAATATTTTAATTCATGCAATTTTAGATTAATTACCCAATTTCTTCTTAAGATTTCAATTTGTTGAAATTTAACAATTTCGTGATGTCCCCAATAAATTAAATTAGAAGATAGACCAGCTGACATTGAATTTGTTGCAGGGACTTCTATGAGATGGGAACTTCTCTCATGTCTGCCTCAGTCAACTTCGCCATTGCAAGTTTGAGACTCTTATTGTTCGGTTTATGTAGCGGATGTAGCTTGTACAATATCGGAAAATTCAAGAAGGATCTCTTCTTTCAATTCCTTTTAAAATATAAGGTATTATTTCACTCCCTGTTTCAATCTCAATTTTAATCCTTATTCTTACAAGTTCTTACTATTTATGAAAGAGCTTTTCATGCAGGCTCTTTATTACTATCTATTAGAAGTAAAATATTTTAATTATTTTAGAAGCATAATTTTAGAAATTGATTAAGACGCATGCCATTAATACCAATGAATTTTTAGCAATTAATATAATATTATAAATTTTAGCACAGAATAACGGTTTTTGCAAGTATAGGCTTAAAAAGTGAAATTTATTAAAAAGGTCATCTGGTCTTGTACATTTATAATGTTATGATTCGCACACTCACCATTTTTTTTTTTTTTTCACATTTTCTTTCAATTTTTGGTTGTGAATTTAATGTAAATTTGAAATTCTCTTACGCACAGAAAATTTGCCAATATCTACTTCATATATATTTTTTTAATGTTATCAGAACAATAAAACATCAATGTTCTTGCATGCAGCAGGAGTCTCCTAATTTAAGTCTTTCTTACAGCCTGAGGTGGTGATGATTTACCCTTTCCTGGCCGCGTGGCTTGCACGACACCCCGCGCTTGAGGTCACTGACTTCAGTTTCCTGCGCACCATCTGGATGGGCGCGTGGGTTCTCGACCCCACCACCGTGGAGCTGTTCACGTCCAGACTGCCCCATGTCAGACTTGGCCAGGTTTGCTCTATTATTAAAAGATATAGAATTTGGAAAATGTCCGAATTTTTTGGAAAATTTCTAATTTAATTAAAAAGAAGTGCAGATATTTATTTTTCTGACGATATGACGATATTGATGAATGTGCTTGGTCAACGTTGCTGAAATTGGTAATACGCCATCATCCAGATAAAATGTGAGATTTTTTTTTTTTTTTTACTTCCAATGAAATCCAAACTTTTTGTATGGTTTTGATGTAAAGAAATTTTAAAATTGTATAATAATATTTGAAAATTTTGACGATTATTCCGAATATAATTTATAGGTTTATGGAATGACGGAATGTATGCTGCTCACTACAACCGACGTTAGAGGTAGTTCAGAAGACACAACTTCAAAGTCATTAAAAATTGTGGAAAATCAAGGTAAAAATTATTCGAGAAAAAGTATTTAATGAAGCTGGGATATTTGATGTACTAACTTTTCAATGAATCTTAAATTTACAGGAACATCGTGCGTCTCTACTGGCCGTCTACTTCCGTATGTACAAATAAAGGTATGTTATAAAACATAGATCATGATTATAAATCTGAATATTGCTACAAAAAATTGCTCTCGCTACATAAAGTGTGAAATCAATGCACACAGCTAATTGAAATTGATATATCTTATAAAAAAAGCAATTGTATGTGGCTGCCTTCATAAGGGCACATTGTGAAAAAAAAATTGAAGTGGGGGAAATGCCTATATTGCCCATGTTAAATCTAAAATTTCGGGGGAGGGGGGCTGCAGTTCCCCCCCCCCCTTCTCCCTGGATCCGCGCCTGGTTATTGGGACTTGAATTTAAAACAATTGACATTTAAACTGTTCTAGTTTACATTTTCACATAAGACATGTTAAAATGTTTAGTAAATGGTTCTAGTATTCCCCCCCTGCAAGTCGTCAACTTCTCGAACTTGGCAGTCTTTCTAATCTCACGTTGTTTGTTACGAGGTGGTTGACCCGATGACTGGCCGGTGCCTGGGCCGCGGAGAGCGAGGAGAGATCGTCGCGAAGACGCCCTGCCTCATGAAGGGCTACCTCAACGAAGGACGAACGGTGAGAATTCATAATTTTATCTCAACTCGTAAAAAAATATGAATTTAATTTTATTTAATCATATAAAATAATGCGAGAATTCCAGTTTTTCCAGGGAACATAACACTTAGAAAGGATGTACCAAAAAACAATGCATGGTGTGCTTGTCATTTTGGGTGTACGCCCGTTCAATAGTGCTTCCTGACGAGAAAATATTCTCCATAAGTTAAAATGCTGGACATTTTTAATTTTCTTGTGAGCTACCAGGTGACATAGCCCTGGTAATGACTCATAGGCTTTTATTCCTCCAGGGCGTGGATGCGGATGGGTGGTACCACACGCAGGACCTGGGCTTCATCGACTCCGAGGGTCACGTGTTTATTCTCGAGCGCCTTAACTTTACCTTCAAATACAAGACTGCACCCGTGAGTAGCGACTAATTGATATATTCGCCAGGTAAAATCACGTGTCATTCTCTCAACAGGTGTCTCCGTGCGAGATCGAGGCTGTTCTGCAGGAGCATGAAGCTGTGCAGGCCGTGGGAGTAGTGGGCGTGCCGCACCCAGAAACTGATAACCTTACCTGGGCTTTTGTTGTGCTGCGACCAGACTGCCACGCCACTGCTGACGAGCTACAAAACTACGTGGCACAGCGTCTACCTGACCACAAACATTTACATGGGGGCGTGAGGTTCGTGGAGAAACTGCCTGAGAACCAAGGGGGCAAGCTGGACAGAGCCGCACTCAAGAAAATAGCGTTGTTGGAGAAAGAGATTACTATTTAATAGCAAATAAAATGTAATATAATTAGCATTGTAAGGGTCTAAAATACTGTTTAAATGTTTATAATTTATCATGTATATGCAGCATATAAAAATATAAAATAAATATAATAAAAAAAAGTTTTAAACGTAAAAGTAAATTGTATTTTCGTCGAAATAAAACAAACAAAAAATTAATATGTCTATTCTTTTATCTATACCAGTTGCACAACCAATTAACTTAAGTGCACGCATGCTTGCATCAGTGAAAGTGCAAGTAATAATAAATTGAGGTCAATGTTGATTGGTGCACAAAGATCTAATTATACTTCAATCTCGGTTAGTACGTTGGATGCTACTGAGAAATAAACATCTGTGTTTGAAACACTTTTGTTCGTGTAGAGACAAAAGGAAGTACAAACAAAAATAACTTTTGTTTTTTGTTCCACATTTGAGATATTAAAAATGAATCTACAAAGTGATTATCAACAATAAAGGTACATATAGGAGCATGCATGTGATTTATGGATGTTTTTAATAATAGAATCGCTCGTGCATGTTTTACTTATAACCTACAAAACGAAAATCTAGTAAATTTACAATTTTAATTAGCTATACGAGATAATACGGGTAATACTTTTATTTCATTAACTTTTTATCACTTTAAATGTAAAGATTTTCTGCTTTTATAAATTATATTATTTTGATGAATATCAATAAAACGATATTTTATTTTGTTGCAGCAAAAGCGGATATAATAGTAATATTATAATTTAATGTCAAGTCTAGTTTCATGTCTTTGTATAAATTTTGTTTGTTTGTCATATAAACTTATGACCTTTATAAGTTTACATTAGATAAATATATAAAATAATCTCATCCACAATCAAACATAATCTGGTTGTGAAGATCTACATTATATCAGTCTATGTATGCTAAATATCGTTGGTACATGCATTGTATTTAAATTTAAGACTTTGTCAAACATGACCACCAAATTTATTTCTATATTTTCGGTAAATCAAGACAATATAATATTTGTGAACAAACAAATTATATGACGCAGCTCACGTTAGACAGCTTAAAGTCCAGTTTCACAGAACTTGAGGATTGTTGTACCAGCTCTGCTCCTGCGAAAGTCGGACAGAGAGCCATGGAGGGCGTGGTGACCTCCCCAATGGCGAGGGACCCCAAGGAGGTGCCTGAGGTTTCCCTGACGGACTATTTGTTCGAGCAACTGCGAGAGAAGCTACCAAGCCTCGGAGACAAGCCATGGGTGGTGAGTTGTCAGTATTGTCAAATTTCAATGCGATTTATAGCAAAGGGTAATATCTGAAATAGAAGGGGGGAGGGGAAGAGTACTTTGTTTTTTATATAATATAAAGTCAATGGAGAACAATATTCTACTTTATAATTTATTCTCGAACTTAACTATAATTAAATCAAGTTCTCCCGATCGTGAGATTTTGTTGCTGTGTCATTATCATGTTAGAATATTTTTAACCCTATAATTATAGATCAATACAAAGCAAGAAGAAAGCACACACTCCTCAGTTGCGAATATAATGAAATGTTAATAATTTTATTTATATTTTTCATGAATTTTAATGACCAAAAGTTTTACTGAAAAATTATTTTTACAGATAAGGAATTATAAAATTATAAATATTGTTGGTATAATTAAGTGCATGAATAATTCATTAAAATTAATCTGATTATAGTCTTATGCCTCATTAATAGAGTCATTATACATCACTTTGTCAGGTTGACGTGACGACGGGCACTCAGGTCAAGTTCTGTGACGTGGAGTCTCAGTCCCGACGTGTGGCGAGCGCGCTCAGTCGACAAGGCTTCAAGAAGGGTCACGTGCTTTACTACGTCACGTACGAGATGTCACACCTTTACGTGGTCCAGCTCGCCGTCTGGAGGCTGGGAGGTGCCGTGAGGGGAAGTTACCAGGGAGAGAGTGAATGTATGATAGTCGATTATTGGCTTTTACATCATTTTACAAATATTTTCTCGATTTATATTATTATACTTATATGTAGCCGAATACGCTCGTCAGCTGCGTGAAACTCGACCCATGTTCGTGCTGGTGGACGCGGAGACAGCACCGAAGCTTCAGGAGGCAATCGCCAGCCTCGAGTGGCCCGTGGTGCTGCTTAGCGTCAGTGACGTCACAGTGCCTGGTGCCACCTCCTTCACCCAGCTGCTTGAGGACGACGGGACAGGTAATTTAAATCAATTAAATATAATTATTATGAAGTTAATGCCAAATTTTTTGCAGCTTTTCCAAATGAGGTTCACATAAATCCACAAGAAGACATGGTTGTTATTCCTTATACCAGTGGCAGTACCGGCGTACCGAAGGGTGCTATTCAAACACATTACAACATGATTGCAGCGATATACCCTTTCCGGTATAAAATAAATTAATTAACATTCTTTTTACTTAAGAGTTAATTACTTGCTTTTTACATAGGCATTTCATCAGTTCAGCGGCATCACAACTGACATTAGCGAACAGTTATGCCGCTGCAAACTACTTTGGTGCGATAAATACCCTAAGCGCTGGAGCAACTATGCATTTTGTAGGCAAATTTCGTTGTGAGGAATTGTTCGATCATCTTCTCAAGTATAAGGTAACTTTACCTAGATAAACAAATTTAATTTAAATAATGAAAAACATATGCATATATGGGAGAACACAAATTTTCATGGCTTGATTTTATGTAGTTTCATGGGGGTGTTTCTACTTTTTTATTATTATTTTTTTTAGTTACCCTATTTTGTAGAATATTTCTACGCCACTAAATAATATAAAATAATTTCCCGATTATTGACAGCCGTCTAATGTTATGATGTACCCGTACGTGGCCACGTGGTTCTCGAGGTCACCAGAGCTTGACTTGCACGATATGACCTTCCTCAAGAAAATTACAATTGGCGGGTCAGTGCTAGACCCCACCACGGCCTCGCTGCTCAACTCGCGCTTGCCTCATGTGCAGCTCCTGCAGGTAAATACGTGGCAGATACAAAATGCTAAATCCAAATCGAATATTCGTTTGTATTCAGACGTATTTTCTTAAACTATTACATTATAAAGAAAAAAATATCTCGATAGATAACTGTTTGTTGTATGTTAAAAATATTTAACATTATGCAAAATAATTATCCAATTCAAGATTGGCATAAGGATATAAAATATAGTCTATGCGTGTTCAATTTAAACTTTTATGGCATTACTTAACTTGAGTACTTCCTCATACTTGTCATAAAATTACATTTTTGCGCATTTCTGTTCAATCAGACAGGTGTAACGTTTGAATTATCCAGAAGTGTACTTTTGATACAATAATGATAAGAATATCTGTAATGTGCTTATCAAAATTATTTTTGTTTTCTTACTTACAGATATACGCAATGTCAGAATGCCTTGGCATTGCATACTCTTTAAAAAGCAATGAGAATGACAAAACGTTAACAACAATAGAAAATCAGGGTAAGTTAATAATAACAATTTTTGTTCCATGCAGAAGCAACTTTTTGTGGAATGTTATTTTTATAGATCATTATATTGTCATATTTGTGCATTAAGCCGGTATTACACGATACAATTTTGCATACAATTTTTCCTTGCAAGAAAATTTCATCTCCATACAAACAAATGGAGTTCAAGTTTTCTTGTAAGGGAAAATTGTATGCAATAGTTAGAAAAATTGTATTGTGTAATACCAGCTTTATATATACCAAAATAATAACTTTTAAAGCAGAAATTCTTTAAATCTTTTACGTATAATAAATTAAGAAATCATTAGTACATTTATTTAATATTCACTGTTTCAATTTTAATTCAGGAGAGCTGTGTGTAGCATCAGGACAGCTCCTGCCGTACGTTCAAGCAAAGGCAAGTCTTTATGTTTATAATATAAAAAAATATAAATACATAAGAAAATATTCTACCTGAGTTATTTTTGTCTACAAACAATTACTAAAATACTTTTACTTCTTGTGTTATGGTGCTATTTTGGTGCAACTGTATTGGTCCTCACCCGCAAATTTGTGTCATACTTTATTTTTACTATCTTTTTTTAATCTGTATTTTTCATATTATTATCTTGCTTTTTGTTTTGTATGTTGTATGTAATATAAGTTGATCTTAAAAAAAGCTATGTTTTGTATTTGTAGATCGTTGACCCCGAGTCAGGTCACGTGTTAGGTCGAGGACAACGTGGCGAGATCCTGGTGCGAGCCCCCTACGTCATGAAGGGTTACCTGTCGCAGGACAAAGTGGTGAGTACAGATATAACCCAAGTATAATTTCTTTGGGAAGGGCTGTATACCTGCATATTGAAATATTGTGTGTTTTTTTGTCAGCCAAATCGCGCAGCCATCGACGCGGAAGGGTGGCTGCACACGGGAGACTTGGGTTTCTTTGACGACGAGGGAAATCTTTACGTCAAGGAACGCAAGTCCTTCATGTTCAAATACCACATGCACTTCGTAAGTACACACACATGATGAATTAACAGCAAACATAAACGTGTCATTGTGTACAGGTGTCCCCGAGCGAGATCGAGTCGGTTCTGCAGGAGCACGAGGCGGTGCAGGCCGCGGGGGTGGTGGGCGTGCCACACCCAGAGACCACCAGCGTTGCCAGGGCCTTGGTGGTCCTACGTCCTGACTGCCACGCTACCGCCGTCGAGCTTCAGAACTACGTGGCACAGCGTGTTCCCAAGCATATGAGGCTGCACGGGGGAGTGAGATTCGTGGAGAAACTGCCCGAGAACCGCGGGGGCAAGCTGGACAGAGCCACGCTCAAGAACATCGCGATGACGGAGGAATTAGCTACAGCTGTTAACCATTAGATTTTGCAATAATAATAGTAACAACTATTTATACGAAAAAGCATGAAGCTATTAATAAAATATTTTAAGTTACATATATTATATTATTTTTTAGTAAACCATAATTCACCTATTTTTATGCAGACAGTTTTATCATCATGCATGCAGTGCACCGTCCCAGCTGTAATAAAATAATGTCAACAAAGTTGCAAAAGCCTATACTTGCTATGAAATTTTAACCTGGACTAATTTTGGTTTTACATGCAGCATTCCAGGTGCTGCTGCATTGGAAAATAAATTGGCAAATCCAAGTTTGCGCTCATTTATTTTCTGCTTCTTATTGTTATTGCAATTTATTAATGATCTATGATCTTTTTAACCAACTTCAATCATAATGCAAACATTGAAGTTTATTCTGAAAACTTTTAGCGTTTACATGGCAAAATGTAGGAAAGGTGGAAGAATGATTTTGTCATTAAAGTAACGAATATTGTAAGCTGAAAATAAAAAGAACGATTAAACTTAAATAACTTTCAGATTCAATTATTAAGTACATTAAATTTACTGCACTTTATTAAAAAAAAATAGATGCTCCAGATAAATCACATTATAATATTTTCTTATTTGAAACAAATAAGAAAATATTATAATGTTATTTCTTATTTGAAATTCTTGAATCTCTTAATTATTGCACAATTTAAGGATAGGGAACATGAATTATATTCAAATTAAAAAAAAAATGTATGCCAGTACAGCAGCATTCAGCATACAATATTATCAGTGAAATGCATTTGCTTATCAGTAAATATATTATTAAGTTACTGTCCTAGATAAGATCATTTAAATAGTATAACGTATACACAATAAGACAAACTCACAGCAAGATTGGAGCTTGGATACTATCTCACGACTCTCAAGTACACGTGACTTGCTCATTGTTTTAACTAACTTTGCTCTTGCGAGGTTTGTATACTTGCAGCAATGGAGGGCATAGTGACCTCCCCAATGGCAAGTGACATCAAGGAGGTGCCTGAGGTCTCGTTCACGGACTACATGTTCGAGCAGCTGCGAGAAAAGCTGCCAAGCCTCGGAGATAAACCATGGGTGGTGAGTTGTCATATATGATTATACAACCGTAAACAGCATGGCAGATTAATATCAAATATTAAATTTTGGGTGACTTAACGAATCACCTTTGAGCACTGTTACAATTGTATTACTGCAGTATTATGTTATTTATATTATTATTATTAAATCTAAAATTATGTATCTTTTTGTTAAACAATTTCATAAAAGCATTTAAACTACAAGAAATTTCACCATATTTATAAATATAATTGATAAGAATATTTTTCCGGTCATGAATGTACAAGTAAATGATATAATTGCAGTTTATAATATAAACTTAATATGAACAATGTAAGAACTCTGCATATATATGTAATAATAATGAAATTGGGGGTGGAATATAAATTAAAATACAAACGAGAAATAAATTATTTACTTATTTATTTCAAATGATACATTTAAAAAAACAATGAAATTCAACTTGCAATATTTTTAATGTATCAACTATATCAGATTTCTACTTCCTATCACAAATCTAATTAATTAGCTAATTACCCAGACGTGTAGTCAATATAATAGAAAATTTAAAAATATATACGTATCTCTAATCTTCAAAGTATATAAAAATAGTGTTCCATTCAAAAGAGATCTCAGTAGCTGAATACTGCATGCTTCGTGTCATCTCATCTCAGGTTGACGTGACGACGGGCACTCAGGTCAAGTTCTGTGACGTGGAGTCTCAGTCCCGACGTGTGGCGAGCGCGCTCAGTCGACGAGGCTTCAAGAAGGGTCACGTGCTCTACTACGTCACGTACGAGATGTCACACCTTTACGTGGTGCAAATGGCTGTGTGGAGGCTGGGAGGTGCTGTGAGGGGAAGTTACCAGGGAGAAACACCAGGTGAGACACTACCTTCACTTTGTCTGTATAACTATAAATTAAATTTCATTATAATATATTGCATATACCAATTTTTACTTGTACGTATATGTATAACCCTATTAATACAGTTTAAAAATAAAATTATTAGTCTTTGTTTACTATTCTCTTTTGTCCACAGTCGAGTTTGCTCGTCAAATCAGAGAGACCAGTTCTCAGTTCGTGCTGGTGGACGCAGAGACGGCACCAAAGCTCCAGGAAGCAATCGCCAGCCTCGAGTGGCCCGTGGTGCTGCTGAGCGTCGGTACCGCCATAGTGCCGGATGCTACCTCCTTCACCCAACTGCTCGAGGACGACGGAAAAGGTAAAAAAAAAAAAAAAAAAAAAAAAAATAGATTTACTTCAAATGATTAAATGATTTAAATGATTAAATCTAACTTTTTTTCAGCTTTTCCAAAGGAAGTCCTCATAAACTCTCGCGATGACGTGTTAGTAATTCATAACACAAGTGGTAGCACTGGTGTGCCAAAGGGTGCAATACATACTCACTACAACGTAATTGCGGCGATACACCCTCTTAGGTGAATATGACCTCGTGTTCGACCGAGTGTTATCTAACTAATCACATGCTTGAACAGGATTTTCTTTGCTGGCGCAACATCGCAACTTACACTCGCGAATAGCTTTGCTGCTGCCAATTTTTTCGCAGCAGTATCTTCCCTTTACGCTGGAGCAACTGTACATTTTGTCAGCAAATTTTGTCGAGAGGAATTCTTCAATCACCTTCTCAAATATAAGGTAAATTTTACTAAACTTCACAAGTTTTAATTCAGCCCTCCTTATTAACCTTTCCCCTTTTTTTCACTCAAGAACTATAAAAAATTAGTATAAAAATAATTTGTCAACTTTCCTCACAACAAATAATGCTTTGACAACTGTTTATTTGTAATATTCTTGACAGCCATCAAGTGTTACCATGTACCCGTACGTAGCCACGTGGTTCTCGAGGTCACAAGAGCTTGACCTGCATGACATGACCTTCCTCAAGATGATTGGTATTGGTGGGTCAGTATTAGACCCAACCACAGCCTCGTTGCTCAACTCGCGCCTACCCGAAGTTATGCTTATGCAAGTAAGTTCATGGTATAGAGAAAGTGAGTAATGTACAACCTTCATGAAAACTTTGATTGCATATTTAGATAGAGGACCTCGAGTTATGTATTTTAAATTTTTTTCAATTTTTTTTTTTAGCCCTGTAACACACTTAAAATCGTGCTGTAAAACGCTGTGACGTCATAGTACTCATATAGTCATGCAAATATTTAACATACAAGCATTGGAAACGACGTTGTATGACTTTGAGGTCAAAGCGTCTTTCCCCGATTTTGAGAGTGTTATAGAGAGTTCAGAAAATCTGAAAAAAAAATTTAATACATAGCTCGAGATCCTCTATCAGCTCTATAACAAATATGCAATAAAAATATTTCATGAAGGTTGTTCATTCGGCTTACATTTAAATTAAGAACTGTATGGGCAAACAACGAACTTGTATGATAATTAGCATCATGGTCAGTTAAATTTATTTCATGGCCGTAAGTTGCAGCCACCTATCCGAGGATAATCCGAGGATAATTCTCGGATTATTTACTAATTAACATTATTTTCTCGGATAATTGTCGGATTTTTCTAGGATAGGTTGGCTGCAACTTACGGCCATAAGTTACTGTAAAATGCTACATTTGCTTAGTTTTTACCATAAATTAAGTAAACATTTCAATATTCATTCATTCATCGTCCTTCTTCAATGACTTGGTAAAGGAAGGTTGCTAGAATTTAACCTCCAAAAATTTTACTGTATATGGAACTAGATCCTTTCAGCATCCAATACCTCCCTATTCGATGTGATGCCTATCTATCTATTTTTTTTTTTCTAATTTTAGGTGTACGCTCTGTCAGAATGCATCGGCATCGCATATTCTATTATCGGAAAAACAGATTTGAACGAGAAGACGCTAAAAACTATTGAGAATGAAGGTGGGTTATTTTTGCATACTATAATATATAACTATAGATATAGATGATACACGAAAGGAGCTATCCTGGTTTTCACTAATCACGTTTAGTGTCATTGAATTAAGCTGGCGCTAACCGCGGTTAGTGAGAAAGCTGAAATACTTTCTGGATAATGACGATGACATTTTGAAATTTCTATTAATTTTCAGGAGAACTGTGTGTAACATCAGGAAAAGTCCTGCCATATGTACGGGCAAAGGTAAATTAAACAAAATATTATGCTATTATAACAAATAATTATGCAGTCATGATTTATTACTATCGAATCGGTGTACCAATATAATGTAATTGGTACAGTATAATGCAATGTAATGTATTGTTTTAAAATGCTTGTATGCAAAAACAAATAGATATTCAAAATTAGTATGTCTTAAGTTATGTTATGTATATAATTATATAATATGTTTAATAATTTTAATTTAATGATACCATACAAACACTTACAAGAAAACAAATATATGTAGGTGAATAGTTTCAAAACAATTTAGTCACACTGCATGATAATATATCATATAATTATTATATGCAACAGGTTATTGACCCCAAATCCGGTGAATTGCTTGGTCGAGGGCAGCGCGGCGAGATCCTGGTGCAAGCCCCCTACGTCATGAAGGGCTACTTATCTCAGGACCAGTTGGTGAGTGGACAGGGAGATCTCTTAATAAAATATGGGTGACGTCATCGACAAAATGCCACTCTAGCTTCCAGAGTACAACATTTAAACTATAATACAATATATACTGTATATATAATTGTTTCTAGTTACACTAAAATATTCAGAATATAACCTACAATTTTCACGCTGCTTCCTCAATGGTATTATAAATTTGCAGCCAAATCGCGCAGCCATCGACGCGGAAGGGTGGCTGCACACGGGAGACTTGGATTTCTTTGACGACGAGGGGAACATTTACGTCAAGGAGCGCAAGTCCTTCATGTTCAAGTACTACATGCACTTTGTAAGCACACACACACGACGATATAGCAGCCAGAAGACATGAATGTACCTTTTTTCTTGGGTGCAGGTGTCCCCGAGCGAGATCGAGTCGGTTCTGCAGGAGCATGAGGCGGTGCAGGCCGCGGGGGTGGTGGGCGTGCCACACCCAGAGACCACCAGCGTTGCCAGGGCCTTGGTGGTGCTACGTCCCGACTGCCACGCCACCGCCGTCGAACTTCAGAACTACGTGGCACAACGTGTTCCCGAGCATATGAGGCTGCACGGGGGCTTGAGATTCGTGGAGAAACTGCCCGAGAACCGAGGGGGCAAGCTGGACAGAGCCGCGCTCAAGGAACTGGCCCTGATGGAGCAAAAGAGCTTTTCATAATAGTATAGTTTCTACGACATTTTAAGAGATTTTTTTTTCAGATATATTTTTCCACTGATTTGTAGATTTTTATTGTACTAATGGAGTATTGACCTCAATTTTTTTTATTGCAGAAATGGATAGAGGGTACAAAGTTATGCTACCCTGATTTTTTTCAGATTTTTTAGAGGCTGGGAAGTATTTTTAAAAAATTATTGAAAGTTATTTTTGTGACGTCACGAGACGCCGCTCCTTAAGAAAAAGATAGGACTTGCCGCCGCGTGACGTCACAAAAAGGACTTTCAATAATTTTTTAAAAATACTTCCTGGGCTCTAAAAAATCTGAAAAAAATCAGGGTAACTTTGCACGCTCTATCCATTTCTGCAATAAAAAAAATTGAGGACAATACTCCATTAGTAAATGATATGACTAATGTGCCATTAATAAATAATTGCATGATGAAATTAAATCTACAACAGTGCAAATTATTGTCTTCTTTTAAGTAAGCTTGATAGTATATGCTGCACAGAAACATATTATTTTTTATTAACACACTAGGTAAACAAAATTTATCTCACTACATATAGGCAATGTGTGATTGTTTCCTATATTATACTCACTGCAGAGTGTCTTTTATTTTAGCTATAATAGTGAATATTAATACAAAGATATAATAACTATTTTTGGATATAATTACTTGACAGTAAGATGATAGCGTCTGTGCTTGTATACATGCAAGCAGGATGCAGGGTCATAGAAAAAAAAAAAAAAACTAAATAATATTAACAAATAATGGCAGTCAAAGTCTTAAAAAATATCATGTTTTTATTATTATATGTAATATAAAATAAAATATTCTTAATTTAAGAAAGATGTTCTAAATTTATAAATTATACTTCTTATCTGAAATAAAACTAGATAAGACAAGATTAAGATTAACTCTCTTTAACTATGATTGATGACAAGAGGGTCGTCTACAGTAGCTAAAGAACTGAAACAAGACATGCCACAAGGTAAAGATGTTTTAATTTATTGTTGTTTTTATTTAATAAAATATTGGAGAAATATATTATACATCTGTTTTAGAGGAGACTTTTTTTTTTTTTTTTTTTTTTTTTTTTTTTTTTTTTTTTTTTTTGCGAAGAGATGCTGTATCAGCTGTAGGTATTATAATAAAAATTGTACCAAATATACTTAGCAAACTTGCAAGTTTTGTATAATAAAACCACGAAAACAAGCAATATCTTAATTTAAATTTTTTACAATTATTTGTCCTACACAGACATTTGAATTTTCAAAAATTTAAATTTGGTAAAGTTGGATGTACATAAATAAATGTTTAAATTTGAAAAAAAAAAAAAAAAAAAAAAATGCATAAAATTTGCAGCTTAGATTATGTGTCTCGAAAACTCACTTTCAGTTTAAATCGTTTGAAAAGAACTGAATGTAACATAAAATAAGTTTATTAATAGCTCTAGTATAACAATTAAAACATAAACTTTTGTAAATTTGCAGACGTCAATGCTAAAAATTCTGTTGTTTTTATGTTACTATATGCGCACGATAGTATAATCAAATGACAAATTTAAGATACAAAAATATTTATTTTTGACAGCTGAAAACTAAATGCACAATACAAAGAAAATTATTTACTCATGCATCAAATGAATTTTTCCCCTTATTTTCTTCTTTGACCATTGCATGATTCTGCATGAAGCAATGCATTAGTAACAGAATTACTTTGTCAGAAATTCTATTACTAATGCATAAAATTAAATGTTATATACACTCTACATTTTAGAATTTCAAGAGTTGTGCTGCGCGGAAGGCCAGCCAGGCGTGGTTGTCTCTCCCACTATCAAGAACCCCGCCGAAATTCCCGAAATCTCTCTTCACGATTATTTGCTTGAAAGTCTGCAAACCAACTTGCCTAAGCTCAGCTTGAAACCCTGGTTGGTTAGTATCTTTGTCCTGAGCTTCAAGTCGTGAATCGCACTGACCGATCAGTCCTCATCTCAGGTTGACGTGACGACGGGCACTCAGGTCAAGTTCTGTGACGTGGAGTCTCAGTCCCGACGTGTGGCGAGCGCGCTCAGTCGACGAGGCTTCAAGAAGGGTCACGTGCTCTATCACGTCACGTACGAGATGGCACACCTTTACGTGGTCAAATTAGCAGTATGGAGACTGGGAGGTGCCGTGAGAGGGTGGTTCCAAAGTGAGACGCCAGGTAAGAGGGACCAAAATCTTGCAGAAACAATTAAACAGCATTAATTAGCCTCCTAGATAGATTTCAGTTGCTTCAAGGATTATAGTATTAATTAAGGTAGTATAAGCTATAATATGTTCGAATTGAACCCATTATAACGTTTATAATTGATATAATATCTCAGTCGTCCATGTTTTTTTTTTTTTTTTTTTTTTTTCACTTTAAAATTTTTCCCATTAAGATTCAGAAATTAGGTATAATAACCTGGTTTACCGTTATTTAAACTTACTAATTTTTCAAAATTTAATTCCATCTTTTTGTAAAATACGTTCACAGCCGAGTTCGCTCGTCAGCTGCGTGAGACACGGCTTAGGTTCGTGCTGGTAGATTCGGAGACGGCATCAAGGCTCCAGGAAGCAATCGCCAGCTTCGAGTGGCCCGTGGAGCTGCTGAGCGTCGGTGACGTCACGGTGCGAGGTGCCACCTCCTTCACCCAGCTGCTCGAGGACGATGGGACAGGTAATTTAAACTAACTCTTCAAGATCATGCTCTAAACCTTTTATTTTAGCGTTTCCGGAAACGCTTAATTTTAACCTTCGAGAGGACGTGGTTGTGATTCCTAACTCAAGCGGCAGCACGGGAGTGCCCAAAGGCATCTTACATACGCACCACTCGGCTGTGGCGATGATCCACGGACTTCGGTAATGTTATATTCTTTACTACATGGTTTTATCTTGTAGTGGTTTGAGGTTCCGTTGAGAGAAATACATAGATACCCCTTCCTCTTTTTCAAATCCGAAATAAGACGTGATATGGGATAATATGTTACCCCCATGAGGTTCCATGCGTGCACTTCCTGCAATCCAGAGATGTATCTCAACCTGTCCAAGAACTATTTAGCCAGAGTATACAGTCGTTGACTTGTATACACCTTTGAGAACAGATATATAGATGAAAATTATAAACAAACAAACAAACAAACTAATCAGCGTACAATTTTTTTCAGTTAATCAGGCAATAATATATATTTTATATATAAACTCAATATTTGAATTACCATTTAATTTTGAAATTTAGAAATTTCGAAGGTCCAATCTTTGCAAATTATATTATAGTGATTCCGCAGGCAGGCGAACTCGCTGGGCACTCAAATGGCCCTCTCGGGCAACTGGGCGGTGAGCAACTTTCTTTGCGCGGTGGGCGGACTGGTGAGCGGCGAGACAGCGTTCCTCGTTGGCAAGTTCCGAAAGGATGAATTATTCGAGCTACTCAACCAATACAAGGTACACTTTTGTATTAGTTCATTAATTTGGGAATTCAAATAATATTTTCTCTTCACTACGTAGACTTTAGTGACTATAGGGTACGTCAAATCTATAATTCAATGTGATGAAGTAAATCGAGATTCGTAATATTTTTGCTTGACTTCCAGTCTCCTCAGACGTACGTAGCTTAGGGACGTGGCTGGTAGATGGAAGATCTTTCGCTTAATTTTTAGATTTAATGTGATTGGTACAGGCACTTCTCCCTCTCCCACACTAATTGACATATATATATAATTTAATTTAAAAGTATAGTCCCTCCAAATTTGTTTTTTTCCTTCGACATCTAAATTTATATAGCTAATTTTTTTTTTGATAATTATGTGAGTACCTATTTTGGTTCCTCTGAAAATATTATATAATATTATTATAATTACAAAAAAAAAATACATCGGTAAATCTTTTAAATAATATTAATTCAACAGGTGTAAAAAAAGGTTTTTAGATCCCTATAATATTAATAATAATACTTAATATAATTATCACTCATTACCATTGATGCTACACACATTTAGACTATAATAATAATTAACATTTTGTAGCCAAGCTGCTTGATATTGTACCCGTACGTGGCCACGTGGATGGCACGCTCCCTCGAGCTTGCACGTTACGACCTGACCTTCCTCAAGCTACTTTCTATTGGCGGGTCAGTGCTGGACCACAGCACGGCATCTCTGATCAATGCACAGTTACCCGGAGTGATCGTCATGCAGGTCGGTAATCTGCTACTAGACGTGTTGTGACTACGTTTTAACGTTTTGCGATGTTTATATATAGGTGTACGGCATCTCAGAGGTATTCTGTGTCGCCAACACCATTGTTGGACAAAATTTCTCCAAGAAAATCAAAGTTATCGAGAATCAAGGTATGCCATGCAGTCATCATTGCATAATTTTATATATATGTTGCTCTTTATAAAATTAATATCCATGTAAATAGCATAATTATTAAGTTAACTAAATTAGACCAATAATTTATTTTTACCATTGTTAATTTTAAAAGTACTATAATATTGATTAACAGAGCTTAATTTTCTAGAATGCTTTTTTCATAATATCAATAAAATAGAACACATGAAATCAATGCACTATATAGTGAATACAGTAAAGTTTTATACATTGTCCAATTAAATTAAAAAATAGATATAAACGTTTTAGTAATTTTTCTTCCTTGCATTTTCAAGGTGAAAAAAGTGTTTCATCCGGACGACTACTTCCCTTCGTCCAAGCCAAGGTAAAAATTCATAACAAGAAATAACTGTAAATCTAATTAAGTACATTATAATTAAATTAAATTCAACATTTTTTGTATTAATATTTATCCAACTTGGTTTTTAAATATACCTGATGGTGAAATGGTGAAAAAAAAAAAAAACACACATTCTCGTGATTATAAAAGGCTGTTTCGTATAATATTATTAGTTCAAGAACTGAAAATTATCGTGTATTACATGTATGCAGATAGCCAGATAATATATTCTTATGCTCTAACATTTTAATTATTAACATATTGGTCAATAGGGGTAAGTTTTTGTTCAGATAGATAGGTTTGATTTCAAATTCACATAAAATACAAATTAATTAAGTTAGAAATTAGACTCAAAAAGCAATCAAAACTTTTATAATATAAATGTAATCTCTTTCTATCAGGTTAACTTTTACAAATTTTTTTTTTGTGTTTTTAAACAAAAATTTTATTTCTTTTACCCAGACTCAGAATATATATATATATTTTTTTTTTTTTTTCAAGTTCACGTAATACAAAACAATTAAGTCCTTTTTACTAATACATACTGTACAGTTTCTTACCCAATTGGATCGGTTATATAGGCAACCCGCTCTGCTTTGAAGCTGAACAAGTTGCCTAATCACGCGAGTGCATGGCGCTTGGATTTCCCCGAGAGTGTATTTTATTCATAAATATATGTATAACCATATAGCATAGCAATACAATACATGTTCTATTTTTATGTAATGTGTTTATTTAAATTAATACACATTTAATTTCTTCAAATTTTAATATATTAAAAATAATCAAGGTTTGATTTGAGTGATAGATATTTTTATCTGACTCGACTATATCTATTGTACTGTGTTTTTTAATACAATAAAAACCTTTTGAACTGAACTGAATCCCGTTCCTATCAGCTATTAGTGCTATTACATATAAGAATAAAAAGACTAAGAATAATACTATTACTATTTCAGTAATAGTATTACTGAAATTGTTAATCATGAGAGAATTAACTTTATTAAATCTATCCCACAGGTCATTGATCCTGACTCACGTGACGTACTTGGACGCGGGCAACGTGGTGAAATCTTGGTCCGAACCCCACACCTCATGAAAGGATATATCGAGGAAGACCTGCAGGTTATAGTTTTCTCATCGTGATATCGTAATGATTTGTTAACAAATTCCAATTTTGTTTCCAGCCGAATCGCACAGACATTGACGCGGAAGGGTGGCTGCACACGGGAGACTTGGGTTTCTTTGACGACGAGGGGAATATTTACGTCAAGGAGCGCAGGTCCTTCATGTTCAAATACCACATGCACTTCGTAAGTACACACACACATGATGAAGTAACAGCAGACATAAACGTATACGTGTCATTGTACTGTATACAGGTGTCCCCGAGCGAGATCGAGTCGGTTCTGCAGGAGCACGAGGCGGTGCAGGCCACGGGGGTGGTGGGCGTGCCACACCTAGAGACCACTAGCGTTGCCAGGGCCTTGGTGGTCCTACGTCCCGACTGCCACGCCACCGCCGTCGAGCTCCAGAACTACGTGGCACAACGTGTTCCCGAGCATATGAGGCTGCACGGGGGCGTGAGATTCGTGGAGAAACTGCCTGAGAACCGCGGGGGCAAACTGGACAGAGCCGCGCTCAAGAACATCGCGATGGCAGAGAGCAATTATTGATAATATTATTAATTTTACATCGAAAAACTTATAATAATAAAATAATACTACTCCACGATTTTAATATTGCAATATAAAATATATATCTATTAATAAATTTATATAATAATAAAAAATTGAGCATTAATTACACATCAAGAAAAAGTAATTTTTTATAACGTTAATTCATATTAAAAGTCTTCAGAGCGTCTGTATTTAAATCTTCAGCATCCAGAGATTGAGCTTAACAATGATGCCTAGATTGTCCAGTTTTATTTGAAATACTTCATCCTTACTTAATTTATAGTTCGTCTTATAATCTTATTTATTTTAAAATTATTTAGTAAATATTTAGTCATAAGTTTCATTGTGTGCACACCAACATTTGTCTGTTTCAGCTAAACTTCCTGAATTTTATCAAGTCCATCTATAAATTCATGGGTATTATTTTAAAATCAATTAAAACAAATAAATGGAATCCATTTTCATTTCTGGAGAAAAGCTGCCTGCTTTCTTTTTTATTTTTAAAAATGCTAATGCAACCAGTTAATGAAAGACAGTTTAAGTATGTTTCTGGGGTAGAAACATATAATTATTAAAATCAAGGGTAAGGTAACATGCCAAATGTTAAAATATATTCCCACGCATGAAAATTATTATAAATATAATATATCTTATAATGTTCCCTCTACATACCCTATCAGTTATAGCTAAAATATCAGGTATAAAAATTCGATCTAGTTTTTGAGCTATTTATTTTTAAAGTTGACTAAATTAATCATAACTCGAAAACTAGATCGAATTTGTTTACCTGATATTTTAGCTACTGATAGGGAATGTAGAGAACATTTTAAGATATGTTTAATAATTTTCATGTGTGGAAATATTTTTAACATTGGGCGTGCTACCTTTTACTTTTAAAATGAATACCATTAACAACAATTATTTAATTTAAATAAATAATGGGGTCAATTTTTCATACAACATCGATAATGGGTAAGAAAAAAGTGCAATATGAATCCTACCTCATTCTGTAGTGTACACAATTAATGCCCATAAATAAAAATATACTTAATTGTTATATTTAAAATTCAGGTTGGATATAGGCCGAGGTCCGTATCTGGGATATCTGTTGTGACGGTTGTAAGATGCAGACCAGCTCTCTGACAGGCACGGACTGGGCAAAAACGGCCCACCGAGCGAGAAGGAATAACGGCTCACACAGGCGGGGGCCAACACTCCAAAGGGGGTTTTGGGGGGCGGAGCCCCCCAGTAGCTCGCCGCAGGCGAGTTTTTTTTTAAGGTTTTCACTAGAATTTTTACTAAATTTCACTAAAATTTCACAAATTACACTAAATAGCTTCAATTAAATTTTAATATTAGCTGCAGGTTATATTTACTATATTATAATACCAAATATTAAATCTTAATTAATCAAGTATAGTGATACATTTTCTATGTTTTTTTGAAAAACGAAAGAAGTATAGAACTCGATCTCTCCTTAACCTTAATTTCAATTCCTTAATTTTTTTTCTAAAGCATTGCAGTATACTGCTAAATTTACTGCATTAGCATATTCATGACGTATCAAAATATTTGTTTGATGCAAATTAAACCACTGCTTTCATTAAATTTAGCAAGAATATAATGACGCGCGCGCAAAACATGGTATTCACCCATGAATTTAATTTATAATCCTAAAAAGAGAGACACGTGTATATAATATAGGTATAATCCATATAATACACACTGTGCATTCAACTGGTGATTCAACCATGCATGCATCGTGATCATGCTCAAAAAAGAACTTAATTCTCAAGAAATGAAAATCGGTTAAATCGCTGTTGACGATCTAGCTATCTCGCCGCGCTCTCCACAAACCAAAAATAATAAAATTCCTGTACTTACCGGGATGTCCATGGACTGCACACGAGGCGGGGACTTACCTTAATTAAGCTTCTTATTTTTTATTTATATATTTTTTTTTACAAGGATACACCCCTAAGAGCTTACAGCTCGCGGCGGGGTACTGGGTAGGGATAAGGTAGGGAACGGATAGTGGCCACGGCCTGCATGCTTACGCGTCCCAGCATTCGCTGAGGTGAGACTGAGGAAACCGTGGAAAACCTCAGTCAGGACGGATCGCGACCGACGGACACCTCTACTTTTTCTCAATGGACCAAAGCGATGTCCAAAGCCTGGGGAACCACACACAAGTGTATCACTGCACTGGGTGGAAAGCGAGACGAATTTACCCCAGGGAGGGAGCAGCGTATTTTTTACTTGAAACGGTCACCCATCCAAGTACTAACCACGCTCGACGTAGCCTGACTTCGGTGATCTAACGAGAACCGGTCATGCACTGCGTCACGCTCGACCTTATTGCACTGAACACTAAGCTTGCTGGTCACTTTAGTTCGCGGAGATAGGAGAACAATTTACAAACACGTACAGCATGCATGCAGGCCGGGGCACACGTATATATATTATGCATACCGCCGACCGGTACGTACCTAATTGTCAAAAAAAATTAAGCCGGCTGTTGGCCGGGGGTTGCATGCGCACATTAAAAACACATTTTCTTGCAAAATAAATAATATAAGCCCTAACTTTAACTCTTAAATCGTTTATTTGAATATTACATAGCAATTTGTTTTTATTTTGTCCATTTTTCAAGCATTTTTCCTACAAAATCACTAAAATTCACAGAGCAAAATAAACACATGTCCCTTTGGCGCGTTCGTGCACTTCGTGCCGTAATTTTCAATTTGCTGGCTAGAGGTGGCAGCACTTTCTGGCTATCAGGACGCAAGGTGGCTGGATAGTAAGGTGGGGACACGGAGCTGCTGCCCCCTCGCGGCCAGTGAGGAACTACAAAAAAACAGTTGAGGATCGCGTTTTTGGATCCAATTTCATCCGCGAAAAATTCAAACGATGGAACTGGAAATGCCATCAAAAGTCGTATTTACAGTATAACTGTGGGTAAAATTGTGATAGAAATAAACTCTATGTTAAATTCTGAAGAAGATAGACTCAATTTAAAAGAATTTTAATGGTTCATCGGCCCGATGTTCATGGATTTCTATTACACCGTTTGAATTTTTCGCGGATGAAATTGGATCCAAAAACGCGATCCTCAACTGTTTTTTTGTAGTTCCTCACTGGCCGCGAGGGGACAGCAGCTCCGTGTCCCCACCTTACTATCCAGCCACCTTGTCAGGACGATCAGGATGCATTTCGATGCGTTTTTAAAACTCAAAAAGGCGCACTAATTTTAAAGTAGTTTTCTTGACGACTTCCAGTCATGTCTGCAACATTGCCTTATGATGACCATTGACCAGAAATTTGACCAATAAATTGCAGACATTGCAACAATTCCAATATATTATGCCAGTTATGCCACATGACAATATGCTGCAGACATCATCAAGAAAACAACTTGAAAATTAGTGCGCCCTTTTGGGTTTTGAAAATAACACATCTACCATGTGCCAGATCATCTATATATATGGTATTCCCTGCATCTACTAATATAGCCAGAAAGTGCTGACACCTCTAGCCAGCAGATTGAAAATTAATTGCTCGAACGCGCCGAAGGGATATGTGATTTATGTATTTTGCTTTGTGAATTTTAGTGATTTTATAGGACAGGACCAGTAGGACATTTATGGCTTTGTTGATTATTGCATGCAACAGTTAAAATAAACAAACTGGAACCTGCTTAGTTACGTATCTTACTTCATGTAATTGGCTGATTTGGTATCAAATGAAATTTACAAAATTAAAATAAAGAAAACTTCTTCTTATACGCATTTTAGGATTATAAATGGCCCAAAACTGCAAATTCTGGTGATTTTTTCATATTTACAATCGTAGAGGTTTGTAACATATTGAAATCTATGTGTGAAAATCGTAAATTTCCCATAAGGTCCAATGTATATATAAACAAAATTTACACACACAATCAACAACAATTTAACAATGAACTGGATGTAAGAGTTTGTTTATTACTTTTTGCTAAAACAGGGTTTTGCAAGTGGTCTATTGAAAATTAATTAGTGATGAGAAGATTGGAAATACATCAAATTAATAAAATACGCCAGCAGCTATATATTATAGTTGGTTGGTATTTTGGGGCAATTGACACATTTTGGTCATGTATATGCCCCATTATAGTTAAAAAATAAAACTAACCAGGAAAATAAATCAATGTTTTATTCAGAATCATATTTTGTATAAATTATTAAATTGTGATACATGCAGAGCCTGCAGGATCACCTTTTTTGTTTTAGTAAAAGTCTGAGGTCGAGTACTCACAGCTAGCTATCTGGTATATGCTATTGTTAATTTGTTAAACAAAGTTCCTCTTTTTTGCAGTAAATTGTAAATTTAGATTATAGATCAGTATTTAAAAAAAAACAAAAAAAAAAACGAAAAAAAAAAATGTATAAAATACGATTCATAAATCTCAATCACACAGATAATTTTTTTCTCTGATATAATTATTTCATATAGCGCTTGATTTTAAATGCATGATATAATATGATTTCATAAAATATATAAGACCAGAGCCCTAAGAAAACTCTGATTATAATATGATTATTATGATTTAATTAAGACGGAATATTAATTTAGAAACGTAATTTAAAAGATCGCGGAAATAATTTACACCTGGGCTAGACTACTGCAGTACATATTAGGCCTGTTCGTAAACCCTGCTCGGTGTACACTTTCTACACCCAATCGACCTTATGTCACATGTACATAAGGTCGATTGGGTGCGGAAAGTGTACACCGAGCAGGGTTTACGAACAGGCCTATTGTCTTCTTCATGCCACAAATAAAGCTGATGCATGCACTTTCATTCCCTCTAATTCCTTGATCAATTTGTTAAGAGATATTGTTCTTTAATTCCGTTGTCATTTTCTTTTTATTTCCTTCTTTTTTTTCTCCGTCTTTTCTTTCTTTTACCCTTTTTTTTTTCTTTCTGACCAGCGGCCCACTTTTGCCGCGGCCCACCGACCCATGCTCGGTGGATCGGTAGGCCAGTCTGTGCCTGCTCTCTGACAAAAACTACCTCACAACTTCAAGTTACAGACCGCCTCCCAGCTTATTAAGCCTATTTGTGAGCGGCTAATCACATACAACCAGACTTTGGGTCCTAACTGGCTCTGGTTTACAACCATCATAATTTTGTTACTCATAATTAACATCATAATTTAGTGATTATTCGGACTGCCACCATTATATATTTCAACAATACAATGTTTGGTTATTAACATTTATTTTAAATTAATTTCAACATTAAATACAAAAATCATTACAGTACTGAACATTTACAATTTTTTGTAAGTTTGGCCTCAATAAAAAGAAGAGCGTGAACAATAAAAATGATGTGTGGAGAGCACATTTGGAACCCAGCATTTGTCAGCTATTGCATACTTATAAAAAATAAGAGTGGATCCAAGAGATGACTCTTGGAGGACAGGGTGTGACCCTGTTGTGTATTTTGTTACTTGCATGAGGAACACTATAAATCCACATATTTTTTATTATTTTAACTTTTAAAGCAATTTTATTAATTTTAAAGGAAGTTGAAAAAGACAGTACTTAGGTAATTTTAGTGCTCATATGATGAGAAAACAAATTAAAACTACGTGAATGTGATATTTTTAAGAATATTTTAAAATAATAATAATAAAAAAAAAATGTCAACTGGATAAAATGTTTTTCTTTTTTACTGTACACACATTATTATTAAAAATATGTACAGGGATACAGGAAAATTAAACTTTTGACATCATTGTGACATCAAAACGGAGAATATATTATACAGTATAACAGAAAAACTTAAGCAGAAAATATAATGGCATTCTTGCCTGCATCCCTATAGCGTAAAACAAGTTTTAGAGTAGCTTGAATATGACAAAAGATTTGTTTTGCCTCCAAACATATATGTAAAAGTTTAAGTTATTATAATATTTTCAACTAACTACAGCATATAATTTAAAAATGAAACAAGAAAATTAAAACACTAGTGCTATTGACCAATAAAAATTTTACAATTCATTTTTACTGACACATTGACCAAAGTAACAACATAGAATGGATATGTATTATATTTTAAGTATAAATTTTTTAACATGTATCAATAAATTTTACGACAAATTTTCTTCAGAATCCCAAATAGACTACGATTACGTTCTTTGTTTTTAACCGCCATTAAATACAACTGCTCAAATAGTAAGCAGTAATAGTGATTCAATTTTTTTCTACATTTTTATTATAATTTAAATTTAAAATTTTTGCAAGTCAGATATTAAGAAAGTAATTAGCTCAAAAGAAAAGTAAAAAAGTATTTTGAGATTTAATACCAGAACTGAGTAACTATATACCACTTCAAACTTCTTTCATGAACTTTGACGTACTCCTCAACTTTCAATATTAATTGATATAATTTATGTACCCCCCTTCCCAATTAGTTTGATAGTTTTCACTGCAGGATGAAATTGAGTTTGGCTCGAATGTTGCGCAACATCCTCTGCGAGTCTTGTTGTTGATGCTCTTCTCTCAGCAGTCTCACCTTTTCAGCAAGCTGGACCTTCTGTCCAGTGGCCTCCTGAGTCACACGACCAAGGCGACGCTGCAACCTGCCTGTCTGGCACCGCACCACCTCGTCACTGAAACAGAGCAGGAACCACAGCATGAGTCACTCCAAGGGTCATAAAGTCTGCTGAAGTTAGTAAAGTATTTTGTTGAGTATACTCCACATAACAATCTGCAAGGTATTGTAAGATTTAAACTACATCAAAGAATCATATAACATGAAAACATAAACAGTAAGAGTTAATACAGTTTACTTAAGTTAATTTTTTTTTTTTTTTTTTTTTTTAGTTTCAAGTTTATTTTTTTTTAATTCTACTATTTCCTCAACAAAATTTAATAGTAAACTAATTATCCACATACTGTATATAAAAAAACAAAACAATTATTTTTAAGTGAAAAAATAGTACATAAAACAATAATAATATTTCAGCTCATGGTAGCCACTGGTGTAGTTTTCTAGTATATTATCCAGGTGCTCACCTCTGAAGCTGCTGCTCGAGGTTCTCTCGCAGCATTTCGAAGGTACTCATGATGTAACGTAGGGCCTTCTCCTGACGTACTTGCAGGTTCTCCAGCTCGGCCACCCGCTTCTCCCCTCGCTCAATCTCCTGGTCCAGCATGCTCGAGAAACGCTCCATCAGCTCTCGCCTGCACATGCCAGTCAGTCTCATGACACTGTCACAATACCGAACATAGTCATGCAATGATATATATATATATATATATATATATATGATAGAGTAATATAGTCCAAAAATATGAAAAATACAGAGGGAAAAATCCATGAACTATAATGATACTATAATAACAGTGCTAACCAACACTTTAAACTTTTGAAAGAGATGGAAGAAATTACCAACATTTCTATAATCCCTCTTCCCCCCCCCCTTAAGTGCTATATAATCATGCAGCTTGATCATTACTCATTACCTTTTGTTGAACGCAGTGTGCGTGACATCTACGGTCCAGTCTTGCACCAGCTTGGTCAGCATCTCCAGGTAGGCAGAGTGCTGAACGTTCTTGGTCAGACTACGAGCATTCAAGAGCTTCTGCACCGGCCACTGCTGCACAAGAAAGCAAGTATGTCAGAACACCTTACCAGACGTATCAGCGTTAAAGAGTTATTTTCATCTTGAGCTAGGCATATATGCCATGCAAGGTAAGGGGAGGTTGGGTCCCTGGGCACAGATTACAATCTCTCAGATTGATAACATCACACACATTATCTCAACAATGTCACTTTGGAAATATACAGTATATATTAAATTATGTTTCTCCCTAATATTAAATTATGTTTCTCCCTAACTGTAGAATGTTGAAGCTCATTAATACAAACATTATTTACAGTCCTAGTTGCTAGAATTTCAGAGTATTAATGTCTCATCCCTTATTGCCTCATTAACTCTTTTAGTTTATATAATTTTACATTACAAAATCATGATGGGAATGAAGAAAGAAATGTCAAGGCAAGAAAAAAATAAGATAAAATTATATAACAGCAGCAGATCTAGATCTGAGAACTCACCTCAAAATCTTCCTCTGCAGTTTTGCAATCAGAGTCAACATCTGCAATAAAAAATGGACAACAGATTTAGTTCACAGGTATGCAAAAAGTTTTCATCCAATAACAAATTATTTAATGCTACATTTTTGTACAATAAGCTGCCTAATGATGTGAAGTGCATTGAAAATTTAAATATTTTTAAGAGTGTAAAAAAGTGGCTGCTAAATAAGTGTTTCTACAGTATACAGACCTACATGGACTTCAAGTACAGTAATAATATGTTATTTGACTTTATAATTAAGCTATAAACCTCAACATATAACATGTACATGAAAATATGAATGTAGGAACAAATGGAATTATTAAAAGAATTTTGATGCTACCATTCATAATTTGAATGTGAAATATTATGAAAAAAATTAAAATGTATGAAAATAAGTGGTAAAATTAATAAAAGCTTATAATTATAATACTGTATATCTAAATAAAATACCTGTAACAAGGAAGAAAAACAAAAATTTAGAGAATGTGCTTACGCAATAATAATAAAATTGTACTTAAGAATGAACTAATATATATACCTGTAATAAAATATAATTTTTTACAGGTTATGATCCTGTTTACCTGACATGATGGGTGACAGGGATATATCCAGACATGGCTTCTTGTCATCCTTGTGCAAGTCATCTTCAAGTTCTGAAACAAATAGTGGGATTATTTTGTAAAATTCAGTCATACTTCAATTTTCATTAACAACAATATCTCAGCTATAAACTACATTTTAATAATAATAAAAAAAATATTATAAACTATATAACAAATTATGAACAGCCTGCTCCTTACAGGCTTTGAGTGTATACTGAATTCCTTTATGACACAGGTAACTACTTCGGAGCAACTAAAGGAACTCAGAGTAACTTACCTCCTAGAGCAGTAGAATTTGAGCGTGACCCAGTTTTCTTGCCCACTTGCGACAAGTTGCGGACAGATTCCTTCTTCCTGCTGGCTGTCTTGCATCCTGCCATCTTTGAGGGTAGTACAGCCTGGCGACGCTCTAGCTTGTAGTTGCTCATTTCCTCTTCAGAGTCAGAAGAAGTCTGCGGACTGGCTGGGCGTGGACGCTTCTTGTAAAGACGCTTTGCTGGAATCTTTTTGCTCTGTTTCACTGGCTCCCAATCACGGTCTGAAGAGCTGGAAGAGCTTGACTCAGAACTGAGAGGCTCAGCAAGGGCCCCAGCAATGTCCACCTGGCTCAGCCGTTTGCTTGGCTTTGAACTGCTTGCGTCACTCTTCAAGCTCTGCTTCAAATATGCTGGCTTTTCAGGAACTATAGTCTTATTTAACCTGTCTTTCATTGCAGACTCGGAACTTTGACAGTTTGTAACTGTTTCCATGGGAGTTCCTTCAACGAAGAAGGGAGAAGATTCAATAGAAGGACTTTCAGGAATGGTCAAGGGTGTAGGCACCGACTTGACAGAAATGGCCGAAGTAACTTCAGGTGACTTCTCTTTGTTAATATTCAAGTAGCCACTGGCTTTCACTGCATTATTTTGAGTAAATATCAGAGTTTCATTGTTTTTTTCTGCTTTCTTTGTCTTCTTGGCCAAGTTAACAGTAGGTGCTTTGTCTTTAATTGGACTTGAGCCTTGTGTTTTCTCAGAATACATATCAAGATTCTGCAATTTTCCACTTGTTTTGTTTCTGGCAGCCTTTTTATTGACTACAGTCTTCAAGACTATTTTTTTTTCACTTTGTTTTGGTTCTGCATCAAACTTGTCCTCTACAGCTTGCCGTTTTGTTTTGAGCTTTATAGGCTGCTCAAGCTTTTTACCTCCCTTGGCTGCTTTTGGAAGAGCCCACACAGACTCTTGGCTTGACAAAATATCAGTCTGTAACAGCTCTGGCTGTCTTACTTGTTTTCTGGGTTTTCTTTGTGTTATCTTACTAGCATTACTTTCATTTGTATCTCCAAAGAATATTTTATGCATTTCTTTGTTATGGATGTCCTTAGTTTTTTTATTGGCCTGCTGCACTAACTTTTCCAATTCCATCTCCACTACATTTGGTTGATCAACTTTAGAGTCATTCTTTGTTAATACAGCATTTTGCTTAGGTGCTTGAACGCGTTTGTTCATGTAAGTCTTTGGCTGGTTTACGGGTTTTTGTTGTTTGCTGGTATTTAGTGGGGCTTGTTCTGAGCCACACCTGAGTTGCTCCAGGGGACTGGTAACTGCTGCTTTTAGCTCTGAGGTACTGCTACACTTGTTTAACTCAGAGCTGCTGAAAGGACTTGTAAATGCCACTTGTTGGCTAGCTTGCTCCATGGTGGCATCACAGTCCTTATGTTTTTTAATGTGTGTTTTAGGCTGCTTGACTGGTTTCTGCTGCTCACTAGTAGTTGGTTGGGTAAACTCAGAGCTGCTAAAGGGACTGGTGATTGCAGGCAAATCCTCGTTGACTTGCTCCAGGGTGTTCCTAGGGTTTTCCAAGCTCTGATCTGGCAACTTGGGAGACAGCATTACCACCTTTTCTACAGCTGTAGTCTGTGGAGGCAAATACTTCTCTTTCAAAAATAAAGGGGTAGAAATGCAGGGAGGAGGTTCTATTAAACTGGTTTTTTCAACCACAAGCTCTGGCAAATTATCAAAGGACTCGTCCCACATGGCAGCTAATTTGTTCACAATAGATTCATTTTTATCACCCTTGTTTCGTAACACTTCCAATTTCTTTGGACGTCCCTTTTTCTGTGCAGCTTCAGTTTCCTTCTTTGAGTTCTTATTGTGGTACATTTTCTGACCCTTCATTGTAGACTCTACCTGCTTGATTTCCTCCAGCTTGTTACCTTTGACTTCAGAAATTTTCTCACTTTTAGCTTCAGGCATCTTTGTGGATTCAGCCTTCTTTGCATTGGTAAAATTTAGAGTATTTTCTTTTCTCCCATTCTTTTGACTCTTACGACAGATTTCTTCACTGTCTGATACTTCAATAACTTTACTAACTTTCTTCTTATACGTTTTAGAGGGGATTTTAGTTGTTTTATTTCCATAAATTTTTAATGGTACAGCCTTTTTGTTACCCCATTCTTGAATCACATCATTATCAAATTCCTCAAAATCAGAATAAACAGAAGCCTCTTTTTTACCAGTTTTTGGTGAAATGTTGAACTGGATGTGAAGAGAATTTTGAATTTGGAAGTTTTGGTTGATTTCCATTGTGCATACACTACCCTGCTGAGACTTGGTGGTTCTGGGAGGAGAGGAGGTCACTTTCCTTGACTTTTTCACGGTGTTCACAGTCACTTCCAAAGAGTCGGGATTGAAGAGTCGTCGCTTGCGGGGCGTTAAAGGGTCTGTAGCCACAGCGGGGCTTGGGGCCTGGAGAAAATCCAAGTGTGGTAGCAGAGAACGTTTACTAGTTCTAGAGGTCTTGGGACGGGAGAGACGCAGCTTTGATGGGGCCGCCTCCTGAAACAACTGTACCTCTAGCTTATTGGCTTTTTGTATGGGTGTCACCAAGTCTGCACTTGTGCCTTGTATGCTCTCCTTTAATGGTGAAGTATGACCAACAAATTCGTCCCACATTGTCATTTTGTTGTTGTTAATTGGTGAAGGCTTAGGCAGAGCATTATTGGCACCATCTCCGGGTGTCAAATGAAGTTTCAAATTTTGATCATCAGTAGTGTTAAAATTTTCTACAGGAGGTTCAATAGTGCTCAGAGATTTTTTCATTGGATCTCTCTTTTTCTCTGTGTTTTTCTTTTTGCCATAAGTTTTGAAAATATTGTCAACCTTGCACTCAATGGTTTTGGTACATTGTTCCAAACTGCTCGTTTTTAGATCAGTATTTTTGTCTTCATTCTGCTCTTGCACACTTTTATTCATGGTTGTAGACACTTTTCCAGGTTCACTTAATATGGGTTCCGTCAAAGTTTCTAAGATGATTTCATTTTCTGTCTCCTCTTTATTGAATTCAATTTTTATGTTCTCTTTCTTATCTTTAACTTTGGTCTCTTTTTTCTTCTTGACAACCTTTTTATCAATTTTAGAATTGTTTTTGGCTGTATTTTCAATGTTCAACACTGGATTTAGTGGAGATACTTCTTTGGTTTTAGGCTGAGGCTTTTGTTGCTGAATTTTGCTCCTCAGCGTTAAATTAGTTTGGTTTGTGGGTTTTATAGGTTGTGTCTTTTCTTGCTGAGTTCTGCTTCTCAGCCTCAGACTAAGTTTACTACTTGGTTTCTCCATTGTACTATCTTGCTGGATGCTTGGTACTTCATCTACTGCAGTAGGCTTGATAATATCTTGGATTTTAGTCACTTGGTCACTTGTAGCATCTAACAGATCACAATTGCCTTCATTCAGAGTGTCGGCTTTCTTGTTTTCAGGCAAATTAGGGGGACCAATACTGCTAACAGCCTGGCTACTTGGCATTTTATCTGTTACAGTTTCCAGTTGAGAGGACTGGGTGTTTCTGATCCTCTTGCGAACCATCACTGGACTCTTAACTACTTCATTGCTGATCGTAGCAGGGCTAGATTGCTGCAAAGTAACAAGGCTGGCCTGCTGCTGCATAGAGGGTGTTTCAGGATTGGCACCTTGTACACCACCTGGCTCTGCAGCCTCAACAGGACTCTTGGAGAAAGGAGTGCCATAAACTTTTCCTCCTTTCACACTAGGAGTAGCAACTTTGGCACCAACAGATTGCTTCAAGGAAGCACTATCTTTTTGATTTAGCTCTGGACTCTGAGAATGCGTCTTGGTTTGTGGACTGGATTCTCTTTTCTTTACTTGTTTTAGTGTTTGTCGTTTGTTAGTTTTATTCAGGAATTGTCCTGGGGTTTGAGGACATTTGTTTTGCTGTTGTGAGATTTGGGGAGTTAAGGGACAAGATAATTTATTGAGTAGGAGTCCTGATGTTTGAGGTCGACCTCCTGAACGTTTCAATGTGTCTTGTGTTTGTTGATGCTGGATCGGAGTAACAGGAGATGTGGGATAGTGTTCCGAGATCAAATTTCCTGTGCTGGGTGAGACTGGGGACGAGTTGACATCTGGTGGGATGTCTCTTGGATGACGGCTCATAAGTGTAGCACAAGGATGAAGTGGCAGATTAGTCCCGTATCTGTTCTCTCGAGTCTTCTGAAATGAGAACAGAACAAAGGCACCAGTTTACAACACAGTTATACTGTATTTATTATAATATTTACAACAGATTTGGTTACAACACATTATGCATTTTAATTTTTTTTTTTTTCCTTTCTCTTGTTAAGGAGGATGGAGGACATGGGGTGTTAAATATTGGTAATGAATATGTATACCAAAATGATAAGAAGCTGATACAAACAAAGACTTCATTGGAATTCATAATCTAATAATTAACATACAAATAAATTTCAGCAGAGAATATCGTCCCTCGTCCACAATAATGCTCCACGATCTCGTTGCAATAATGAGCTGTCTGCTCTGTCAGGTGAGCGCAATTTTGAGAGCTGTATTTTATACCGATTTAAAGCTCAATATTGCGTTCATCTGAAATAGCAGACAGCTCATTATTGCAACGAGATCGTGGAGCAGAGAGCTCATTATTGCGGACGAGGGACGATATACTTTATATTTTATATTTAGGCACAAATTGGCAGAATTTTTCAGGAAGAAAGACCAGGTGGCACAGATCCTATATAGAGCCATTATTACTAAAAAAAAAAAAAAAAAATACCAAACTTGCTTGATTTACTATAAAACATTAAAATATTTCTGTGAAAGATACTTGCTTACATATATTATTTAGATCACATTCTAAATTTTGTTAGGGGGAAAAAAAGAAGAAAAAATAAACAATAATTGACACAACCCAATTGGTGAATGTAAAAGGCAAGAAACCTATACACAAAAAGCATACAAATATTAAAGATGTTTTTTGTTTACCTTTTCTTTTGCAAAAGGGACAAAAAAAATAATGATGCAAGCTAAAATTTAAAAAAATAATAATAATAAATAAATAAATAAATAACTGTGTCATGTAGGCTGACAGTCAGTGAGCAGTTACAGTTATTTGGGAGCATCCCTCACCTTGCTGGATATAGGGGTACTCTGGACATTCTGACTGCACAATGACTGGTTCTGAGATAGAATGCTCATGTTACCACTGTCCTCCAACAATTCAAGACTCACACCCTCGCTCACTGCAACAGAAAAGGACGTCAGTCATGAATGCTTGAAATGGTAAACTTTTGAATATAGAATATTTACCTTTCTTCTTTTTCAACTTAATGGGACCAGCAAGTTGGGGAGTGACTGGTGAGCCACTTGGCAACAAACTTTCTTCGATCTGAGGGGGAAAAAAAAGATACAATATTTAATTCCATGATTGAAGCTTTAAAATAATTAATTTTTTGCACAACTTTCCTCCTCTTTTTGGTAGAAATGAAGTTAATGCTGTATTACTGGTAATTTATAATAGTTATATTATAATATTATATATTATATGTGAACACAGATCACTACCAGCATATGGAAAGACATAATAATTATATACTGCATAACAAATCTGTTGATATACTGTACACTGTATACATTAAACGACTGCATAAAAGTGTAAAAGATTGAATTGACTTCGGGTCTGCGGACCAAGCAGTCATTGCCTGTAAAAATGTAAAAGATAATATGGATGATGCCATATGGTGTTAAGTGATTAAGTAAAAAACAGTAACATATTTTATCACATTTGCCAAAAACATCTATATAACTTCTTGATCATGAAACCATCAGATTTAATAGTTTTATTGGATATTCTAGCAAAAAATGATAAACTACGTAATTTTCCCGATACAATTCAACAAGTTGACAGTTTTTTAGCAAAGTGAGTTTGTTGTTTTTGGAAACCACCACTACTTATAATTTATTGTATATTTTTTCCTATGGCCAAGATTTAAACAGAGGTTTCTAAATAGTTTGAAAAGCTAGCTGAGATTTAAATTTGGGATCACGTACCTGAATCTTGCCCTCATAGATAGATCTCAGCAGGCGGGGAATGTTGATGTATCTACGCTTGAAGACGAGGCGTACCGACATCACGTTGGCCAGGTCCGTGTTCTCCAGCTGACTGAGGGGGTGTTGCAAGGACAGGGTGAGCTGCAGGAGACGTTCGTCTAGCCCCAGCAGTGAGGCTGTGGCCACCTCTGATGAGCTCAAGCGGACACTCACCACCGGGTTATCCTGACTGTTAGGACGACTGTCCCAGCGTACGAAAGAGAATGACAGACTGACAGAGCCAAGGTTGAAGTCTGCAAATAAATGCTTCAAGCCATCGGCCTGCAACAAAACCAAGCAAATTTAAAACACTATTCACTTGTGCGTACAGTACACTTAATTATATAATATGCTATAGGTTATTACCTTGGGTTTGTACACTTTCACTGATCCCATGATGATGGTCTCGCAGGGATGTGTGATCACTCTGGCCTCTACACCAAGACTGCTGTTCAGCAGATTTACAAAGCAGCGGCACTCCTACAAAAAATTAATGTTATTTCCCAAAAAAAGTAAATAGCACAGCTTATTACAAATAATTTAATTACTAACTTTCTTGACAATAATTTCCCCCCAGTGAGATGCATATATATATATATATATATGTGTATATATATATATATATCAATACCAGTAACTCACAGAGTCAAAGTCCTTGGTGCCAACTTTAGTGAAGGAGTTGATAAGGGCAATGTTGGCGTGGAACCAGGTGGCTCCCATAGCCTGGCGCTCATCAGCTGGGGCCAATCTCAGCAGCAACTCCACGAGACCCTGCTGCACCTCGTAGTCTCCACATGACAGTAGCAGCGCCACGACCTCCTCTCTACACACATCTCATATTTTAGTTTTGTTTATTACACAGAGAACCTGAGAGCCATGCATGTAGTAAACTTACATGAGAGGTTCATGAGCCCGCCGTATGTTGATACGAAGATTGCGGCTGACACATGACATCATAGAGTTAAGAACTCTGGTGACATCAGTCAGTTCATGGATCTCTTCACGAAAGGAGCTGACAATCAAGTTAGTCATTGGCTCAAACAAAGTTTCTAACAGGAAGTATTTTGTTCTTGGCTTAGTTTCAATCATGTACTGAAATACAGAAGAAAATTGCAAGTTTTAAAATTCTTATAACAGAAAAATCATAAATGAACTATATGTATATAGCTTTAATCACCTGCAGTTCTTCCATCAGGCCTTTCAAGACTTTGTATTGCTCTGCAGTAGAGATTTGGTGCTCTTGTCTGAGAGTCTTGGCGTTGGTCAAACATTGCTCGAGAATACCACACAATACTTCCACGTGTGGCTTCACACTCGCCTCATCCTGAAACCAATTCCAGTCAATCTATAGAGCTGATGGCGCTGACGTCATGCCCCTGTAAGTTAGGCTGTCCTATGGAGGACCAGAATACACAGACTAGTATATAAACAAATCATGTAGTTTTTTTTTTTCCACTTTATTAAACAAAAAAATCAGGTTTAATTAAAGTAGAGTGAGCGATTGCATTTTTTTTAATATTTTATTTACTAAAAATAGTTTAAGCTGCCCTCTATTGAGAAATGAAAACCAAAAAATTCCAACTCAAATAGTTTCACCACAAAAAATTCCCAAAGATGGTGTTTCGGAGGCCTTTGACGTGCAGCCTTATGGAACATAAAACCGCGTTTTACTCTAACATTTTCTGAACTATGCTGCCATTTAAAAAATACCTACGTAATCTATGATGAATTCTTTAATGGATTTTTAAATAAAAAAAAAATTTTACGGAGCCGTTTTTTCGGAAAAAAATCTTGAAGTTTTTGCGGGTTAATTTCCATAAGGATTTTCATGTTTTTTTTTCCAAGAAAACGACCCCGTAAAAAAAAAAATTTATTTGAAAATTCATTAAAGAATTCATCATAGATTACGTAAGTATTTTTTAAATGGTACCATAGTTCAGAAAAAGTTGGAGTAAAACGCGGTTTTATGTTCCATAAGGCTGCACGTTAAAGGCCTCCGAAACACCAACTTTGGGAATTTTTTGTGGTGAAACTATTTGAGATGGAATTTTTTGGTTTTCATTTCTCAATAGAGGGCAGCTTTAACTATTTTTAAAAAATAAAATATTATTAATATTAAAAAAAATGAACTCGCTCACTCTACTTTAAATTTTTTAAAAATACACCAATAAACGATAGATATAGGTATAAAAAAAAAACATCATTATAGAACAATCAAAACTATTTTTTTATATTTATTTTTATAATTTCTCCTATCTAATCCCTTGTAAAAAGGAATGATACTTATTACAAATTAATAAAGTATAATTCCTATGCTTAATTCGTATAATTTAGTATAATTTCTGAATGATTAATATACTAAATTACATGATTAATTATACTAGTTTAGTTTTATTATACTAAATTATAGAAATAGTATACCTAGAATAGAATAGAATAGATTTATTTGACCACAGGCAGTACATACAATGACAAAATAAATTGTCATAATACAGCATTAGTCTTGTCAGCTTAAAATATTTAATAACTAAAACATAAAACAATAATCACATGAATATTTCAGTCTTGTCAACACAATTTGCATTACAAAAAAAAACATGCAGTGACAACTTAATTAGTGACATTATATAGAGAAAAAAAAAAGAAGCAAAACAACAACAACAACAACAAGAAAAACAAGTTCGAATCATCATAAATCTATATAATAAATTATAAAATCATTTCCTCTTTAAATCATTTCGAGGCCATCATATAGGGTTCAATATGTCACTTATTTTTTTTACTTTGGAAAAATGCTATTTTTGGAAAAATGCTTTTCTATAATTTAGTATAATAAAATAAAAACTATTATAATTAATCTGTAATTTAGTATATTAATCATTCAGAAATTATACTAAATTAGACGAATTAAGCATTGGAATTATACTTTATTAATTTGTAATAAGTATAATTCCTTTTTACAAGAGATGCCATTAGTAGCTGGACCTCCACTTTCTCTTTTCTACCCTCTTGACCGTCCGTATACCTGCTATATATGCTATTTTTCCTCTTAAACAAAAATAGCAAACAACTCTATTGAAACAAACATTTCACTATTATGCGAGAACAATTAATAACAGTACTACAGAAATTTTACGGAACTATCAGCTATTCATTTAGACACATTTAGTTTATTCCCAGTGAATTGGCAGTCAGTTGTAATTAAAATATACTTCAGTACTACAGATGGAATAGATGGATAAGGGTCCTCTCCAAATTCATGTGAAATTTACAAAGTATTTTTTTTTTATTTGGTGCCCAGCAAAAAAAAAAAAATAAAAAATAAATAGTTGATATAAATACAACTGTTGTAATTTTCTTTTCTAAATAAATACTACTTTAATGGAAAAGGGGTCACTTTTCTCACACATGCAAGTTCCTGAAATAAATACAGTGGTCGATCAAGATAACAAACCTTGGTTGTAGCTAGAATGTGTGCTACACAGCGAGCAATGGGAACGAGAAGTAGCCAGTGCGATCTGTCATGCTGCAAAAACAAGGTAATGATCAATTAGTCATTACCAATTTTACTTCTATTTAATTTGAAATTTTGTTTCCAAACTTGATTAAAAATTTAAAAAACCTTCTTGGACTACCTTTTCAATCATTAAAAAAATTGAATATGATACGTACATAAATAGAAAACTCATTATATATATTCAAATAAATGTTTGTTATTGACATGCATATATTACATGAATGAAGCCTTATGGTAATTATATAATAGTACATACAGCACAGCATATTATGTATATATATATATATATATATATATATATATATATATATATATATATATATATATATATATATATATATATATATCTGCCAGGTATGGCATATTAAGAATTGCATAATATATATATAAATGTAAACAGCTAGAATCCAGTATCATCAAACACATTTCTAGGTTATATAGTTGTTATTGGTAGTCATTTTATTCACTTTGATAAAGCCATATATATGTATGATACATTTTAGGAGCTTCAGAAAGTTTTTAAATGTATATATATATATATATATATATATATATATATATATATATATATATAATATGATAATGCATACTTATATATATAATTATTCGTACAAAAATTCATAGCTAAAAAATTACATAGTAAAACTCATTATATACAGTATACTGTTTATATAAATTCTACATAATTTTACCACATTCATACCTTTTTCAGGTCTTTCATAGTTTTAACTAGTAAGGCCAGAATATTTTGGTTTAACGTTGCAGCTTGAAATGTCTCCTTGGCAAAATCTGCAATTACTGCTAGCATCTGAGGCACTGGCCTCAACCCAAAAATTGCGGGATTTGACATCTTGGCGAAATGAAAGTATCAATTCTTCAAGCAGCGACGACACACCTGAAAAAAATTACAAAATTTATATGCAGTAATATTGCATGGACAATAGAGGTTTTTAAATATTCCAGGGACCGGATGCACGCGTTTTTTTCGTGCATCCGGATGCAAATTAATTTTTCGTGCATCCATGGATGCGCATCCGGATGCAAATTTATTTTTCATGCATCTGAGATGCGCATCCGGATGCATTAATTTTTTCCCGTGCATCTGGGATGCACGGATGCGGATGCAAGCCCATTTTTGCGCATCCGTGTGCATCTTGCATCTGCATCCGATCTTTGGTTTTTATAATACACTTTGTTTCTTGCAATTTTAAACCACACGTGGCAAATAAATTTAAAAAAAAATGCCTCGTGTTAAAGATTGATTTAGAGGCCATTAGCAAAAAACCTGATAAAAAAGAGAAAAAAAAAAGTGTTAAATGTATGCAAATTTATTTTTCGTGCATCCGTGGATGCGCATCCGGATGCAAATTTATTTTTCATGCATCTGGGATGCGCATCCGGATGCATTCATTTTTCCCCGTGCATCTGGGATGCGCATCCGGATGCATTCATTTTTCCCTGTGCATCTGGGATGCACGGATGCGGATGCAAGCCCATTTTTGCGCATCCGTGTGCATCTGCATCCGATCCATGAAATATTCACATAATGGACAACATACATGAAAATTTTTTATTGCAAAAATGAATAGAGGGTGTCAAATTATGCTATTCTGAAGTTTTTCAGATTTTTTTGAGACCCGGAACTATTCTTAAATAATTATTGAAAGTACGGCCACGCCCCCTGGAGGCGTCAATAGGCGTCTGGTTGCCATCCTTTTTATCATGAAAGAAAAAGGAAGGAACCCAAACAAGCTGGTATTAACGTTGTGTCGGTTGCGGCAAAAGTGTAACGGCCGTGGCGCTTTTCGGAACTAATTTAGACTCGACTCCTCGTAAGAATAACATTGTCATATTTGGAGGCAAATATCGCAGGCAATATTCATTTTAGAACGAAATGCACTTGAATTTCTAATAAATGAAGAATTTGTTTATAAACTAGTATTTTTTTAAGAATTTTAGGACCAACAGTTTAAGCGTGGTTAATTTTTTTGTTAAGACACAGCGAAGCGGATGACAACGCCGCTAGAGCCTAAAATAGTTCCAGATTTGCCGCATGGCGCTGTAGCGATTACATTCGTCGACGCATTGGCGTTGCTTATGATTTATCTCCTTCTTATTTTCTTCATGCTTTTTATTAAGGATTCAGGGGTGCCAACTGAAATCACAGGACTTTCAATAATTATTTAAAAATAGTTCCGGGTCTCAAAAAAAATCTGAAAAAAAATCAGAGTAGCATAATTTGGTACTCTCTATTCATTTCTGTAATAAAAAGTTACATGTATGTTGTCCATTATGTATATTCATATACATATATGTACAGAGTATATAGGCATATAACACTGATATTGAACGTACTGTACAGAAAAACACAGAATCATACTGAATTGGCCATTCTGTATAGGAGATGATTGCACAATTACGTACAGTATGTAATATAATATTACTGAATATGCATATATTATACATTATTAAAAAATATACCATGTAAATCATGCATAAATACAAGATATTTTTAATTAAAAATAAATACAGTTGTAGAGGCTGGATTGAGGGGTAAACTTAATTTTCTGTTTTAGTTCCTCGCTGTTATTATGCACATGCACAATACATGTACCAGATAAAACAGCTATGGTCCGCTGTATTCCTGTTTGTAAAGCAGTTCCTAACTATAGAATGTGATGGTTGTCAATCAAGGCCAGCCGAGACCCGAGTAGTTGGAGAGAGAAAACTTCCAGCCTCTCACTTGTCAGCTGAGAGGCAGTGTGTAACTCTGGAGTTATAAAGTTTGTTTTTTACCGAGAGCAGGAACGAATCTTACAACCGCGGGATACAGACCGTAGCCTATATTTACTTTCATTATTATCTCACATGAATGATGTATATAATATTTGCAAATATGCATATACAGTAAAAATTCATTATTACGCATTTTGTTGTTATATACTCTATTTTAAGTAAATAAGGAGATTGCGGTCACGTAAAAAATAATTAGCATTGCAGGTATGGGAAAAACTTGATACCGGTATAAGGTAAACCTAATTTTCTGTGTCCTCTTTGACTTTAACGTAATAATAATTAAGTTTTTGCTGTATTCTGATAAATTCACAGCACTCACATATCATAGAGGCATTTTACACACTTGTGTCTTTTGTTAAAAAAAATATATATTTAAAAAAATATAAAATAACATTGGAATTAAGTATGATAATATAATATGACTGCATGACTGTCATATAATTTATATAATATACTCATATAGATAAAAAATATGTCTCATTGTATGCATACCACAGCCATATACATATAGCATGATATATGGACAGTAATGAAATGCCTCCTCTATATAAACCAAAACCGTAGTTTTTCAATTAAGCGAGAGTTAATTAATTATAATGTCCAAAAAACTTCAGAACGAACGTAAATTACATGAAAGACTAGGTGAATGATACTGTACATCATATATTCAGTTGTATATATATATATATATATCATTCATATTATTGAGTACGTATGCATACAGCTATAAGTACTTATAATTATATACAGTAGAGGCAAATATACATACAGTATCACAAACCTTAGTTTACGCATGGAAGACATTTTGAATAGAAAATAGTACCGTTTTGCGTTACGACCTTCATTTTTTAACGATAGGCGCTCGATTAGAAAAAAACATCACATCCCTAGTTTAGTTTGCCGGTTTATGAGAACGCCACGACCGTGGGCGCGGCAATCCGCTTGCCTAGCGGCCATCCCAAGTATCTAATAGACTTTTAACCTGTTATTAGTACTGACATCATGGTTTAATGTTCATTAATTTAGCGAACTTTAAAACCAAAACAGAAAATGAACGCTGCCATGATTTTTGTTATAGTGACGTCACAGGAGCTCGAAATCGATTAATTAAAATCGAACCGAATCGAACTAAACCGATCAGCTGAGCTGAGAAAAGGCGTTCGTTTTAAAATAAAAGACAGATCGGAATATACGTCTATATACGCCTCCAGAAGCTATAATAAATCCAGAATGTTACTTATAAATGCGTAAGGGTGCTTATTTTTTTTAATTTCACCACTTTTTTTCAAGTTTTTAGCATTTTTGGTGTCGACGTTTTGTCACAACAGCGGCTCCATGCGGCCCCACTGGCCCCAGGCTTTCGTCTGGAAGAGGTGCAAACTGGTCGAAGTGGTGGCGACGCGATTTTGAAATCAAATTAAACTTACTTTTTTATACTTTTTTTCTAATAGTTATACATATTATAGAAGCATGTAATATTTTTAAAAAATTCCATAGTTTAAAATAACCTTGTTGTGGGACATTTTTAAAAAATGAAGATTACTACGCCTTGGCGACGTCTAGTCTGTGATCTCAGGCGTAATCTAAGGCTTGTTTAACTGTATATATACTATAAATAATTATATACTACTTATACATATACACAGTAATACATACAGTACATCCGTAGCTGATAACATATACCGATATGCAGGCACGGACTGGGCCGCAACGGCCCACCGAGCAAGAAGGAACGACGGCCCACAGAGGCGGAGGCTAGCACTCGAAAGGGGGGTCTGGGGGGCGTAGCCCCCCAGTAGCCCGCCGCAGGCGCGATTTTTTTTAGGATTTCACTAGAATTTTCACTAAATATCACTAAATTTTTTATCAAATTACACTAAAAACTGAAATAAATTATTTAATGATACTTCATAGAAATCCTATGTACAATTATGTTTTTAAAGGAAAAAAATGAGACTACTAAATATTTTTTTAGTTGCAAATACAATTGGTTTTAAAAATATATTTAAAATTATGTGTCATTAAACACATAATTTTAATATAAAAATATATTTTGTCATGTGTCAAAAAAAAAACAGCGCGTGTCCATTGGACAAAATATAAATCAAGACAAGACTAAAAATACTGTGTAACATGCAATATAAGTATATTAATAATTACTTAATAAACCGAGTATTTAAATTAATTACGTACGAGTTTGAAAATGGAATTTTTTTAATATATTATACGTAATTTTGAGTACTTGTATACAAGTTTAAATTTTAGTTAGTTTTTAATTTCCTTCTGCATTAATTAAAATTGAAATGCTCTTTTTTTAAGAATAAATGTTTATTACATTTTTTTTTTTTTTTTTTTTTCATTTTGTAGTGAAGTTTTATTTTTAATACCGTTTTCATAAAAGTAATCTAACCAAAATTCGTTAAAATAATTTAATCTCTTAATCTCTGAAATATTTTTCTGATGCATGTTAATTTCCACTTGATTGTAATGTAATATAATGATATAGCTATTTTTTATTATTCCAAATTTAGTGATTTAACTTTATTTGAAAGTACTAAAATTTCCTGGGTCGCATATATATAGTCTGCCCTGGATAAAACTCCCATAGTACTTATAAAGACCTGATTTTTCATATAACATCACGAGCGCAGTATACCAGGCATACTGTATATAAATTCCTTGATTTATGTAAGACGTTATTACATGATGATACATTTTTTTTATCAATATTTTCTTACAAAAAAAAAATAAATAAAGTCTGTATAATACAAACAAATAGCGTGGAAATTTTCTTATAAAAAATGAAAAATTGAATGCAGTGTTCAATAATTTGAAATTTTGTACCGTGTAATTTCAGCTTAAAGTAGAGTTCCTATGAGGTTCCTATCAGTTGAGTTAGTATTTTTTTTAAAATAATTCAAGTGGTCCTCCATATCAAATCGAAATCCAAAAAATTCTATCTCACATAGGTTTGCCAGAAAAAATTCCAAAGTCACAGCAAACGTGTCGTTTACAAAGACCCTCGAATATCTTAAAAATAAAAGAAAAGAATACACCGTTAGGTGGTATGAAAAATATAACGATTTTCTATCATAGAAAAAATATTAATTCTTTGGTTCTATGACCAACCAAATTTTTTGGCTCCAATCCATTTTTCCGTACAAAAATAAAGAAAAACTCTTATGGGAATGAACATTGCTAGACTGTTATTTTTTACGGATAAATGGATTCGAGCAAAAAAAAATAATTGGTTTTTGGTTAAAGCTCGTGTCACAGAACATCGCTATATTTTTTTCATATCACCTAAGACCTAGGGTTTATTTTTTCGAGATATTCGAGTGTTTTGGTTATATAAATAGGTAAGGCCTTAAAATGTTAAGCGACTCGTTTACTCTCACTTTGGATTTATTTTCTGGCAAACGTTTATGTGAGATAGATTTTTTTTTCGGTTCGATATACGGTGGATCACTTGAACGATTTTTAGAAAATACTAACTCATTTTTTTTTCCTGATAGGAGCTCTACATTAAGATAAAATGGTCCATTATATAATAATAATTGTTCATTGTATATGCATCACGGGTTTAAAATCTCTTTAATTTCGCTAATAGTTGGTTGTTATCATTTTGTTCTTATTTTCCTTTTTCTCCTTCTCCTTCTCCCTCTTTCTTTTCTCTTTTTTACCCTCTTTTTTTTCTTTGTGGCCGGCGGCCCACATTTGCCCCGGCGGCCCACTTTTGTCGCGGCCCACCGACCCACGCTCGGTGGATCGGTAGGCCAGTCCGTGCCTGCCGATATGCAAATCGCACTGTTTGGAATGCATTCGGTATGCATTTTTTTTAAGTCCTATGTGTGCATATACATAAATACAGCATGTATAAAATATAGTATTATACAAGTCTGAAGCTCGAGGCGGAGTAACTAGCTGCATGGGTAGGGATGATTGGGATGAGACCTGGATGAGGCTGAGAGCGAGGGAAGGGAAGATGGGCATGACCTAGCTGTTACTCGTCCCAGCATTCAAGAGGGAACTATGGGAACCCTCAGTCAGGGCAAACAAACTGTACTGTATATGCATATTATATAGCACACAAATGTCTTAACTCGCCAAGCTGTTCACGGCTTCCATCATCTAATCTGTAAATCCTCTGGTTATCATAAAGCTGAACAATCCTGTGTATGTAAATTATGTAATGAATATTGTAGCCAATATCATTTAAATATCTGTAAATCTAGAATTAAACCTATCAGCGATTATGCCAAGGGAGACTTCATATAGTCTATATTTTGAATAGCAATTAAGCAATAAGTTTTTCATTCTATTTATTTTCTATGTCATATTTTGTTTTATATATGTGCTTATATATATATGATATATTATGATGTAACAGGCTGTTAATATCATCTGTTATTTTATTTTATATTCTTTTATTATTATTTTCTATTATTCTGTAACTATTATATATAGTTTGTATGTGTGTTTTATGTGTTCTATTACAGTGTTAATTTATAATGAATATATATTTATAATATTATGTTGTATGTACACTTTTTGTGTTTAATAAAAGACTAATATATAGCCCACTGTACTTTTATCAGTGGACCAAATAAGTGACCAAATGAAGCCTAGGGAATCACACTCACATACAGGCACGGATCCAGGGAGGCTGCAGTCCCCCCCCCCCCCGAAATTTTGGATTTAATATGGGCCCTTTTAAATAGGCGTTTCCCCCACTCCAATTTTTTTTAACATTAGGCCTCCCCCCCCCCCCCCCGGAATTTTTTCTGAATCCGCGCCTGCTCACACATTAAAGCAATCTTTTTATAGAAGCATATTATTATAGAAGTAAAGTATGCATATATGTATGCATATGCCTACTATTTTATGCATTCAATATAACTAATACAAAACAACCAAAATGTAATTAACAATATAATAATAATAATAAAATTAACGCGGCAAATGTGGCTAATGCAATTATTAAAGCAAATGCAATAACGAGGTTTCATAAAATATGCTCTGTATATATATGCACATAGTATGCATACATATAAATAAATGTACTGTAGTCTAAATAAAACATAACCTCGTGTTCTTAAGCACACATATTTGATATGCATAATATATGCATACATACCACTAAACACCGACAATTCAAAAAGCAAAATTTGTAATTTTTCAACAGTCGATCTAAACGCAAAAATGAATGTTTTATAAAATATAATTATATAAACACAGAGACCGTACAGAAACACAGATATATTATGCATAATATCAAGGTTCCTTTGCATAATATATGAATTTTAATAGTAATTAAGCAATATTAATCAACATATAATCAAGTTAATGAGGCAACAAAATGTATGTACCTAATCTTTCGAACAACTGCAGGAATTTTCTAGTGCATCTTGTTTATTCTTGTTCCTTGGTTGACTCTTGGCTCTTGGTTCTCGGGTAACTCGGGTTATCAATAACAAAAAGTCTTCTTCTTCTTCTTGTTTCTTTTTTGAGAATAAGCCGTTGTTAAACAGCTATACACCCAGGTACTAAGTAAGTTTGGACTATGTTGTGGTAATACTTATGTAAATTGTTCATGTGGTTAAGAATTTAAAAAAGGTAAAAGGGTTGAAAATGGATGAACAATGGATAGGGTGATTATGGGACGAGGGACGCAAGGTGATAATGGGAAGCGGGACAGCGTGCCACTTCTTGCCGCCGACCACGTTTTACCGTGGAACAACCAAGACCACGCTGGGAATTGGATGAATTTGTTGGCCGTTGACTATGTGGTGTGGGGTGGGATAATGTTGGTTGATGATGTGGCGCCAACATGAAGGATGTCACAGGTAGTTTGAAATTCTCAACGTGTTGGGACCTGTAGCCCAACCGTGAGCAGGATCAAGAGTAGTGATTATGGGGGTGCGGTGAGGCGAAAAGTGATAATTATGAATCAAATTGGCTGAGGAAAAGGATAGAGATCAAGATGATTAATAAATAGATAGGATGGGGATAGTTACCAGGATGAGGACAGACAATTTGAGCGGAGCGTCGGACGACAGTGTTGCAAGCACTCAGCCATTTTGGACGATCAATAACAAAAAGTCAAAAAACTACAAAATCTGACCAAAATGGCGGCCCGGGCGGAAGCGGAAGGAAAAAAGAAAAAAAAATGATGACCTGTTAAAAAAATTGAGCATCGCAATTCACAAAGCCGCGCTAAACAGAAAAAATTATTTGAAAATAATTTAGCAATACTCAGAATAATAAATTAATATGATAGAAACTTAATTATATAAATTATATATTATTATATTAATGTACGTACTGTACACGTTATTATTATATGGTTTTAGTGATTGAGGTTCAGCCTATAAAATTATATTACAATAATTATATTCATTTTTCTTCTTATTTTTTATTAACAAATTTATGCATATACGGTGTTTGCTTGGCTTTGTTGTTGTTTACATTCATCAGTAGGTACTTAGGGGGAACTGGAATCACTTGATTTATTGCTCCTAATTTAACATATTTTTAATTTTTTTTAACAATAATTTATACGTAAGAAATGAATATACATAACTTGAACAAATATATTTTTTTTATTTTACCTATAGTTTCTTTATCATTATTCTTTGTTGTGCCGTTTCCCCCTCGTATTCAAAAGTCCGCGGGGAAAGCAATGGTCGGTGATTGGCTGATTTTTTTTCAGAATGTTAGGGTCAATATCAGTGCATAAGTGTCGTAAAATGGTCATTATTGACGTGAAATTTGGAGTCGATTTACATTTTATTTAATGATTTATTGTATTTTTCACAGATATCATTGGCAAATATTGCATTTTTTTCCATTTACTTGACATTTCAATCTATCAAATAAAATAATTGTCAAAGGTATCACAATCGTCATATCGCAGAAAATAAATAGTTTTTGGTATGCTACTACCATGTTAAATAGGTGCTTTTTGCCTACATTCACGTGACGTCATGTTTTTGTGACGTATGGTGAAAGACCCGTATAGAATTTTTACAGTAAATAAGAAAAAAAAAAAAAAACAGTACATTGGGAAAACTGCAGAGCATTATTATTTTTTTTCCCTGCACTTATTTAACCAGGCGTGCAACTGCATGAAGGGATGGTAAAACTGTGGTGTCCACTGCCTTGAAAATTTGAATTTTGATGCAGTTTCAAAAGTGCATTATTATTCAGGCTCGGACTGGCCATAAGAGTTGGTGAGCGATCGCTCAGTAGGCCCCCTCGGTTGGAGGCCCCCAAAATGTTAAAAGTAGGCCCCCCCAGGGTGAAGTAGGCCCTCCCTACATCGCGAAGCGATGTTAGATTTAATGTAGACACAGTGTTCTGAAGATGTAGAGTAAAACGAGAGGCTTAAATCACAGTACAAAGAACTGACTATTATATTTAATAGGTATTATATATTCATAATAATCAATTACTTCTTATACATTTCAATTTATTTGCTATAAATTTTCAACTTTGAAGTGCCAGAAATTTTTAAAACAAAAAGACAACAATTACATAATAACTTTCATGAGAGAATATAAGGGTCCAGTTGGAGGCCCCCCCAAAATATAAAAGGTAGGCCCTCATAATGAGGGCCTATCTTTAATATTTTTAGGGAGCCTCCAACCGCCGTGCCGAGGGCCCAGGGTCCTTATATTTCTTAAAAAAAAAAAAGTATTGTGTAAAATTCTCCCTCATATGACCAAGAAGGCCCTCTATACACCGCGATCGGAAAAGATGTAAGAAAAACGAAGGAAAATAATTTTGGAAAATTAATGTAGAGTAATTAAATCAAGGTGTAAAGCCCTGAAGGCCCCTTGGACCTGCAAGGCCCCTTGGTCCTGCACTAATATATAAGTCAAATTTAATATTAACATATTATTGAATTAAAAAAAATCATACATTTTATTTTTAAAAATACCTAATATAAATTATAGATTAAATTTTTTATTTATTTATTTATTTATTTATTTATTTATTTATTTATTTATTTATTTATTTATTTATTTATTTATTTATTTATTTATTTATTTATTTATTTATTTATTTATTTTTTTTTACATAAGATCTTCCGCTAGCTTCGCTTTTTCGTAATTCGTAGTCTCCTTCATACAAGACGAAAAGGTGTATTTAGCACGTACTTGTTTCTTTCATTACATTTTTTTTATTATTATTATATAGTATTTTTTATCTATTCATGCATGATTTAAGGGTAAGATAACGCCACCAATGTTTAAAAAAAAATCCCTCACACAAAAATTTTGAAAAAAAATTAAAATGTTCTCCTCTACACCCCCTATCAATATTAGCTAAAATATCAGACCTGCAGCTGTATACAAATACGATCTGGTTTTTGAGTTATTAATTTTTAAAGTTGACTACGTTAAAATGGAGAAATGGAAATTCCATGTTAAATTAGTCAATTTTAAGAATTCATAACTCAAAAACTAGATCGTATTTGTATATATACCTTCTGATATTTTAGCTACTGTTAGGGGGTGTAGAGGAGAACATTTTATTTTTTTTTTCAAAATTTTTATGTGAGGGATTTTTTTTTTAACATTGGTGGCGTTATCTTACCCTTAGTGCTCAAATCACTTAAATGAGAAACTGCATATTCGGCCCAGAATGCAATACAACTATTTTTTTTGCAAATGGAAAAAAAAAAAGAGAGAATCTAATTTTGACCTGAAAATTAAAATTGCATGGAGGTATTTTAACGCACCGCAATATATTTTGTAATGAATTCGGTAATTTTTCGAGCACAGTTAAGCAACTACACATAATATACATAACACAGAAATATATAAAAAAAAATAAACGGATGAAAATACGTGCATTGCGACAAAAAAGGTTTGATTGTCCCAAATTAATTTATTTTTAATTAAATATGAAGTAAGAAATGTATCTGCTCCATGAATAAAACATTTTTCGGGAAAACAAACATTCCATTCAAAATCCAAAGTAACAAAATATTTGTCAACTTTTGCTGGGAATATATTTTTTATTCAAAGCTTTATTGATTTTTAATTATTTTTTTATCGTTTAATTAACTGTTCAACGCCGGCTAAAACAATACAAAATTATTTTAAAATTTATAAAGTTTCGAATAAAAAATATATTCCCAACAAAAATTTTTGTTGCCATATATGATTTTACGTTGGATGCAATGATTGTTTTTCCAGAAAATTTTTTCTCTATGGAGGAGATACACTTCTCGTTTTTTATTTAATTAAAAATTAGTTTTTCAAACGAGGACAATTAAACTATTTTTATTGCAATGTACATATTTATTTTCATTCGTTTATTTTAAATATTTCAGGGTCATAACATGTTTTGTTAATTTAGTTGAATTTTTAAGTGCAAAGTGCGCAAATCGGGAAAGTCATGAAAATCCATTGAAAGAACCCAAGGTTGTTCTGTCAAAAAAATCACAGAAATTTAAATTTTTGCTTCAAAAATATGAAATTACGAATAAAAATTAAGAAATAAATTTGCTGTGTGTCAGTATGTTTTTTACAATATTCTGGGCTTATTGAAACCTGCAGAGCTACAACACTCCAAAGTTCAGGTGACTCAATTTGTGAATCCGAGAGTATATAGTCATAATAATCCTTATTGAAAATCAAATTTTTAACGGTGAACCAAAATTAACATTTTTTTTTTTTTTTTTTTTTTTACATTACTAGAAATATTTTGGTATAATATATGTTCCACAATAATTTTATAACATTAATTATTTTTCTAATTGTGCATTTTTTGACCCAAAGTCATCAGCACACAGAAAAATGTTCAAATAAGATTTTAGTTGTTACATTGGGACTTAATGCTTGCAAAACTCCTCGATTAAAAAAAAGGGGGGGGGGGTGAAAGAAAAATATATACAGAAAATATGACTCGCGTTATCATGCACCAAAAAAGGTTTATATTAATTTTTCCTTAGATTCCAAAATTTCTTAAAAAAAAAATAATATAAAATCTCGTGATGTTTTGACATTTTTGTATTAAAAAATATAAGCAAGCCACGCCCCTTTTTTGAAAAAAAATCGCGCCTGCGGCGGGCTGCTTGGGGGGCTCCGCCCCCCAAACCCCCCATGGTGTAGGGGCCCCCGCCTTTCATTGCTCAGTAGGCCTTTTTACCCCAGTCCGACCCTGAATTTATTATACTATATATAACATTATTTTGATAGTTTGTGAATAGAAATTTGTATTTTTAATTTAAACTGCCTTACAATTATTAAAAGATTCACTCGTAATGAAAGTGCCATGAGTTATATTAGTACCCAAGCATCTTTGAAGCATCTTCCACGTATATACACCAATTTCTGTTGGTAACAAATCTATAAATAATTTTTTCAATATTTTTTCAGAGAGAATATTATATAGCGTTTGCTTGGCTTTGTTGTTGTTTACATTCAGCAGTAGGTACTGAGAGAGGGAACTGGAATCACTTAATTTATTTCTCCTAATTTAACATATTTTAATTTTTTTTAACAATAATATATACGTAAGAAATAAATATACATAACTTGAACATATACATTTTTTTTATTTTACCTAGTTTCTTTATCATTACCTTTTGTTGTTCCGTTTCCCCCTCGTATTCAAAAGTCCGCGGGGAAAGCAATGGCCGGTGATTGGCTGAATTTTTTTAAGAATCTTAGGGTCAATATCAGTGCATAAGTGTCGTAAAATGGTCATTATTGACGTGAAATTTGGAGTCGATTTACATTTTATTTAATGATTTATTGTATTTTTCACAGATATCATTGGCAAATATTGTATTTTTTTCCATTTACTTGACATCTCAATCTATCAAATAAAATAATTGTCAAATGTACCACGATTGTCATATCGCAGAAAATAAATAGTTTTTGGTATGCTACTACCATGTTAAATAGGTGCTTTTTGCCTACATTCACGTGACGTCATATTTTTGTGACGTATGGTGAAAGACCCGTATAGGTTTGGCTTCTGATCATTTTTATGTGGTGACGCGATTAATGCGTGCAATACGTGATTGTCATCATGGATTTATGCACTTTATCGCACTTATAGGGTTCGAATGTCATTAACCATGCAGCAGCGAAGTGTATTATCATTATTAATTACAAGTGCTTTACTGGTAGTTATAGTTTTCAGTTCGACGGGAAGAGGAATGATTAGTGTAATTTTGAACAAAATGAAGGAGACAAACCAGCAAGGAAGAGGTTTAAGAAATAAAAAAAAATGTAATCCTGTCCGTTTTCCTAATACCGTGTTAAAAATAAAATGCCTTTCAAATATTATTAAGTTGTAATACCTTTAAAAAATCATTGGATCTTTTATACTGGGTATATTTTATTTTATGTAAAAATCTAGCGGTTAGAGTTGGGAAAATTTCGTTCACAAGTTTAATTATATCATTATAATATATACATAGATAATACATTTATATAAAATATTAATAGTATTAAAAATAATTTCATCACTGATTTGGGGTTAGAGCATGTTGTCAGGGGTTGAGAAGTCCATGTCTGCTGCAGGTGGCTGGCCAGGGGAGGGGAGGGGAAAATGTCTTCCCCAAGTAGGGGCCTCGTGGTGAGGCATCAATGGACTCGGGGCCGGCAGGTAGCCCCCTAAAGCGAGGGGGTGGTGAGGTGGAGGCGGCAGCATCGCACCAGGAGGAAGATACGAGTGCTGGGGAGGTGCAGGAGGGTAGTTGAAGAACCTGAAACACAAAGAAAACAATCATATGAAACATATTATAAGCCATCAGAAAAAAAGTAAGAATTTGAGATGGAATGAAGTAGCTAAAATGACGTAGAAGTTTTCCTGGTCATTTGTCAGCCCTATTCTGAGATTACCAGTGGCGTATCCAAAATAAAAAAATTGAGGAAAGAGTAGGAAGGGTCACTAGAATTGGGTGGCAAAAAAATTAGAACCACTGCCCATATTACACTACGATTAATTCGTTGCTGTTTTTTTAGACTCTAAACTCCGGCTACGTCACTGGGGTATATAACATGCTCCACTGGTGGACTTGAGTGTAAAATATGTAACTCACCAGAGACGATCCCCCAAGAAAAGTGGGCGGGGTGCGGCCACGCCTAGGGCGCTGTAGTACTGCTGTGCCACCAGCTCGAGGTCGTTCGTATACTTGCGCTTCCACTTGGTGCGCCGATTCTGGAACCAGATCTTGATCTGCAACACACGAGGATAACAAATCGGTAAAGCTATTTACTTATTTTTTTAAATATATTTATATTATTTATAAGTATGTTTGACATTATTGAAATAAATTCGTGTTCTATAAATATAATTCTAATGAGGAATAAGTTTGCTAGCTAGTCCCTTATAGTTCTATCAAGAGCTAGCCCAGTGAACTGATAAAAGTGATAATATATTATTAACGAATACGCCTAACCAACCTAATAATACCATCAACAATTGTGCGAGTTATATCAGATATTGTTATTCCAAAATCTCATTTTAATAACAAATAATTATAGAAATAAATCATATAATAATGTGTATTAAAGTAGCTAAATATAAATTCACGACGAGACATTAGACGTGCTGAGAGAGGAAGAGGGTGCTATCAACCTCGCCATTAATTTCTCAGGGATGCTAAGTAGCGCCGGCTGCTCATTAGCAATGTGGCGGGCGGAAGGAAGCGCCGTGCCAGCCCGGCCGTACATCAGCGGCGCCCCACCCTCCCGAGGCGTCAAGTTCGGCGCCAGTCTGACTCGTCGGGAGCGACACCTGGCTTAAACCACGTGACGTTTTGTGTGAGGTGACAGTTACGGTCAGTGACAATGATGGGAGATGGGAGGTGTTTCAAACGGTCTGGACCACCCCTATCACTGCAACACACGAGCTGTATATTTTAGCTTCAATATTTTCTGCATTATAATTATAATATATAATCATTGTAATAAATTTTATGTTTTTGTTGACGTTTTGCGCTATACTTCTATTATTATTCAGAATCTCTCAGATATATATTATTACATTATTACAAAAAGAGATTTTAAGAAATGTCTAATTTTATAACCCTTTTGATCTTAATTCTGCCTAATGCCCATAAATTGTTTGAAACTGAGCAATGGATGAGTATCGACCTCAAAAATTTTTATAGCAGAAATGGATAGAGGATGAAAAGTTATGTCACTCTGATTTTTTTCAGATTTTTTAGGGATCGGGAAGTATTGTTAAAAAGTTTTGGCGAGGTCGGGTTCGAATCCACGTCCCTTTTGGGTCCTATCTTTTATTAAGAGAGGCGGCAAGAGGCGGCACTTTTCCTGCACTTTCAATAATTTTTAAAAAATAGTTGCCGGGCTCTAAAAAATCTGAAAAAAAATCAGAGTAGCATAACTTTGCACCCTCTATCCATTTCTGCAATAAAAAAAAATGAGGTTGGTACTCCAATGTATTAAATGTATTGAGATCTCAGTGTTGTTACATTCTTACATACCTGTGTCTCGGTGAGGTGCAGCGTGCGAGAGAGGTGCAATCGCTTGGACACCGACAGGTACTTGTTTCGCTCGAACTCGGCCTCGAGGGCCTTGATCTGAGCCGCGGTGAAGGCTGTACGTGGCCGTTTCTTGCGCTCTTCAGCCGTCATTTCTGCTGAGCCGCCCGCCCTGCCCTCGTCGTCGTCCTGCAATCCCGCCTCGTCCTCCTCGGCCTCGCGGCTCGTGGCGTCCTCTGAAACACCAGTCAGGGTCAGCTCATTGCTCCGTAACAGGTCTGGTCTAAAATACAGTGAATTCAGAATAAACAAAATCTGGTATAGATACCATGTAATTGAAAGGTTAGATAAGTCTTGTTTACAATTTAAAATAACACTTAGTTAGAACTTCAAACTTCACTACATTGCAACAGTATAATTATATGAAAAATAAATATATTTATTATATATAAATATAAATAATATATATTTAAGTAAATTTGGCCAAAGACAAAACAAATAAAAATATAGCGATTGGCACGACAAATAATAAAAAAAAGTAAATACTATCGGGCTCTTCCTTGGTACGTCTTTTTCTTCATCCATGCATATTGACGAAATATAGAAATTTGAACTCTTCTTCATGATTGAAGAATAGTTAAGTAATTACTATAATATGTGGAACTCGTAATGTTCCAACGATGAATGATCGTAATCTGTTTTGAAAAATAAGAGAGAGAAAACGATAGAGCATGTTCAAAATATCAATTTAAAATGTTTAAAAAACACTTTTAAAAACATGTTACAATGATTTATATGACAGTTTTAAAAACTTTAGGTATACTCACATGTTTTAGTTTATGTACATATATTATATATTTTTTCTCTTAAAAAACATGAGTTGTTGTGACAATTTTTTAATACATTAAGCACACGTTTTAAGCCTTTGCAGCGACGAATACGGCACGTCCAAAATTACCTCTGGCATCAATTAGCGCGTCCGCTTTGCTTGTTGGTGTGTGTAGTGACGTTTATGCGGCGGGTAACGCTGCTAATAAACGGTAATGGGTCGCAACTAGTGACATGGAGTGTGTATAAAAACGTGGCCGTGGCGGCGAGTTGGCTGACTCATGCGAGCTCGCTCCTCACTTCGCTACGTGGCAAATTGCAAGACGTCTGTGTAGCATAACCAACGATAAATTTACTTGAAAGTGATTCAAAGAGGTGTTTAAATATAATACTATTATAAATAAAAAAGGTGCAACTTTTTTTTAATACATTAATATGTTTTTTGTAATTTATAACTTTCGTTATTTATATAAATGATTACAAATAAAATACATGAAATAACTTTTTCTTTTAATTTCTTTATTAATTTAAAATATTAAATTAGTGCTTGCAATAACTAATAATTTATTTTGGAACCTTCAATTTTATTTTGTGCCCTGCGTGTTATGCAACTTGTTCAGCTATGTTGTATTGCGGCACAGACTAAACAATTTTTCTGCAGGGGCAAGCTAACTGCCACTTTTTTACTTTTATTATATTAGGCATTATTATAAATATAAAAAATAATAAATAAAATAGTTCAGTGGTAAAAATCTCATTCTCATCGAATTATTGTTATTATGAATGTTAGTTATAGTTATGATTTCGTATCTGTATTAGTATTTACAATTTTCCAAAATAATATTGTTTTTAAAGCGTAAAATCGCTAATAGAGAATAAGTCTTTTTGAGTATAATATATTATTATAATGAGGAGGATTATATTTAAACCGAGTCAAATGGAACAGGGAGATAATGAGTGCCATCACACGACGTTATAGTACGACACAGAAACTTGCTAATAGCAGCAGGCACAAACGCTGTAATAAAAGATGAAAGGATTGAGTCTGAGAAAGCAAGAGAGATTCGTTTTGATATCTCGCGACAATTCGTCAGCACTGATGTTGGGGCGAGATAACATATGCAGATGTCGCGACTCTCCCCTCCTCATCTTCCCGCCAGTTCAGGAATAGCCTCACGAATAAATCTCAGTGGTGGCATGTGACGCTCCATTGCTAGGCAAAACGAGCCGCTGAGAGGTGGTAGGTGTTGAAGCAGCGCTCAGTACCAGGCAAACGAGAATAAGAAAAAATAATTATCTCTGAAACGAAACAAGCGACACAAAGTGGAAATCAGAGTAAAACTATTTAATGCAATGACTGCGGGTAAACATTATAATATTATATCTCCCAAGTCTAAGTTACTATATTTTCAGCATTAATTTTTATTTTTATTGGTAATTTTTTCTAATTTTCATTATAGCTAAAAAAGTTGAACAAAAGTTGTGCCAACCCGCATTTGACTACCAACTCCCTTAAAGGCTTAACCTTCAAGACACTCGCCTGACTCACCCATTCTAGTATTTTTCATGGTAACAAAACGGGGAATTAGAAAAAAATATAATATTTTATTATTAAAATGAATTATATGATAAAGTATATACAATGATGATATATAATAATGATTATTACATATTATCTTGTACAACAGGGTCAAGATGGCTGTTCCATAATTATGTTTTGTTGCTAAATAAGTTGCCTAATCAGTAAATGAAATGATGAAAAGGTCACTTTATTTGAGTATACATTTAATTGAAATTTAACATTGCAATTCCAAAATAACTTCATGTTAAAAGAAGCTATTTAAATCAAATTAAAACTAATTGAGATGAACTAAATGTGTGAACAAAAATCACTGAAAAGCACAATCAAATTAAAGTATGCTATAGTCACAATCATCTTAAAAATCTGTACTTACGAATTTTTTAGAGTTACAAAATAAAGCTACGATTTATCTTTTACTAATTGGACTTAAAGACAATAAAGTATTTAAATCAAAAAAATATTTTTCTTCAATATATATTTTGTTACTTCTTATTTGAATTGTTTGATTCGAAATTAACATGCCTCGTAAATTAGTTTGTTGATTTACATTTGCGTGTGAGTGTACGTATGTCTTGGCAGGCTCGGAAAAACAAACATGACTGCAGGAATCTCTTTGACTCTCGCGGGCTGGCGGGCGATCTCTCACGCGCCGAGTCCTCCTCGGCAATTAGCGCTTGATTCATTGCGCTCATCGCGAGCAGCCAGCAGCCGCGCTAGCCTGCATTACAAAGTTTAGAAACCCACACCTTGTCTAAACATTTTCACTTAGGTTAAAAAAAATAGTATCGTGTAATACCGGCTTAAGGTTATAATTGATATTATTACCTATGGTTACAAGATTTATGTCAATATATAATAATAAAATTAACATAATATATACAGTACATTGACAAGTATAGTCAATTATAATTTAATTGAATTAGTACGTGTTTTGTTTTCCTTGCCAACTTATTCACTGCACTCAACTTATAGCTAACGTTTTTTACTATATTTGGTTTGATCTTATGATCTTACTCATGAAATACATGTCATATATAAATGCAGAATATATAGCTTTTTAAAAAAGCAATAAAGTGCATACTTTACAATTTTATTCCCAATATACGCGTAATAAATGCAAGGATGATGTATACTTCTATATATTATGAAAAAAAAATTTAATTATGACAAATACAGATTCAATTTCTTATGCAATGTTATAATGAGTACTCATTACTACCATATAATTGTCTCGTATATTATATTTGCCACACTTAATATCAATATAAGTCCTACAAAGAAAATAGTTATTGCTCAAAAGAGTTATACAAGTTAAATATACATTAAATAATCAAATTGAAATGCAATTACAATTAACAAATACTTAATGTTGTGTTTGATCTTTTGCATGCCAAGAGAAATAGATTCAAGAAGTCAAGGACTCCAATTATAGTTTTATGTGTTGGATTGATAATTAGGGCGCGAGTGAGCGTCGCAGCTCTACTGCAGACAAACTACACGCTAAATGCTGGCTAATTACGTGTGCGGGGCTGCGGACACTTTGTCAGTGGCTGGCTCGGAGCCAAGCGCGCCGCTCCAAGCAGCATCAGATATGAGGGACGAGGTGCGAGGGGGTGCTGTGAATCTTCACACTGATTTGTTCAGTGATTTTACTAGAAATATCTGATCATTGAGATAAAGTCAATTCCTTTATAGTTGTAGTGTAGTGATATATATAAATTATAATATAACGTACGTTCGGTTAAAAATATCTAGGAGATCTATCTATAAATCGACAATTTCCAAATGCTTGCGACATTATAAAACAAGAATATTATATATAAACCATTGAAGGATACTATTGAAAATTGCAGAAAAAAAGTCTTTATATAAGAATCAGACTATGAATTGAATATGTCATAAGCTTGCAGTAAAATAAGATTTCACAAACAGAAAGAACCTCAAAAACGTATATTTTTTGTATAAATTTGAGCTGATTTAAGTACTCCAACCAGTTCCTTTAATATTTCTTGCAAATTACGCAAGAGGAGCACGTCGGGCTTAACAAGTGCAGGCAGGACGACTACAGCGACGGCAAGTTTATTATAACGAGGTGGTGACACGCGCCGTGCGGCCTCGTTAAACACTCGAGTGAGGGTTAAATGCATGGCTGCTGCGGCGGCGCTCGCTGTCATAACAGCCACCTCGCTCCTAATTATCGCGAGTGACAGCAACAGCGCCGCGAGTCTCAGTGAACAATTAACGACTCATTACGGAGATCAACACAAACATGAGATCTGAGATTAATTATCACTAATAGTAAAAAAATTAAGCAATATTATGTGAGTTACTTTTGTTTCACCTTATTATAAGAAGCAAGGTATATAATATATATGTATACTGTATATAGTATATACATATAATATATATTATATACACAGTATATTATACAATCATATTATACTTTATACTGTATAATTATAATGTAAGAGGAAGAATGAATGCATGCATGCTAGAAATATTTATTCTGGAAAATTTTATCCATATATATGTTTGATATTATAATAGGTCACAAGACAAATTTAAAGCTCAGGTCTTCTTTCTCACTTACTGCCAGCTTCCCATTCTTAAAGGGACAGGGGACCATAAAAATAAGTGTTTTTTATTTAAAAGTTACCCACTAACTGCGTATGAATACATGCCGCATGGTGGCGAGTGCCTCATGGTAAGCACCCAGCGAGTAACTGAAGTGTGGATTGCTGACGTCAGCAATCACGAAAGGCAACATAGCTGCCAATTTTCCATGGAACTTACTCCCCCCTCCTCCCGTCCAGCCATGCTCAGTGCGATGTTGCCTGTGCAATTGCCCTGCGGCTGTCTCTATTTATTTAATTTTTATAAATTCGGGGGATGGTCCGACAACGGAAATTTACTCATTTCTCACAATAACATATCTTACTTAAACTTTTTATGCATTCATGATTGCATTGTCCTATGTCCCTTTAAGGACGCGCATTACTTGGTGTGAGACCTGTTTTGACGTATCCATTGAAAATTTGAAACTCATGCACATACACGGAGTGCTGTTGACCAGTTTGGTGCAAGTGGTGGGGTGGGACTAACACCTCGGTCATTGAATGAGACACCTATTGCTGCAAATCTGCAATAAAAAATATTTTCTTACTTTTTTCTTATATTATATATTATATTTATTTTAATAAGAAATCATCCACTATTATTATTATTATTATTTTCACTTCAAAATCTTCCATCGCAATTTCACTTTATTTTAATAAGGTTAACAATCCAATTGGATTGTTAATTTGTCTTTCCTCCCATCTCCCATTCTATGTTCAATGAAGTTTATGTAAAAAACTGCAATGGTTGCACAAATTTCATTTCCATTATAGGCGATAAAAAAGGTTTCATCTTAAATTTGAGATTGTCTTTGAGATTGTATTTTAGTATTTTTTTTTTTTTCACCAGAAAATTTATAATGTTTTAAATATGAAGTGCAACAAGTGCAGTGGGACAATGCAATATCGATCAAATATCACAGGTAAGTAAATTTATTTTTTATTGCAGCATTGGTTTCAGGCCCAGATTATTAATTAATAATAAATGTTATTTACGATGATAATGAAATTGTTAAATATAATTTTTGCTTCTTTTTTCATTCAATAATATTATTATATTATAATTGCTATTTAGTACACTGAGTGATTTTTATTACGAATCTCTCACCCTAAATTGGAAAATAAAAATTTTGCTCCATGGATTTTGCTGTTACGTTTTTTTTTTTTTTTTTTTTTTTTTTTTTTTTTTTTTTTTTTTTTTCATTTTCGTTTTTATTTAAATTTTTTTGCATAAAAGAATAAAAAATAACCATTGTATTGTACGTGAATTTATTAAAAACTTAATTCCTAGTCATCAATTAATGGAACACCCATAAAAACATTATTTTATAATTTTATTTATTGTGACCAAAATTTTATTGCAAATTAGTTGTTTTCCTTTGAATGGATTAGAATAAGCAGAAATAATTATGATGATTGTGTTGTTGCTAAAAGTCATTCCAATTTTATTTATAATCAGAAAATCACGATTGCATTTTTAAAATTTTTAATGCATGTAAAAAAATAGGATAAAGTTTTTTCACTCCCGGTATGTTCATTGAAAATCTTAAATTAACGAATAACTATTCTATTTTAATGTAATGTATTATACTGCAGTATCTTATATGCATTAAGTTGTGAATATAAACAATATATTTTTACAAAAAATTCTTTTTTAATGTGATCAGCCATTAAAAATTATTTAAATATGTTTTTAACATTATTATACGATTGAATTAAATTTTGCTCTGGTTGATGTTTTGTTAGTTAAATGGTGCAGCAATGAGTTATTACGTGAATTTCATTTGTTTGGATATAATCTAAACCAGCTTGATGGTGCCAACTTTTCTATTCGCATGCAAAATAAAAAATTATTTACAAATATTTATGATTAATATGAAAAATGTAATTTTTATTATTTCAATAATATTAATTCTTACATTCCAAATAATGTACAATGTATGTATATGTAAATTGAAAAACAAAAAGAAAAGAACAATATATTTGTACTTTTGTACAAAAAAGTCAATTCACGAAGCAAGTAAAGGTGGATTCACATGGCGATTTTTATCATGCGACGCGTCGTGAATAATGCGCACTTGCTGTAACTTTCATTGGCATCCATGTTTGGCGATTAAAAGAAAAAGAGCATCGTAATTAACGCGATTCCCGGCAAATCACCGCATAGGATTTCATAGCTTTTACGCCAAAATCGCGTCGTATCGCCGTTGTCGCCATCTGAATCCGCCTTAACAAAAAATCTCTCACCCCGTGAGATAGGTTGAACCTGACAGTGTGGTTAGTTTCAACCTAACTCAATGGCACTAAATAAGGATAGTGAGAAATATAGTTATCTTTCTGAATAGCTCCTTCGTGAATCAAGCTCATAATACTTTGAAATACAGTATAATAATACTGACTTTGACTGTTCAGGTTATCCTATATATAAATATACCCCATGCTAGAATTTATTTTGGTTTGTGGTATAAAAATTTTACACCTGTAATTAAAATAATATTGAGTAACTATAATAATTAACTCATGACAAATGGGTTATGTATTACACGACAGAAAAATTTAATGTGTTTTATTGTAATTTTATCAAAATAAATAATAATCACATTTCTTCGCTATCCAGAATTGCTAATGCTAAATCTAGAACATAATATGACTGATGATTGTTCCATTTTTGCTGCAATGCCTTAAATTTTGTTTCCATGATTTCACAACTTGTTAAACAAGAATAAAAATGTATGTTTATAAAATCCATGTCTCAAAAAACAAAATATCTACATCCTTAATTAATTGGAAAATAAATGTAACTTATATTGTCCTCTAGTCAAGCATGCATGCAGGCACTATATTAACCAATCGTTTGTTTCTTTTTATATAAAAGTGAATTTTAATCAGAGCGTTCATTCTGTTAAAAATTCATTTTTATTTGAATGCAATAGTACATCATTTTCCATTTTCCATGGTCCAAAGACAAAGTCACACTGGCCTACCCTCTGAATCGAGCGCGAGCTCCGAAGAGGTGGAGACGGTACACCCTGCCTCTTCCTCGCTGCTGCTGGCGGCTCTCGGGGGTGGACCGGCTGGTTTGGTGGGCAGTGAGGTCATCGGGCTCATCTCACCACCGCGTCTCAGAGGCCCCGAACCGAGCTGCGAGGAATCTGCCTGGACTGCAGCCGGACGAGCCAGCAAGTGAGCAATACTGAACGTGCTGGAGTCCGAGTAACGACCCGACATCGCACTGTCACTAAAACACAACAGTAATTGTTGTCACTTGAATCACTTTCCTCGACAGACACAAGTAAATAAAGAACTGAAGTCTCACCGATTAACTCTCTCACGGAGTGTCACCTACGAGCACACGACTGTCGTCCCAGCAGCGCTCTCTTTGCCCCAAAGCGCCGCCCCATTGGCCCAACCCTACGTCAACAACCAATTAGAGACACTCTTGTGTGTCACGTGACTTCGCGTATTTCTGGGGACACATCGCTCATGTCAGCTTAATTAGTCTCATTCTCAAATACTTATAGTTACTTTGAATTACTTACATTTCACTACTGAAATTACTTAAATTTTGATCACTTCTTGCTCTGATTTTATAACATGTGTGAATGATGCCATTTATTTTTATAGAGTATTTACAAGATATCAATTCTGAGGCAAATTTATCAATGTCAAGATTTTTTTATATTGTAACTTAATATTTATAAAACCACAATATTTTCTTTTTAGATGAAAGAAAAGTTGCATACCATTTAGGAGCAAATTAATAAATTTATGTTATTTATAATTTATATTATTTTCTTACGTCACTGTAAACATACCAGTGATAAATATCATTGATATTCATTTTATTATACATATTACCAGAATTTACAACATTAAATGCAGGTGATAAAAAATTATCAATGAAATTATGATCATGAAATTACTACATGCACGCTGAATCACGCTTAATTAAAGATGTAAGATGTTAGATAAGATGTGATTTACACACAATGAAAGAAATGCATGAAATATAATTTTATATATTTTTCATATGGACGTTTCTCTTGTTAATTTTTATTATTTTTAATTTTTTGTAAATAAATATAAAAAATTAATTTATTTAATGATTGCTAATTTATTTCTTTATAAAACTGTCTTCGTATGATTTAAAATAAGAATTTTAGCTACATCATTTAGCAAGTTGTGTGATGACTTGAATCACTAGTTCACACTGTTACGTACACCCACAATTTGAATGCACATCGCAGTGCAGTGACCGCGCAGTACAGCAGATGCATGAGGCGCCACACCAAGCGTCACGGAATGTGGCGAGACGTCGAGACGAAACGCGAGCTGACACTTCCGCGTCAAATCTTGCGTAATTACTAAGATTTACTGCAACACCCGACTGGAGATTTACGAATACTTAATCTGAAATTAGACAAAACAATGAATTTCATACTCTCTATATACTAGAATACAACTAAAACAAAACAAAAAAAAATGTTGGAACCTCTCCAGACCAATTAAAATTTTAAAGTCGACGAGTAGTAAAGAGTAAAAAAACGTGAAGGCTATTATGACGGAGTTAACTGTGAGTTGTCTCGAAGTGAAAGGCTCATTTCTTACATGCGTCAACTCGCTTCTGTGTCTCATAATGCGGGGCGAATAATTTGAGGGTTGCATTGCAGAGACGAAGACGCCCCCTCCGAGACATCTCGGCTCAAGTTGCATCTCGTTATCTTCACAGCCTCCATGGTCCAGACTTGCACCAGACAATCGCACAAAGGCTGAGATAATATTGTCATATCTTGTGCAGACATTGGTGAAACTAAATAGCAATAATATATAGGTAGATCAAAATTAGCATTAAATTAAATTCTCATTTAATTTTAAAAAAATTGTTCCTTTTCCTTTTTTATGTGCATTATTTGTACTGTACAAATAAATAATTATCAAAATTATCATTCTCAAAATCAAACATTCATCAGAATGACAAAATTTTATAATAATTATAATATTAATTTTAATATTTTATAAGTATTAGTTAAAGTATATATTTAGTTGGAAATAATTGCACGTAGCAGCAAGCCTACTTACAACTTAATTCAAAACATTTTGAATTCAACAAAATATATAGAGTGACTTCATTGCTTATACGCATAATTATACGTATTCATAAATACGATAATAAACTTCACTATTTTTCTATACAAATATATATTATGCTTGATGTAAATGAAACAATTAAGTTAGGAATGCAGGAAATAATAATTTTGAATTAATAATATATATTATATAGGGAATTTATTTTTAGATTGTATACCTTATGCAATTAAGGTTAATGTAATATTATATAATATGTTTCACATTATTACGAAAGAAAAAAAATACATGAGGAGCAAATAATATCCAACAGGAGAGGCATGCTCATTAAAAATTTTACGATGCACTTGCGTATATCCACTGATGAGTCGAGCCATGCAGGCTCTAGTGTCAAATTTATAGAGTTCATTAAGAGTGAAGAGTTATGTTGAAAGTGCCTTGTAACGACAAAAGACTCGAGATTTTTGTTATTTTGCTGGGTCAAATCCCTCATATGGAAGATTTTAAGACTTAAAAATTAAAATAAAGCACCGGAAAATCATTTAGTTGTGCGAGAGTGATGAAAACCTCGTGCGTGGTCCATCCAGAGAGATTCACTAATGAAGCTGTGAGGGTGAATTATCATAGGGACCGCCCAGTTTCGGATGTCAGTCTCTTTCTCTCTCTCTCTCTCTCTCTCTCTCTCTCTCTCTCTCTCTCTCTCTCTCTCTCTCTCTCTCTCTCTCTCTCTCTCTCTCTCTCTCTCTCTCTCTCTCTCTCTCTCTCTCTCTCTCGACCCCCCTTATCTGACTTATCTCTCTTTTGTCAATGCATTATAAAGCAAGAAAATATGCATGCCTATATAATATAATTCACTCTGCAATTTTGCTTTAATATTTTTTAATGAAATTATTTACACTGACAATGAGTGCATGCATGTATGCGTGTAACAAAAGCACGCAGAACAAAATTTAATACTAAATTTGGATAGAATAATTATGATTCTTATGACAACTGCAGTGATTTTAATGACTGAATAATTGATCTATAATATATTGTAATATAATATATTATAATTAAATACAGTTTACGTATACAAAACCTAAAAAAAAAGTGATGCTCTCAAATATAAAAAATTATTTTCTTCCACCAAAGTTGTATACTGTATATAATTAAAAAATAACATTTGTAAATACATTAATATTTATTAAAAATTAAAGTATATAATATTAATAATTATACTAATGTGGTGTACTGTACACGTGAGGTTCATACCTGTGCCACGAGATGGCACTGTAGGTCCAGGTGATGTGTGCAGTTGTTAATTGGCGTGACCCCGACGTGCTGCCACCTGGTGAATCGTGGACAACTAGGGAAGCAAGGTAACAGGTGGATAGCGAGTCTCGTCAGCTCTGCAGATATAATGCTAATGTATGTCTGCATATCCGGCTTCAATAATACCTGGCTAAGACAGAAGGAAATGATAGTAAAATTTGACAACTTCAATTTGAAATGTCAAACTTCATATAGATTAAATCTATCTAATTAAAAGTTAGCTAATTTTTTAACACATTAAGTTTATAGTGACTTGATGACTGCGCATATATACTGAGTTTAATTAAGAGATTATAAGTTAATATAGTACTATAATCTTAATTACACAGTACAAAGTAAAACAAAGAGTTAAATTAATTATTAAATTAATTCTATTCAATGCTACGTACCTTATACAGTTAGTCGTTTTTAATAAAACAAAACAAAAATTATAAGAATATGCCATTATGATAAATAATGTATTTCCTAAAATCCAGCCATAGTTAATTTAAAAATATTTCCACAGCTTATAGGTTCCAATTCAAATCTCTATTATAATCTATTACGTTAAACAGTACAAATTGGATCACGTCAAACGATATATATTAATCCTAAATTAAGCTAAAACATTTAATTGAGCATAATAATTTATGACATAATACAATAATATCGCTACGTATTTATTAAAATAAATTATAAATAAAAATCTAAAATTAAAAAAATATTTGAAATTTTATTATTTATATTACAATGTATGCTAAATAATATAACATTATTTTATATACTATGCAAGTATAATTAAAATAACAAATTAAAAATGGGTTATCAAATATTCATAATCATCAGAGGAGAAAATAAATATCAACGTTACAATTTCTCCATCTCACCACAAGATTTACTAGCTGTATAAGGGATGGTCCTGCGCTATGTTGTCAGGGGGTGTTAGCACGGGAAGGGAGGGAGGCCACGCGGACTGATGGATTGCTTGGGGAGGCGCCACTTTCAGGGTGTGGCCGCGAGCACTCGCCCTCCAAACATAAATAATGCGGTGGCTTCCAAGAAACTGCGAGAGTCCATGCACGCACTCGGTAATTTTCTAGTAATATTTCTAATGTTGGAAATGTTGATCTGCAACTATGTTATATATAAATTTAATATAATATGTGATCTGATATATTTACAGTGTTCTTCGTTTCAATATTCACTTTTGGTCTCAACAAATTTTCTAGCTTAATTCGCCCTTCACCTTCAATTTTCCAATTTATTACAAAAGTAAATTTATTTTTATGGTGGATTAATTATAACATATTTGCCATTCATTCTATATAGTGACAAAAAAAAAAAAAAAAAAAAAAAAAGTTAATGCACAGTGTTTGATTCAAGAACACATTAAAATATAGAAACTCTATGGAATGTTTGCGGCTTCGACTTAATATACAGTATTATATTTATATTATACGCACATAGGCCTTTTGAAGCAAAATATAAGGAAAACATTATCAATCTGCAAATATTTAGTGTATAACTTTCTATCTAAAAAATTCAAAATTATTGAGATATTTTAAGTAAGGTTACTTGACATAGTATTACACACATTACATCATTCCAGACAGACTGTATACAATTCTCCTTCTATACCTTAAATTATAGACTTCAGGACGTCATGAAAAGATCTGATTTACACCATAAGCCATAAGTGATGGCATTGAGAGATGAAACGATTGATAGTAAGGCGGTCCTCTGTAACATCATGCACGCAGGTCTGGCCTCGCTCTCTCTCGTGAAGCAACGTTGGTTTGGCCCATAGCCGGGATCGGTGACCGTGCATGAGATGTCATTACTGCCTCGAAATAATAATCATAAAAAAAGTAAACAAATTATCACAAATAGTCATTTTTGTTAAAATGCAACAATAAAACGGTGCTGTTATTTAAACATTTCCATCACATGCTATATATTTATATACATGTATATACATGTATATAAACTATGATTATAAAAAATTATTTTGTAATATACATGTATATCAAGTTTTTCTGTTGGAATCTTTTGTCATAAGTTGAAAACTTAAAACAAAGTTTGAAACCATGTAACCATTTTAGTTTATATAATTTATCCGACAAATAATGACCTTTTTTCGTTATATAGTTCAGTGTTTTTTTTTTCTTGTGTTTTTTTTACTTTAAGTGTGAAAAACTTTTTAAAAAAGGCCGTTCAAAAGTTTGTTACTATATTATAATGCTTTCCTGAACAAATTGTTTCGATTTTGTAGTAATAATTGGCCATATTACATTGAACAACAAAAATTTAATATAGTTCACATAATTATAGGCCAGTAAAAAAGTTAAAATCAATTTTCAGTTGGTGAAGCATGAAAAATATACCTCGCGTTCAAAAAATGACATGTTAATCACTAAATTTAATTTTTGATTCAATGATATAATAGGAAATAAACATATCATCATACTCATCACTCTCATTCTCTTTAAATTAATAATTATAATTATTACTAATTTACAATGTAATCATAAAAAGAAAAAAATATATAATTTGACTATAATTATTATTATATATAGATGTGATTATGCAAATGATAAAATTATTACACCCAATGGTAATTTCTATACTGGTATAGATAAAACCTTACTTATTAAAAACGACAATCGGTAGCAGTAACAATTTTTACGTCGCCTCAGGATTTGAAAGAATTAAATGGATTTAATTGTTATCAGTGTGTAAGCTACCGGCGACATTATAACTACCACCGCATATCATTTATGTATATAATGTAAACCGTTTTCATAGCAATTACTGCTAATTTGTGTCAACAAATGAATTAATTTTTTGACCACGATCAATTTTATTTTCATAATATTGTGGCTGTATGATTTAAATACTTCCTTCTCTATAACTTAAATTTTCGCACGTGTTCTTCCACACTTCTTGATTCTGCTAACTATAGCAGATGAAAAAAATACATGAAAAATGTGAAGTTACGCTTATAGAACTAGAACTTTATTTTTATATAATTTAATTATGAAGTTTTAGTTTAATTTGTGCATATTCATAACTTTCGTGTTATACTATTAATACATGCATAGTTAAAAAAAAACATGTTTATTTTTTTCATGTTAAGTAATAATTAATTATAATAGCATAATTATTAAACGACATTTTTTTATGTATTACTATTTATTAAATCCTTTACTGTTTTTTACTGCAGTTGCATTATAAATAAATTAAAGTTTTTTTAACGTTAATTGCATTCAAACACTTGTAATTATAATTGATGTTGTTGACAGGTTGTATACAGTATAGAGTGTTAATTATATTTGTTTATGTTTCCTTAATTGCCTTACAATGTTATTATTATATGCACTCGTCATATTCTTGACATTTATAATTTTGTACTCGGTGTTTATTTTGTGCATTATTGCTTTCATAGAATTTTTTCGAAACACAAGGGTGTTCGTGTGTAGAAATTATATCTATAGCTGCATGCGCATTGCGTCACTATGTTACGAGAGACGCTATAAGTTTGTTATTTTTGTAAATGAAAAATTATTTACGTTTTCTAACCCCTCTTTCCTTCTCACTGCATATTAATTAAGTTAATTTTAATGAATAGCAGACACTTAACATTTTGATGATGAAGATGTGAGGATTTGTTGTTAATATTTCATATTCTAAAGATATTTGAAATTAATATTAAATTTTAAATAATATTTGACACTATATTATTATATTCTTCTGAATGCATCTATAATTATTATGCATAATATTATATATTATTGAATATTTATACGGATAAATAGTAAAAATCACAAACAGTAATCCATGTTATAAAGTAGCTCAAACTAAGATTTTGACAAATATTCATGCATGAAAAAGAACTGTTAAGTATCAGCTATACATCTGGTGACATAATTTTTTGACGATATTTTTATGTTAAATCATACAAAACTCACCCTTACGTCCAGGGCGTCAATCTGGCGCAGCGCCAGCAGCTCCTCACACATGTTAGGGTGACAAATGCCTTGACATCCGGGCCCTCATTTCCATACAGTCAGAGTATACAGTCATTTACAGCAGAGTAAATAATTCAAGCTACTTAATTTAAAGGGAAAAACTTATAGATGTAATTAAAAATTAAGCTATCTGGATTAATGATTTAAAAAAAAATGATGATGATGATGAAATCATTTTTCTTATAAGTGTTACATCTAAATAAACATCTATTTCCTTAACTACAGGAGTTTCTTGCATCTGGGATAACATCGAATTATCAAATTTAAAAAGACGCAACAGATTTCTTTCTCTCTTTGACATCATATGTATTCAAATTATTAAAATGCAAATAAAATGCTCCAGTAAACACAACTCCGTCAGTCCAATGTTGAGAATGTTGGGCCAGTGCTAACATGCCAAAGCTCTACAGTACCGAACACATTTTTGACACCCTGTGTTTACTGGGATGCATTTCATTTAGGCATTTTTACAATGCTAAAGGATGAAGATAAATATTGTGTAACTTTATTCAATAGATATCTTGTTTTGCAAAATCAGAACATCAAACACATCAGAGTTTTCATGCACTGATGATGGTTTATCTTTCGTACTATAGCTTTAAAGAAGATATATATATATATATATATATATATATATATATATATATATATATATATATATATATATATATATATATATATATATATACATATATACTGCATGCTGTTGGTACCATATAGACTTTGACTGAGACGCACTGCAGTATTTTATGACGCGTAGCAATATATTAATGATCATTAAATTTTAAAGCAAGTACAGTACTTGCTAGCTAGCGATAAATGAGAGACTTGATAGACAATCTTGTGTGTTTTAAGATATGAACCAAAAATATAAATTCAAAGTCGTTGATATTTATTATGACTAACTGGTAAGATTATATGTTAAAGCAGAATCGATAAATTTTCTTCACAATAAATATTAATATTTATGCGTTGTTTTGTGCCGCTAGCTTGCATCTAATTAATTCTCAGGCGTATGACAAGATATGCAGCCGGGAGGGTGGGGCGCGGTTCTGTAGAGCAGCCGAGTACAGAGGTATGCAAATGTGAGCCTGCTTGCCTAGCTGCGAGCACCATTTCCCACGTCTGCCGTGCTACCGTGGGCCGCGCTGCTGCCTGCTTTATTGGAGCCGCACGCCTGCTCTCTCTCTCTCTCTCTCTCTCTCTCTCTCTCTCTCTCTCTCTCTCTCTCTCTCCTTTTTTTTTTTTTCTTGCTCTCTTTCTAGCTCTCTCTACATGACAAATTTAATAAATTTATACACGGTATTAATGTTATACATGAAAATATTGCTTAATGTTCATTAAAGTTTATTTGATTTTTTTATTAATGAGTTTCCTTAAAAGTTCACTGTCCCAAATTGTCACGTATGCAAGATTAGAATAACTGTTTCTTCAAATTTGAATGTGTTTCTATGGAAACAGAACTGAGAATTTAGTAAAAAAGAAGGAAATATTGTATTTTATTCCAAGAAGTTTCACCAGAATGAAAAACAAGAGAAAAATATAAAAAATATTATTATTATTTATTTATTTATTTTTTTTTTTTCATTTCGATTTCGATTTTGTTTTTACTATGGAGAAAAAATATTCTGATATTAAAATACATTGAATTTACAAAAAATAAAAATAAAATATAGAGTATTTCTCTCTTTTTAATTAAAAAACGCTTTCTTTTTTATTTTGACTTCATAGTTCATACCATTCCGTATGAGCTAGCTAATAAATTTAATACTTCACCCACTACTTTTCTTTAATTAACAAAAATATATAATTAAAATAATTTGAATATTTATATACGAGTAGCATCAATGTTGTAATTCTGATGGATAACATGTTTGTTTGTTTTTTTATATTTGGATAGAGGACCTCGCAATGGACAACATACTGTTACATGAAAAAATTTTATTGCAGAAATGAATAAAGGGTACCAAATTATGCTACTCTGAATTTTTTCAGATTTTTTTTTAGACCCAGAACTATTTTTAAATAATTATTGAAAGTGCGGCCACGCCCCCTGGAGACGTCAATAGGCGTCCATAGTCTCTATCCTTTTTATTAAGAATTCAGGGGTGCCAACTGAAATCACAGGACATTCAATAATTATTTAAAAATAGTTCCGGGTCTCAAAAAAATCTGAAAAAATTCAGAGTAGCATAATTTGGTACCCTCTATTCATTTCTGCAATAAAATTTTTTCATACATTTTGTCCATTGTCAAATTTTCTTGAGTTTTTTTAACACTCCAAAAACCATTCTGCAAACTCTGTGACATCATACCTATGCAATGCAGTCTTTTCTTTTATATTACTTGCGTGATAATTATTTACATGACAATGACGTCACAAAATTTTGCAGCATAATTTTTAAGGTGTTCGAGAGTTAAACAAAAATTAAGAAAATTTGACAATCAAGGTCCTGTTTCCAAATATGCGATAAAAATTTCATGCATTCATTCCATTGGACCTACAAAGGTTTTTATACCGATATTTATTATATGTAAAGGAACTTTTAGTACCATAATTTCTTGTTATATAAAAAATAAATATTAAATCAAGTACTGTATCTGCGCTAACACAATTTTCTAGGTTATAAAATCGGTGTAAGTTCTTTGTTAATTTAATAACCACTCATTAAGTAAAGTATATAATTATCTGTACATATATTACATTTAGAATCTTAATTTTTCTCACAGATACCATACATGTTAAAATTTACATGTTGTAAATTTATTCCATACTTTAAATATATTTCGATGAAATGCAGTATTAAATAAACAAAAAATACTTGGAAAGCAATTACTAACAAAGATTTTTGAGTCTACAAAAGACTTCAGTTATATAAAGAAAGAATTATAAAAGCTATAGTTAAATATAACTATAAAATGTGACTACTGTATGTTGTTATATTCCTATTTGGATATATACAGTGAGACTAGTAGTGAAGAGACAAGGTCTTTTGCTATATAAGCTGCATTGGAGTCTGAGTGGCGCCCTGCTGCACTGCATCATGATAATTATAGTGGCAAGTTATGGAGTGCCCTCGTCACTGCAGCATTGCTGCGGGCCACCTTAATAACAACCGCCTGCTACCTTGCTGTGGAATACACCGGGGCTAGAGCGGAGGCAGGTCGACCGGTAGACACAGCAACGATAGCCGGCAACGAGTGCCTCTCTTGGACCCGCCTAATAAGTGGCTACCGTGTGTGTCATTAGGACGTATACCTTTACCATACGTCTTGACTTCTACTTCTGTTGCATGCGTGTGTGTGTGAGGAGAAAGGAGAACCCCAACCAGTCTTATATATACGAACCGGATGTACCTGCCACGTAGCACGATAAACATTATAGAGAAAGATTCTTATTTTATTATATATATAAAAAATATAATAATATATAATGTAACAAAATTAAAAGATAAAGGTTATAAGTAATGAGATATTTTAATTTAATTAATGTATTGTACAGGTGTTAATGTAAAAACATTACTTTACATTGTACAATTTAATATTATAAATATTAATTTGTAGAATTTTTTAATAACTTTTTTTTTCTTAAATGTACTTAATTAAGCATTTTTTTAAGTGTAACTGCTAGTTACACATATATGTGAACATATTATGTCTATTTTTATATAATATGATACTAATATTTTTCTATAATTGTAATACATACAAAATTAAAATTTAATTATATCTTATTATAATATAATGTGCAAACATTCCTAATCGAAAGGACTGAAATGAATGAAAATTTTAATCCACTTTCTTTTGCAGAAAATTATTGTTAACGTAATTATAACTGTACCTGTTGGTTGAACCTCTCTCCACTCCCCACAACGTTTTTCATGCTCTGCTGTGTAATTTTCCTTCTCTCGATGGATGACTCCACGTTGGCTGCTTTTTGTGTTTTTCGATTGCGTGTGAGGAACTTGCGTAGCTGCCACACAAAAAAAAAAAAAAAAAAAATACAAACACTCTGATCAGAACTCAAGCACATCGTATAAAAAATATCATGTTATAAACAATTTTTAATATAAAGTATTATTTAGAATAATTGTAATAAATATATAAATACAGTATATGTGTGTGTAATGAGTATTAAAATTTAAGGAATGCAAGGTTCCTTAAATTGAGTCATTTTACTAATACTTAATAAAATATGTGCTTAAGCAATTAATTTTGTAAAATGTAATGTGTTTTTATAAATTTATTATTTTATAATTTTTATACTATAATTTTTTTATAATTTTATATGACATTATATATTATTATATTATATTATATATTATATATATATCATTATATATAATATATATATATTAGAAAAGTTAAACACAGATTTGTTTCCAAAATGAGTCAGTGATATCTCATTTTGTACCATGAGCCATCATGTATCATGAACTTCCATCGAAGCGGATAGGGCGCATCTTTGCTAACTTTCAAATTTCGTCCTTGGTAGTGTGACTATATTGGAGGAATTCAATTCTCAATTCTTCTGAATTACTTTTTGGGGTTTAATGAAATAATTTGAAGCAGTTTTTTAATCGTGTATATATATATATATATATATATATATATATATATATATATATATATATATATATATATATTCAGAAGAATTGAGAATTGAATTCCTCCAATATAGTCACACTACCAAGGACGAAATTTGAAAGTTAGCAAAGATGCGCCCTATCCGCTTCGATGGAAGTTCATGATACATGATGGCTCATGGTACAAAATGAGATATCACTGACTCATTTTGGAAACAAATCTGTGTTTAACTTTTCATGAAAAAATATAATATATATATATTTTTAGGATCTTGAAGATTCCTTGATTTGGGACACAATTTGTCTGGTCAAAATTTGTAGACTTTATAAAAAAAAAAATGCATAAACTCTGTTTTTTGGTGTGCAAATACGATTTTTTTACTTGTCGGTCTTATATATTCTCTTCCTCAAATTTTAGATAGCCGGAACCATATCCATGCAATAAAATCAATTTATTTATGTCCCAAAAGTGCAACGATGGCCATTTTATCTACGAGAATAATTATTTCAAACGTTTCACTTGTATAATTTTATTATATTTAAGAAACTGGATTTGTAGTGCATGCATTAGATCAATGAAAAAATATAAGAGGAATTTTTTTTATAATGTTCATGTTTACAAAATTTTGGGAGGGGGATCTGATTCTTTAATTCTATATAGCTTTGGACTACTGTATACACATTTTATTATATTTTTATGGTTTTTGATAATTAAAAAAATGTAGTAGCTGTTATTTTAATGCCCTAAAGGCGGTCGAAGAAAGAGAAACATAGAGTGGGAGGGTGACTAATAAAACGTAGAGTAAAAGAGAAGAGTTCCAAGGAACTACAAAAAAACTGGGCAAGGTGTTCTGTGACTTTGTCAGTCAGGCAGGCAGCTGCTACATCACGAAGGGTACAAAGTAGTGAGCAGAAGTTACCTTGTGTTTATCTGCCGCAAAGTCGAGTAAAATTATAGTGACACTGCAATTTTCTGTCTTGTAACATTACTTTGTATAAATAAATATAGATAAACATGATCTTCACTTCAATATATGCGCATTTTATACGTCTCATTTTTTATAGCTCGTAAGAAAATGTGCTATAAAAATTATCTTATGAATTAATTATATTTTTATACAATCGAATATAAATTTGTAATAAATTTTTTTTTTCTAAATCATGACTTTGATTTTAATTTTAAATTCCTTTAACTAAAATCGATTCATGAAAAAAATAGAATTAATATTCATTGATACACAATGAATTCTTATATAATATATAAGAAATGTTATTAATGTATTATACAGGCAGCATGATTTTTTTTAAAATAATATCCATAATAAAAAAAAAATCTTCGTCTTCGTGTTTTAAAACTTTTTTATATGATTATTATTATAATACGTCAGTGAGTGAAACAACAGGAGAGAGAGAGACTTGAATCTTTTGGAAGATGCGATGCTTGCATGCCCTCAAACCTTGTTTTCACCGCATTTTTAAACCTTCTATATTCTCAATAACCTAAGAAATACTGGGTATATTATAGTCAGCTTTTATAATGCTTCTCCCAAATCCCTCCACATCATCTCCTCCTCCTTCTCTCCACTTTATCCTTATATTACTATACGTTGGGCAGCTCTTATAGCCGCCCGATTACTGCTCAGCACGGCGACTGAATTATAATGATAAAAACAAGTGGTTATAGAGAATGGAGAGAGGGAAGAAAATTGCGGCATTACACAGTCATTTAGAAATTATACTCATTACATGGCGGCGAGGCTACGCCAAGCTGGCTTTAGTAGAGGGTATTATATTGAAGCAACGCGATTATATAAAAAAAATTATATATAATATAGAAAAATTATGTTAGAAGAAGGGATAATAGGAGGCAAGAAGCGATGAGGGAGACGTGTAGAGTTTGATGGCTTGATGGACTGGCGTGGTCTGGCTTTCAGTTGGTGAATAGCAAGCATTCGATCAGCACGCTCGCTTCAACGGCGTCACATCGTCATTTTCTTAGCGCCATGCGTCAACCACGCGGAATCAAAGCCACAGCTGAAATATACCAGTGGAATCTTAGTAACAATAACAAAGGAATAAATATTTATCATGATGCGAATTTTGAATTGTGATATAAGAACATGAAAAGAAAATGGGTGTGGCTTTCATAAAAAAAAATAATAATAAATCTGAAAAAAAAAATTTTTTTGAATTGATTTTTGATTCATATTGGAAAGGAAGTAAAGTCTAGAGAGGATGGAAAAGTAATCATATGGCACGTCAAGTTTGCAAGAAGAATGGTTCGAGGTAGGCCTGCTCCTGTGACGTCATCAGTGACAACCAATCACGAGGCGCCCCCGAAGAGAGCGCCCGGTACGACGCAACCCGCAGTGACGTATCACTGTCAAAAGGTGAATATCTTGCGTATTGACACGAAACTGACCTTTATACCCTGACGAACTGACCTATACTACTGTAAGTTTTCACAGTGACCCTTAGGTGCAGTACAATAATTATATTCGAAACTTTTTCTACTCAGGTCATATTCATTTTATGAACTTTAGTTGATGGTTGATATCATATTATTGATATTATTATGTTGTGTTAATGAAACATCGTATGATAGTAATTAGTAATTTGTTTTTATATACGGCAACTTCATTTTCATATAATTTCTTAAACTTTATATTTGAACTTCATAATATTTTAAAGAGTTTTTAACTATAATTAATACTTAGGTATATGTGAATTCTAAATTAAAATGTATATATATATTTGTCCGTATACGGACAAAAAAAAATAGTAACTGGAACTTCAAATGAAATTTTTGATTAACGATATAGCATGGCACATTCAGCAGGACATGTACGCATTTTATCACGAATTACGTATTGTTAATTTATATGCCTCACACTCATGACCCCTCCCTCATACCGGGGGCGGAGGTCATTAACATCATAGTTTTGAACAATTTAAACACAATATAATAAATATATTTTATTTTTGATACAGCTAATTTCACGTAACGTCGTGCTATTATATCAGTTAAATAAAGTTATTTATCATTATTTTTTAATAAAAACAACGCTTTAACTGCAAGATAATGTCACAATTTGTATAATCCAATAGACCGAATATTTTACTCTACTCATATTGAGGTTATTATAATAAGGTGAAAACTCTAAAATATTTTTCCTATAAATTTAATATTTTAAGGGTACCAATAAAATCTTATAAGCTTTTGAGTGGAATTGTTAAAGTTGCCAGAAAATATAATTAATTAAAAGTATGATCTCAATTAATTACTGAATTTATATTTTTTCAATGTATTATACCTACATGAAATTAAAAGATTTACTCAATTTATCTACAGTATTTATAGTATTTATAATATGTACAATATATTGTATATATTATTATAAAATATACTTATTGGTAAAAGCAGTATATATATATATATATATATATATATATATATATATATATATACACACAAAATAATTTAATAACTTTACCAAGGAAACCTTTCAAACTTTGAAATTAAAAATAAATTTACTATATTAAATTTATACGGTAAATTATAAAAAAATTAATTTATCGATAACCCGCGCTTTTAACGATTCATACTGTTAATTTGAAATAATAAAATTTTGTATTAAAAAAACGTTTTCTTGATTCATTGTATTTTCAGGTATATAATTGAAAACACGATACATTCACATAATAACCTTAATGAGAATATACCCAATGCTTGGATTCGTTTCGCATGGTACCACAGCAAGTATTGCGTGTACCCATAGAGTGACGTCATCATTGCGGGCTATTGACAGCGAGAGTGTGACGTCACACGGTGACCCGCTAGCCATGATGATCCGGCAACCGAGAGCGCAAGTAATGAGAAACATTGCGGTGTCCATTGAACTATGAAGCAATTATCTCACAAATTACGCTATAACATGCTGTAATTATGCTTCATATAGTGAAAGTACGTAAATTATGTAGTATTTAATGAAAGTGACATTCTTCTTAAAATAAAATTACAATTCAGTACATAAATATTTTATATTTTAGATTTCTATTAAAAAAAAATAAAAACAACATCAAATTTCTGGTTTGAGTCTCACTCAAACTGATTTTTCATTTGGTATGCATTTGAGCTGTGTATAACTTAAACACGCGGTCTAGAGTCACGAAAACTTAAATTTTCAAAATGTAAGGTCATTGTAACAATACGGTCATGATTTAGTAATAAATAACTGTATAATGTTTATAATAAAATGTATTGGTCGTTATCAAAATCAAGTAGATTCATTTCACCTTAAGGATCATGTTTATATAAAAAACTGATGTAAGTATAGCTCTTATGTCAAACGTATTTATTTTTGACATCAGTAAAAAAACTGCAACTCATGATTCATGAATTACAATAAATGACAATACATTAATTTTATTTGTGTATATAATATATAATAAGAAAATGGTGTGATTATTTTTGAATATTTTTTTCACCTTATGGCTGTAATCTATTGTTTAAAAAAAAATACTGTAAATTATTTCCAGTACAAGTTTGAAATACATGATAGGGTGGTAATATCGCTTTACATGACTTTGTACGGGTTTTTAAAAATGAACTCTTGTTTATGACGATATCACTATATAATTATGAAAACTTTTTGATACAAGTCCAACAGTATACTGCGGGTAAAAGACAGAGACAAGCAAAAAATATTATCTTATAAAAAAAAAATTGGCAAACTGAAAATATAAATTTAAAATATTGCGGTTCTGACTCAGCAATTGAAATTTAGACTGGCCAAAACTTCATTAATTCATTTGAAATAATATTAGAGCCTAATTATACTATTAGACTAGCTGTTGAAATAATTTTTATTATTTTTAACAATAAAGCCCATGTTGTTTGATTTGTTAACAATTTGAATGAAGGTACAACAGATCTCAATAATATACCAAGGGATATATTATATAATATATTTATAATATTGCATAAAAAAGTATATAAAATAATGGCGACGTTATTTAAAAATGTAATTTTCTATGATCATGTAACTCTGAAGAAATATTGAAATAAATACAGGAATAGAATTACGGGTAAAGAGCTAAAGACGAATGTAAAAAATTTATCAAAAAGGTTGCTATAGTATTACAATGTATAGGTAAATATTTTTGCTATTGGAAGTAAAAAAAAAATGTGCAGTTTTCTCTATAAACTTTACATGCCATTCAACATTTTGTGCATCCGATAGTACAGTGACAACTTGATTCATAGTTAGTAGCAGATTACTCTGAGTGCTCTGGGTTCGAATGTTTTGACAGCACGCGTGCACAAGGGGGGCGTGGTCTCAGGCGGGGGAGCTGTTGTAATTGATTTTCTCGGTGGCGGCTAATGGGCGCCTAACGATGACAAACTCACGCGGCGCCGCCTCGAGCTAGCCGGCAATTGATTCCTATTGATCGCACCCGTGAGCGCTGACGCCTGCCAGCCGCAACCCAACATGCATACATCGATGTTAACACCTATAGGAGGGGATTGAGATTTGTTCACGAAAACAATCACATTAGTTGTTTTTACCAGAAGTATTTACAATAAATACTTCACAGTAATAAAAATTATTACCAAATTGATTTTTTTTTATGCTAATTTCTACTGACATTTGCTTTTTCAGTGTATAAATTCAGATAATGAATGTATGATAAAAAAAATATTCACATTGATATTAGAATATTTTGAATTCAAATAAATAAATTATTGGTTAATTAAAATAAAAAAGATCCACATTTGTTCCCTCGTTGATTTTCGAAATAAAAATTTCCTTGGTTATTATTTTAACTTAAGTACAGATTTTTGCTCGATTTTTTAAAATCCTACAGTTCACAATAGTAGTTATAGATTTTGCTATAAAATTTGGGGGTACAAAAAATTACTAAATTACTAAAGTAAAATCAGCAACACCATGCAACACCTCTTGCATGTCTAAATTTAGAGAAATACACAGATAAAATAATTAACGTTGAGTAATATATTTTTTTTATACATTTTTTACTGCATTTTTTATCATTTCTGCACAGTTACCGAGTTTTATCACTTTTTATCCGTAAATTTTAAGAAATAGTTTATTTCTGCAAAATGTCTTAAAATTGTCTCTAGTCCAAGTGACAATTTTTTCTTCATGGTACCATGCGTTTTTATATATACGCCATGGCATTTATATTTACATAAATATAAAACTACGTAGCTAAAGGCTCGTCGTATACGGAATGGTTGATTTAAAAATTCAAATCTTGAGTATACGCCCCTTTGAATTATTTACAATGTAAATTTTATGCGGTGGCGGCAGCGCTAGAGATGACGAACATAAATAAGGCAGCTATGCTTTATGACACGCTGCATGCATATTCATGCTCGCGATAGCTGGGCTGGCTGCCACATAAATTAAAACCAGTGCGACAACGCTGCAGAGTATTGACTGCTTATAATCATGATTGCAGAGTCGAATGGTAGAGAAAAAAAAAAGTTACATAAACTCTAAGTTACGAAATTTTCAAGTATGTCAAGCTGTGTATAAAACAAGTTTGGAACTATTAAGGGCAATAGAAAAAAAATTGCGTTTTTTTTTTTTAAAAAAATATAAAAAATTGTATTTAGAAATGTTTTTGGTACATAATTCGATAAGAGAAAAATTGTTGACTACTTTATTATTGATTCATAATGTAAAGTTTTATATTGAGAATTAGAGCTTTGAATCGTATTAATTCTTTTAATAAGATTCAAGCTCAAAACATATACTTAAATATTTTAACGACAGATTATCCATAATGATCATACAAACCAAGCATAACACAACTAAAAAAAATTAGCAAAACAAAATTATGATAAATGAGACATATTTTTTTAAAGTTGTATACAGTTTAATTTAGTTTTAAGTTTGTTGTTCCCAGAATAGAGAGGGGCCGGGGGGCGGGTTAGTTCGGGAGCGCGGAGCTGCCACGGCCGCTGACATTGCTGCTGGCCGGGCAAGAGGCGATTATTAATGCGAGCACCGGGCACGCTAATTATCAGTGGCTGGAGCCCGTCTGTAGCTGTGCGGACCCGCGGGCCCTAAAAAACAAAACTCTCAAATACACTGAGACAAATTTTCAGTAGCCTTATATACAATCGTGGGAAATAATTCACAATATTTTGGCAATGTTTTGACAGCTTCTTTGAAATATTTTTCCTTGTCTGGTAATTTTTCATTAAGATTACCACTAAATTAAGTCAGCTAATTATCACAACAATGGTTACAGAAACACTGATTAATAGAGAACTACAGTAGGAGAATTTATTTTAAATAACTTATTACAAACAATAATTAGAGGGGAAAATATTCTTAATGTTGAACATTATTGTAAATTTAAATTATTTTATAATTATATTATGACAAATAAAAAAGGCAAACAGGAAATTTTCCTGCTTTTTTACGCAAACTTCGTGTCAAAATACAATTGACTGAGCATTGTGCTCATATTAATATGATGTCATGCAACATTTTTTTTTTATAATGTAAGCAATGTGATTGTTTTATGTATATATACTTGCACATTGATTTAGTCAATTTTTTTTTGTCAAAATTCTTAATTCTTTTTTATTATTCGTAAATGAGTCAAATGTGATAAGTTTTCTTTATAGAACAGATCAGTGATGGTTTCAGTTAAATTATTTTATATTATACAATAATTGAAATTTGTTAAAGATTTGCATCGCTTAATATGAAACAGATGTTTCCTGCACTTCACTTTTTATGTGTACAAATTTTCTATTGAAAATCAATGTAAACATAAGAGGAAATAAACCTATTATTATTATTTGTCTGTTTTTACATTGGTATACACAATACTGTATATCACATATGCTATAATTTTATTTTAAATAGGGGCAAATTGCAGGTATCACAATAACAATAATTTAAATGACCAATTATATATCTGGTAGGACGTTGATATTTTGCATGCCCTATGTTTTTGCATGTTATCATTGATAAAAAAAATACTATTGTAGAATTTTCCTGTTTGTGTTTTCTATTCAAACTATATTTCCTATTCACAAAAATTTCAATAGAGAAATATTATAACTGAAGTGCTGTCAAATTTAATAATACACACAAAACTTTAACTTTCTTCTAAGAAACAAAAAATAATCATATTAGAACGATATATATTATAAACAATATGTGACAAGATTTCTTAAATTGAACGATATAATGGCTGGACAACCTAATTTTAGAAAATCCTATAAGATTTACCTTGGAATTCAATGCGTTAGTATCCTTAGATTATCTCTGGATATATAGGTACTGCAATGCAAATTACGGCCATATAATTCTTTCCCTATTTCTTTTTACATCAGATTCCTGAACTTAATTAATTTAAATTAAAAATATCAATATTATACAGAAACATATGACATATTAAAAGGAAAAAAAAGTTATTGATGCGTCATATGTTTAGTATATATTGTCATGTCTAATGCTGTTGATAATATCGCTCTTTATGACATATGTGGCTTCCAGTGTATCATACGTACATACATATGCAGATTGGGCGTGCGATATCATGGGAGGCAAGCTATACGGAGTTCACATTAGTGTGGTCCGTTATAGCATAAAGGATATTGCCTGAGGTAGTACGTATTGGGTTGGTTCTCAGTATATTATAGTTGTGGGATGAAGGGTATTAATATATATTTTAAACATCTGCCATTATAGTTATCGCAATGTTTAATATACTGCAGTTATATATAGTATAATTTACTTGGGTATATTATGATGATGCATCTAACAGCTTTAGATGTATGCAGCTGGATTTATTAACTAAAAGTTTTATTATTTATTAAATTATTATCAATAAAAAAAAATATTATATTGATAGTGGCCGCACTGTCAGGTCAATCCAGCCGTTCAAAAATGTAATAAAATAAATTCTATCAATCTAATCCATGCACTCGCCTCAAGGTTACCTCTGTAAGCCTGTAAGCACTTTTTTTGCAGTGATCACCACTGATATATTTGAACAATGCATATAACAAAAGTTTGTAAATAACCAGATTGTAGTGATGATCCTATACAAAACTTTTTTTTTTTTTTAATTTGGGAGCAATTCACTGTTTTAATTAAGTTCATGTAAAGTTTATAGCTTATTAAACCTTAGCAATCAGATTAATTTCTGCTTATGATTCAGATATAAATAATGTAGCGTATTCCAGTTTTCTGAGAAGTTTGGTAATTTTATATGCTGGCTATGGTGGGAAATAAAGATAAGTATTTTAATTTCCTGCTATAAAACGCAAAGTATTGTTGTATAATTTCAATTCCAATAAATTATTTACTCATATTATTCCGTCACAAAAGTCAGCAATGAGCAAAGTTGAAAATCATAAACGTCATTGCAATTTTTAATGCACTTGTGCTTAACAGGTTGCCTATCACCAGGGGCTAATGATATTTGAGCACAGATTTTAAAGTTAACATTTTAAATTTGAAAAGCAATATATAAATAGAGAATTTACAAACAAACAAACTTATAATAATGAATAAAAATAATGTTAATTACTTTAAAATTTATCTTGGCCGGGACTAACTGTTTATTGTAAAGGTTTATAATGCCAGTACTCCAATACTACTGACATGCTGCATGCAAAAAAAAGTTCCCTAGTAATTTTCTGATACAATTAAGCCTGGCATAGATACATTTTTATACTGCACATTTTTGCTTATTCATAGATAGCTAGTCGTGGATTAAAAATCCAAAATAGCAATTCAGCATACAAAATAAACGTGATACAAAATAATGAAAAGTGAATTGGAACTGGATTAATTAAATCGATTTGCTTGATTGAATTTACTGGACATTCATATTACAATCACTTTCTTGGAGCTGAATTAATTGAAAGGTAATTTAGATTAAGGTTATATAATTTTAACATTGGACTCCAGCATGCCAGTTAAAACAATGGGGTATGAATTCTCTCTATCACATTGATCAGTTGGCATCGTCAAATGGTTGTGGTGCAGACACAGAGGCTGCAGTGTGTGCCGTGAGGCCTCGGGCACTGACAGTTCGGCCCGTCCTCCCGGCCGCCGCTCGGCCTCACCTAATTACACGGCACGCACGCACGCCGCCGCCAGTGCGGAGCCACCAACACCGGCCGCAGCAGCCGCCATCGCCGCCAGCACGCCCCTCGAAAGTACCGGCAAAAAATAGCGTCTACTGTGCTGGGAACTCGCACAAGAAACTCCCCCAATGACAAAATATTCATGCATGCAGCTTTTTTGTCAATACAACCATCCTAAAAAAATTAATATTTCAAAACTCTATTTGCAGCGTGCATGTATAAGAATATAAATCATTTATACAGCAAACAAAATACATATATATGTATTTTGTTTGCTGGCTTCTTCTTTAAATTTTAAAGTAACAACACACAAATTTCTGAATTTCGTGTTGTGTTTTAAGAAATTATATTTGTTTATGTTTATTTTATAAACAATAGAAATAATGTCACAATTACGAGTCAAATGATTTGTTTGTTTTTCCTTTCTTTGGAAATAGGCAAAACTAGATTTTTTAAAATATAAGTTTATAATATTAGATTAATTGTGTTTGCTATTTTGTATAATATTTACATTTAATTAATACAAATATAGCATAATTTACAATTTTTCTATATTTTCTCACTATTTACATTTGTGATCATTTAAAAAGATATCATATAATATTTTTTTAACAAACCCCTTTTTGGACCTTCATATACAATTTAAAATAAATTTAGATTTGAAATTTGAGTTATAAATTTATATCAGTAAAATTATACCATAGTCTAAAGTAACATGGAAAATTAATAGAAACACTTGCTATGCAATTCAAGGTTGTGTTATCTTGATAGTATATTTAGAGTTTACATGAGCTCAATGTTTTTTCTTGCGAAAAAAGAAAAAAACACAATAAAAATAAATTTTCACAAGAATATTTAAATCATTATTCTGTTACAGATATGCATAAAAGATTATATATATAAAAAAATGATTTATTCACATTAAAAAAACAAAAGCTTTTGCATCATAAAATATTACAATACACATTCATCCTTTAATGTATATATACATATATTTTTTATATAAATTCTATTTTAAAATTCATAATTTCTCAATTACATCATCAATTACTACATCAGATAAGAAAAATTATTTATTTTCAAAAACTTGTCTATACTTGCACAGTGCTCTCGTTGCATTGATGCGGCTATTCCAACAATGAGTGATGTCACTGATGTCAGGGTACATAAATGTGGAGAGGGCACGAGGCATCCATGTAACGCAAAACCCGCATTGAACCCGCGACTATAATCTGCTTCCTGCTGGAGGGTTATGAACCGATGTGGGCTCTCGCTAATTTAGACATTTTTCATTTTAAAGTAAAACTTCAATTTCTTATCAAGTACGTACAGTATAACATAAAGCGTTATGTTGCATATAAGTACTTTTCTTTACATGGCATGGTGTTAATGTAATTTCGTGCTTAAATTAATAAAATTATCACACTTCTAACTCATTATTATATTGCTTCATTATCATACATGCAGTTTTGAGAAAAATGTAAAAGTATGCAACTTACAGTGACAAGAATTTGTTTTTATGATAATAAATATAATTTAACAATAAATTGAAATAATTATGTTGCTAACTTAAAACAACCATGCATCTTTAAATGTAAAAAATAGGCACATGCAATGTGTTAAACTGAAGTATATATAAATTGATTATTGTTTATATGCATGAAAGGAGCAAAAGCCATTATCATTAAGGATAATTTTAATTTTATAATTTACAACATTACATCGAACCATGAAATGGAGATTGATTTTTCCACATTGTGGCTGGTATAGGTCTCGAACTCCCGTCCTTTCAGGACACAGTCCTGTGGTTAGTCGCACTAAATCAGTCGGCTGTCACGGCGCCAGCAGATTTATGGCGCCAGGCGCCGCCCCACTACCATCCCGCCCGACTGAGAACTGCCCATGTCTATTGTCTCCGGGGTTATTCTTACAAAGTCACATTTACACACGAATGCATTATGATGTTCAATTTAATATTATATAAAGTTTATTTTGCGATTATATTATATTTTATTTCTGCAATGTTTATATATTATACATAAATTATAATATGAAAATTGATATACGAAATTTATCATGTAATGTAAATATAGCATTATTTTCATAAGCAATATTTATAAATAAATGTGTTCTTATTTATTTTAACATTTGAAAATCAAATTAATAAATTTCTCACACAATGGTTTAAATATTTTAAATATTTAGTAAATTATATATTTTAAAAATTAAAAGAGCTTTGACTGCAATGTGTTGTGGATTTCAATAGTTATTTATTATATCAAAGAGCTTACATTGCAACTATATATATATAAAGATTACACTATAAGATCTCTGGTTACATAGTGTTTATTGTTTATATTAAAATAGCCGGCGGGAATTAAATAATTTGCAACAATACGGTATTGTAACCTTTTGCAATTAATTACTCTCTGTGTGTATAATAAACTAATATATTTATAGAATATTATATATAGAACTATAATATAATAGCATGTTACGGCTAAATATAAAATATGAGAAAGACAAAAAAGATGGAAATTATACTTAAATTTATACAAAACAAACCAATAATTATGTTGTGTTATATTAGGTATATGATACACTTAAATGCTGCTAATAGTGTGATTAATTTGACGTCATATAAATACATTAGTTTTATCATTTATAAAATTAATTAATTTTTTCCTTCTAATATTGTTTTGTTATTGAATTTTATTCAAATCATTATATAAGCATAACATCGTAATAAACAAATAAACTAACTGCATAAAATAGCAAGAGATTTTTTTTACTTTTTTTTTAAAGTAAATTTTTTTTCAAGATTGCATGAAATAACAATTATAACTTTAAAATTCTAATTTTCATTTTAAGGATGAAAAAATTTGAAATATCTAATTTCAGTATAATAATTTAATTTTTTGTTTTGTTTTGGAGAACAACAATTTGTCCATTTTTGACCGTGCAATTTCAAGAAATTAGTTTGTGACCCAAAAATTGACCCTTGTTTGACTCCCGCATCCCTGAGCCCACAAAGCCCTGAGTGACTGGGTCAGGGGGCCATCGAGCCAAGCGACCACCCAGACACCATGGCTTGACACACAGCTATGTTCTCCACACTTTTTTATCTTTCTCGAGGGGCGTGACCAGGTGGCGCCATGCATCAGGAAGCAACTCCATTGGTCCTAACTTGCCCTGCCCCCTTTCCAGGGCAACGCCCATCAAAACAAACGTGTCTTGAGCTGCCCTCTGGAAGCTAATGTGAGAACTAAGCGTGACGATAACTAGATTTAATGCACGAGGAATTTTCTAATTGATTTTGATTACGTGACAATAACCTTGTTATGGTTGCTTGGTTTTCATTCTCATCATCATTCTTATCTCAGCTGCAAATCGATTCATTGTGTAACATGCACTCTCAGAGTCTAAGTGCACTTTTATTATCTTGTCTAACTTGCATAAATTTATTATGCTCTTGTTGAAAGGTGACCAGGGTCAAAATAATAATTTGTAAATTAAATTGTTAGTAATTAAACCAATTATCTGTAGTATATAATTATTAAATTTTTCAGCTTAATTTACATTTTCACGTTAAATTGATTATTTATAGTATACTGTATATACAAAAAGACTTATAAAAATATAAATTCATACGACTTTGAATAATAATCAGTTAGGAAATGAGTTTTTTAATTAATCGGCATGCATTAACATTGCTTGTTGCATTATAAACATATTTATACTATATAATTTAAAATTATTTTTTAGTGTTAAGAATTTTTTATTGTTAGCTAACTTTATACTTTATATAAATTAAAAATGACTGTAAAAATTATCATGAATTTGATAAACTAATATATTGTCATTATATTATATAGTATTGTTTTTATAGCTACAAATAATATATAATTATACTATGAACGTAAGCAAAATCAAATAAACTTCTGACAAATTTAATTTATCCAAAAGATTTTGTTCTTGGTTTGTACTGAAATAAATAGAAATAACCATAATTTATTAATTATTACATTATATAGGAAATAATGATATATCTGAATTTTTACTTTTAATATATTTTACAAAAAGATTATAACAGTTGAGATTACTAAAATACATTAGGTCCATAGATAACAATTTGAGAACACACGTGATATACTGATATAATTACAAATTAACAAATGCATATAAAACTTTCAATCTCCTTATAAATTATAAAAGGTAACATGCATTGCAAATTATATAGTTAATTCCTCAGTCAAGTTAACATATAATATGTACCAGATTCTAAATATAACATTCAATTCAATATATTTTTATCACTTTGATATTTAGATTATTTACAATTATTAATTAAACAATGATTCAAAAAAGTATTTTTGCAGTGTTAATTTTCATATTTTGTAATTATAACATTGTAGCCAAGGAATAAAGAGGGACCCAACTAAACTTGGATCTTGTAGCTTTGAGTGCAAAATTGAATATTTAATTACAATTGATTGAACAAAAGGATTAATGCTAGATTTTTAAATACAATTAATTACTAGTGCACAAATGATGTGAAATTTCTTCTTTGTGTATTTTTTATTGTAATTAATATCAGAATAATGCATTTTACTTAACTTTACAGTATAGATGGAATACATATATACGTCAGTACTCAATATACGTTTAGCGTGTTATCATAAATTAATCTAGTATAAAACAAAACAAAAACGTTCAAAGAAATATTTTAATTTATGTCAGTCCTAATTTTAGTCTCATATTCTCGCAACTATAAATTTCTAAACATAATGCAGCAACTGACGATCCAAGAAACAAACAAATTTACTTGCTGTGAATTACGATCACAATATTTCTGAAGAATAATTGCAGCAATTACATGGCAGGTTCGTAAATTTCAACTACAGCTGAGCGCGAGTGAGTCGAGATGGCACGTCAGCACAATTGATAATTGCTGTAGCATATTCTAAGTGACCATTTATATTTTATTGATTATAAATTAGCTAATTATAGTAATCTGCTTACATTAAATACTCGTAACATTTTATCTCAATTTCTTAACATAATTACAACGGTTAGAAGTGGTTGATTGATTTCACAAAATATTGCAAATTTTATTAAATTATTTTTTTGATGTGCATTAAAAGTAATTCATCATAAAAAACATCATTTTAATTATTATAACATTAAGTACATTTTGTTGTTCACACATGAAAAAAAAAAAAAAAAAAAAATACTATATTCCACATCAAGCAATACTTATAGTCATAGAAAATTATAATAATTCTACGAAACTCAAAAGTCATTTTTCACTTCCAAGTCAAACTATAAAAAAAAAAAATAGAAGTAAAAAATTATATATTGCTGGTGTGGGAACTAAATAAAATATATATATAAAATTTTGAAGAGAGAGCAAGCAAGCGAGCTATCATAAGTAAGGAAGGTTTTTATTGTACGAACAATAATTATAGCCAGGCAGCTGAGTTAAATCTTATATATAGTGAGTTAGTTTTATGTACAACAATGATTAGAGCAACGTACATCCATCATTGCTGCAGCAGTATTCGCCCAAACATTATATTATTATTATTTCCCTAGCCGTGGCGGCTATGATGGCTACTAAATCTCCCATACAAGAAGAAGGCTCCGCGGGTCTGTGTGCTGGTGAGCAGAGAGAGAGAGAGAGAGATAATAAGCGAGTGGGCCGCGAGATGCCTGCGCTAAATCATCTGTCCAACCTGCCATGCTATCTCGATGCAACCTTGATAGAGCTCAGTTTGGAACATATCATCTATGATACTAAAATGTTTCAGAATAATTTAGAGTTGCTTATGTCTAATGTTTCTCTTTGCCTATACCACTAGAACGGACCTTTGCAGGTTTGTATAGGTCTTGTCCTTAATTTTATTGTGATATCAATATATTTTATTGAAATATAAAATACATAGATGACAGCAACGTCTCAAAAATGTATCTGAGCTTGTCGTTTCTAAAGGAGCAGTTGCGCTGGAGTATAAATAAATATACCGTCTCTCCGTTAACAGCTCCTACAGAGTAGGACACCCTTTCAGCATTTAGTGTCAATACAAATGCAGTATTCCATCAGAGGGTGCATATCAGACAAAAACACTCAAAACAAGACATTTAATATTTACTTAGTAATAAGGGTCACTTTTAATGTTTAGAGATTGCGATATTCGATCTTATTATCAGAAAGTATAAAATTGTCTTGTTTTGCATCTCGCGGTATCAGATAGTTTCCAATGGTTCCATACATGTCACTTACGTTAGCGTTTTATGAAGTTTCCTTTTTTCTTGAATTGAAGGCTGTAGTATTATTTAATATTTATTCATTTTATCCCTTTTTATAAGCAATTCGTAATATTTATTTAGAAAATCTAAAAGTTAATAAAAGAAAAAAAATTGGAAAAAAAATATTATCAATCATACAATTTATAATATGAAATAGCATTTTCATTTAAATGTTACATGATTTGCAAATATTTTATAAACAGGAAGAATACAATGAAAATTACCCATTGTATAATATACTGATGGCTAGACATGGAAATTAATCGCACTGATTTGCATATAAAATCAATTAATTTACTGTTATTTTTTCGTACACGTATACCCCACAAGAAAAGCTTGCATTTTCTTGACTACAGAAAAATTTACACGTATACCTTGAAGGGTTTGACGTTTGATGCCCTTTTTTTTTCTTAATTAAAATTCGTTGATCAGAACATAATATTATTCTAAATATATCAACTGATATGTCTTGACTTGACTTCGATATAGTTTATTACTTCATATTTCATTTAAATTTTTATTTAAGTTTATAAATAATAAAAAAAGGTGGTTCAGAAAATTAAAAGCTTTAGCTATATATGAGAGAGATATGTATGGTGCTTGTAGGCCATGCATCAATGTCATAATAAATGTACAGAAGGAAGAAATACTGAGACTCTATCTCAGTTTTAGATCGTTCAGGTTTGCGGGCGTTTTTTACTTCCCCTCCCCCTCACTATATATAAGATATATATGCAAATGTCGAGTGATCTGATCAGACGTGAGTGATAGTGTTCTCTCTCACCCTGCAGCTCTCACCATCCACTTTTCAGTGTTACAGGGTAGTATTTTGGCCCTTATGTCTCGCAGCTGCCACTCACTGTGAGAATGGAGGATCAAGGGAGTGCCTCTTCTTCAATCCCAGCCCAGGCTAGTTCATTATATCCTCGATGGAGATTGGACCACAGCTTCGTAGGATCTTCTGTGATGGTTTCCATTAATATTTCTTAGCTATATTTGATAATAATTTTTTATTATTAATACTAAAACTTTATATTATTATTTATTGTTATATTAAAGGCAGAGAAATTGAGAACTTTTTCCGTAACAAATCCTATATTTTTTTTTAATGCAAGTTCTCGTATTTATTTTTCTTCTCTCCAAAGAAGAAAAATAATACATTCATGAGTATGTGTTGAAAATTTGAAAATATAATGTAATTTAATGTACTGTACTATTATGTTAGTCAAATACAGGATTCGTACCGTGTCAAGTGCTAATAAATAATAGAAGGGACTAAACTTATAAAAAAAAAAGCACAAAAATATATATCCATTATAATTTTGTTTGTAAATAATCAATTGAAATTCGAGTGTGTGGGTTTTTTGTAAATATTATTCACCATAAGGTGAATAAAATTATTTTTATTATTTATATTCGTTAATATATTTAAATATTAAAGGTTACATATTACAGAGAGATTATAATCGTGTATAATTTCTTTGAAATTTAAGCACCAAACACTCATGTAACTGACGCAATTGCTTCTTAATTTTTCACTTGATGGTCGGGTCTCGAAGCCAGGATATCTGGGCCTCAGAGATACGGCAGTGTGCAAAAAAAAGTGGTGCTGGTTGTTGCGAGGCAGGCAAGCGATGGGCCTGTGATTTGGCCGTCCCCCGGGGCCGAGCGGGTAGCCAGCGATCCGGCCAGGGAAAATTGGAGCGGCGGCGGCGGCAGTGCGAGATCCCTAACCTTGTAATTGCCGGACAGCCGAGAATTAAATATGACTTATCTACGTGAACCCTGGGAAATTGTAAGAATTGTTTTCTTACCGCCAAAATTATTGTTTGTTGTTGATACTACAGTAAATTGTTTACAACAAAGTATTAAAAAAATGTTGTTTTGACAATTTTTTTTTATAAAATTAAGACGACAAAGTTCATTGGAAGCTCCCCTATAAACTCGCATTTCAGGAAAAGTAAAATGCCAGTATAAAATTTGTAATAAACGATAATTATTCATGCACTTAAATATAGATTTGTGAGAGCGACAAAATTATTATTGAAAGCAAATAAATATACTCAATCGTAATTATTATTACCACCCACATAAAATGAAAATGTCCCATTTTTGCAGAGCTAATAGGGATTACAGTGTTCATTTTAATGCACAAGATGTACTGACACAATAACGTTAAATTTTTCAGTGAAAAAAATTTCAAATCTTAAAAAATCACTCTTCTGTTAAGAAATTAATCATAATAATTATCTATAAAAATACCAAATATCAATATAATAATATATATTTGAAGTAAATAAAATCAAAACCACCTAACATACCACCTCGGAACAGTACAAAATTTACCACTGTCCTGTTTGACAGCAACGAATTAAATACAATATTAAATAGTTTATTTTCTTAATAACCGCTCCAAAATTTGCAACTCTGCAGCTTTTCGTCCCTTATAACTTCAGCAAATCAGGTACGGGTGAAGTTCGTGCTATCCTGAGGTGTGCTACATCAACTAAATATCCAAGGATATCTAGGTTATATGCTGGATGAAGAAATAGATAATTAAATTTTCATTGCTCGTCTTGAGTTCCATGTAAAAAAATGAGAATCACACGTGCTAAAAATAATTAATTTGATTCTTTAAAAAATGTTGATATGTGAAATTCAATAAGGAATATCGTGATCGTTTATATCGTATAAGACCAATCTTTATTTCACAATATCTCATGAATAACTTAAACTATATATACATATTGGTGAAATAAAAAAAAGAAATACAGTAATTTTATTTTATTAATAATTTCGCATCGAATGTAATTAAACTTGTATTAAGTACGCGTTAGCATGTTTCCCTGTCGCATGATGCATGGTATCAGCCTGCACGGATCTGACAGCTCAATGATGTATCACTGTTTATTAGTTTTCCCCAAGATAGGGCTTGGACCTTGATTAACATTCCATCAACAGGGCGGGCGGCCAAGAGTTCTTCTCCATTCGTTATATGGAGATGAGGAAAAAACTTGCTACGGAATAATTTCATCAATCAAGACCAAAAACTTACGAACATGAATTAATTAAAAAGCAATACTTTCATAATGTAAATTTTATTACCTGTTTCTCACTTTTTTTAATCTAAATGTTCATAACTGTAGTTCCCGTTTCTTTTTATGAACAAATTTAATTTTGAACTAAATAAGATATTTTTTTTTATTAAATAAAAAGGTTTTAAATTACTAAAAATATCCAATATTATTTACTTTTTGCCTGATTTTATGGTTCACTTAATGAATTTATGGCCTGTATCGGACGTGATACGTGATGCATGGAAATTTTGATCAACTTGATAACATGAGAGAAGATTTGTTATGATTGTTTTTTTTTTTTGTTTTTTTACTTTCTTTTACATGGTAATGGTTTTATGATAATATATAAAAAACAATATCTTTTTAATAGAATCAGTTTATTTTTAATTAAAAAATCCACGCAACTTTTGATAATTATATTTTTATTACATATTCTCTATAGACAACGTGGGAAATATTGAGTGGGCAAAAATATATCTGCTGTAGGGCTCTTTTTATTATTATTATATATATTATACATAACATATGCTTGCATGCAAAGACAAACATTGGCACCTCGTCATTTTGGACACGGCCATTGTCACAATTTATCCGCCTATATTGAAGCCTCAGGTCAATTAATTTGCATATACATAGTGTGAGTTTTAAAAAAAAGCCCCGCCCCAGTCTGTATGTTTCCTCCAATCACAGTCGTCATAGCCTCCTACGCTAGCGGGGCCATAAGGTAACATGCAGCCGCACCTGTAGAGTCATTTATCATGAAGCAGCCCGAGAACAGCGTGGGCGGCCACACCGGTCACAGAGCGTGCGATCTCCGCCATTGCACGTCTTCTCGGACTCGAGCGTACACTAAATCAAAGAGATTTGTAGCGATTTCTCGTGATACAACACGGAACAAAGAAAGAAGGAATGTTTATATAGATTTGATTCATGGTAGTATTTTTTTTCTAAGGTAGTTAGGTTAAAAAAGAAAAGCAATTATTAAAACAAGCACACAATCAAATCATTAATTTGGAATGTCTTGACATATGGCTGATTTTGAAATTGTTCTCCAGTAAATCCCTTTTACTACATCTAGAAGATCACACAATTTTCTCCGATTTATAATTTAATTCTGTGTCCACAAAGCATATAACATGCAGCATTAGCGTTCAATTTTTATATAAATATAAATCTTGCAATTTTATCTAACGTTATAGCCCAAAGAGAATTCTGTGAAACAGTCAAATTGACGAAGAGAAAAATAAATATTAATTTGCATTTTATTAGTTTTATTTTTAATGTTATCGTTTTTTTATCATTAGTGCTCTAATACAGCTAGAATGATTAAAATATTAAATAATTAAAAATATATTTTGAGGGACTACATGGGTAATTTAAATACCAATTTATAAAAAAATATGAATGAATTGAATTTGCACCTGATTAATTATATGTGTTAAAAATTACCTTATGATTGAATCATTTATATATATTATTATACTGATACTGATGTGTAAATTATACTGTTATACAACTCAATTTAAAATGAAGTAATATTTTATGTTGTTATTCATCGAATTCTGCCCTGTTTTCTGCCACTGCGTGCATGTCCCCCTAAAATATATGCAACTTCTTCTACACCAGCGTTGTACTCGAAAGAGATATTTCAATTATATTATAAATTGCGCCCCCCAAGACCTCCTTATAATCCGTGGGGTGCGACAGTACCAACATCAAACTCATTTTCAGTACTACAACATATTAATAATGAGTCTTTTCCGACTTTACATCAGAAAAATACCAATAACCATAATATAAAAAGAAAACATCAAAATTTCCGTTTCATTGAAAAGAAAGGAAATTTGTTTGACGCACCACCAGGCACATCCTACGCCCACTGCGTTGATAAAACATTTAAACAAGGACGTGGAGTTGCAACTCAATTTAAAAAAAAACATGGACAAACCCCTTTTTTAAAGAGTCAACTCAAAAATACTGGTGAAGTAGCTGTTTTATCTTCAGATGACAGTTTTATTTTCTACTTAGTTACTAAATCTGTCCATAACAGCTATCCTGACCACTCAAATATACTACTTGCATTAAAAAATTTAAGAAATATCTGTGAGATTTTAAGTATAAAAAAACTCGCAATTCCTCGTTTAGCATGTGGCAGAGACGGTTTCAACTGGTCTACTATAAAACAAGACATTATTTCAGTGTTCAAAGATCTTGACATTGAAATTGTTGCTTATTATGGATGGAAGACATTAGCAAAGAAAGTTGCAAGTAATGATGATGAAACAGCTGTTAAAGAACTCTTTGAGGAATCAGCCCAATCTACTCTAGCAAACGTCATTACCGCTAGGGCCCCTCCTTCTAATAACCTGGCGGTCCTTGTAAGTTCCGGGCAATGCCAGACCTCTACCTTGCGAGAGAGTACCCGCCCCTCAATTGTCACGCCTGACATAGTGAGGGTGGAGGGACTGCCAGTGCCAGCCACGAAGGAGCAGATGTCTAATACCCGGGGCGAGAAGTCAGGCCTCGCTCAGGTGAACGACGGTACCACCCCGGGCGAGGAGTCAGGCCTCGCTTCGGTGAACGACGGTACCACCCCGGGCGAGGAGTCAGGCCTCGCTTCGGTGAACGACGGTACCACCCCGGGCGAGGAGTCAGGCCTCGTTTCGGTGAACGACGGTACCACCCCGGGCGAGGAGTCAGGCCTCGCTTCGGTGAACGACGGTACCACCCCGGGCGAGGAGTCAGGCCTTGCTCCGGTGAACGACGGTACCACCCCGGGCGAGGAGTCAGGCCTCGCTTCGGTGAACGACGGTACCACCCCGGGCGAGGAGTCAGGCCTCGTTTCGGTGAACGACGGTACCACCCCGGGCGAGGAGTCAGGCCTCGCTCCGGCGAACGACGGTATTGCCCCGAGTGAGGAGTCAAGTCTTGTTTTGGTAAACAATAGTTTGCCTGAATCAGGACCACCCTTACCAGATCCTGTATGTTCTCTTGAATTGAATCAAGATATTATAGATCTGAACTCATTACATCCAAGACTCAAAGCTTTTTTACTAACGATTTTAGATAATAAATTCCAATTTACAAATGATCTATTAAAAAATGATGAAACCGCTGCTAAGAAAAGTGCAATTAATTCAGAAAAATCAATTAATGAAATTTCATCTGTTGTCTCACCATCCATTATTAGTAAAAATGATACTATTAATGATAATGTTTTGAGTTCAAATGTTGATAATTTTAATCTGGCATCTCAATTGAAATCCCCCATTAAAAATTCTCAGGAAGATACACAATCTTCCCCTGTGAGATCACGGCTCCGTGCCAGTACACTAAACAGTATCTCCACCAAATTGCCCAACAAAAAAAAAACTTAATGTTCAGGTTCACTCAGCCCCATGTAATATTAAAATTCTTCAGCTTAACTTACCAGGCCTAAAAAATAAATTACCAAAATTTGAGTATTTTCTTGAAATGGTTGATTGTGATATAATTATATTATGTGAACATGGGCTGAATGAATCTGAAATTATAACAATAAATTTTAAAAATTTTATGATAGTTTCATATTACTGTAGAGATATTCAAAAATGTGGGGGAGTAGTAATTCTATCTCGTAAAGGTTCAAATATAAATGATATTAAAATAAAATCCATTGAATCAGTTTTTGAATGCTGCATAGCGAAATTAGTAATTAACAATACAACAAACATTTATTTTGCTTCTATATATCACCCACCTAATATATCTAGAGTGATGAAAAAAATTCAGAATTTTGACAACACAGAAAATAATATAAAACCATTCTTAAAAGAATTTGAAATGTTATGCAAAAAATTAATTAAATACTGTAAAAATAATGATGATTTTTTTATTATTGCGGGTGACGTAAATCTTAATTTATTTATTGATGATGCAAATGTAATTTTATATAAAGATATACTGGACTCATACAAGTTGGAAATTGTTAATAGTTCCGCTACTAGAGAAACAATGAAAACGGCTACTTTAATTGATCATATTATTAAAAGTACATCTGCTATTAATACTAATTATAAAACTGAAAAAACAACTCTGTCGGACCATAACTATACTATAGTCACAATAACATTAAATAACTCGAAGAACATTGATAAAATACAAGAAAAACAATTTTATTATAAACGAATATTTGACAAATGCAATTTAGATAATTTTCTGCTCCTATTAATTCGTGAAGAATGGAATGATTTATTAAATCCTGATCTCAATTCAAATGAGAGATGGTCAAAATTTCTTGAAATTTTTATTTATCATTTCAACGAGGCTTTTCCTGTTGTTAAAAGAAAAATTTCAAGTAACAAAAATAAACCTTCCTGGATACTCAATAACCCCCATCTTTACGAACAAGGGATTTCTTTAAAACGCTTACACTATGATGTAAAATTTACTGACCCAAATTTAGAGTCTACTTATAAAAAAGAAATGAAATCTTATAAACAAAATATGGCCACCGCTAAATTTAAAGAGAATGACCATGAAATAAAAGGAGCTAATAATAAAATTAAAGCTACGTGGAATATAATTAATAAAGAATGCAAAACAAAGAAAACAAATGTTAATAATAAGAATAATTATGAATTATGTATAAATAGTGTAACGATTACAGACCCCAAACTAATTTGCAATTTATTTAATAATTTTTTTGTCAAGACAATTGAAAATATAATAACAGAAAAATTTCCTTTTAATTATTCTAATACTTTAATTATTGTCGATTCTGATAAAAGTAAAACGAAATTAAATTTTAGTTCGATAGACCCGATTTATATTTTAAATCGAATGAAATCCCTTCCTAATAAGTATGCAGCTGGCCCAGACGAAATACCATATACTGTTGTAAAATATTGTGCTTCTGTTTTGTCTGTCCCTTTATCTAATTTAATTAACCATTCAATATCAGATGGTATATTTCCTGATTGTTTAAAGGATTCTAAGATTTATGCAACTCATAAAAAAGGCCCAACTTTCATTATTGATAATTACAGACCAATATCAAATACATCTGTTTTTGGCAAATTATTTGAGAATACATTAGACGATCAAATTACGGATTATCAAACAGAAAATCATTTAATTGCTCCCTGTCAACATGGATTCTTGAAAGACCGTTCTACTGATACAGCACTATTTGATCTTTTAAGCCACGTTTATATGGCAATAGATAATAAACTATTTTGCGTTGCAATATTTTTTGATTTATCTAAAGCGTTTGATAGTCTAAATAAAGATGTATTATTGAATAAATTTGATAACATGGGAATAGGAGTTTCGAGTCGTAATCTATTAGATTCATATCTAACTAACAGACAACAATATGTTGAATTAAATTCAAATTCTAACGGCCAAAATATTACATATAAATCAGACAAATTACCGATTACACTTGGAATTCCTCAAGGAGGAAAAATGTCAGCCACATTGTTTAATACAGGAACAAATGACTTATCAGATCATGTCAAGAATGCGGTATTAGTAAAGTATGCTGATGATATTACAGCTATAATCACAGCAGAAGCCGAAGATGAATTAATTCGTAAGATTAAACTTACTATTGAAGAGGTACATACATGGTGTACAAATAATAAGCTAATATTAAATTCAACTAAAACCGAATACATCCAATTTCATTCCCCTAGACAAATCCCTTTGAATAGTTATTTGTTGCAATTAGCCGGGAAAACAATTAAAAGAGCAGAGTCTGTTAAGTTTCTTGGTCTACACATTAATGAAAGTTTGGATTGGTCTTTACATGTAAATGCGATTTGTAAGAAGATAAATTCGGCCAATTTTATGTTATATACAATCAGGAATCATGTATCTCATGAAACCTTGCTAACCATATATTATGCGTATGTTTATCCACATTTGGCATATGGCATAATAAATTGGGGATGTAAATCGGAACTATTGAATCGATGTTTTGTTTTGCAAAAGAGAGCACTTAGAACGATTTTAAGAATACCAAAAGGACAGTCGTGTGTTTCACATTTTAAGGCTAATAAAATGTTAACTGTCCCTTGCATTTATATTTTAAATTGTGCCTCATTCAAAAAAAATCATCCAAATTTTTATGTTCAGAATGATGGCTATCATGACTATAATACTAGGAATAAATCGAATGTAGTTACTGAAAGACATAACACACAATTTTTCAAAAACTGTGCAATGTATCAAACAGCAAAATTTTATGAATTTTTACCAGCATGTTTGAAAGAAATAAAAACCAGTAAACTTTTTCGCACAAAATTAAAGAATGTATTGATCAATAAAGAGTTTTACTCTATTAAAGCTTTTGAGAGTAATAAAATGTCTGAAAAAGTATTATCAGGATTATAAAATAAACAAAATTATAAATTTACATATACATTGTATTGACTGATATATATATATGTATGTATATGTATATATACATATATGTATGTGTGTGTATATGTGTATGTGTATGTATATATATATATATATATATATATGTGTGTGTGTGTGTGTATGTATGTATGTATATATATATATGTATGTATATATATATATATATATGTATATATATATATGTTCCACATAAACTAAAATTTATCAGTATTAATGGTGACTTTGGCTTGTATTTTGTTTTTATTATTATTGTCAGTGATTGTGTTTGATAGTGTTAAATAACTTATGTAAATGTGTTTAAGTTTGATGTTTTTATGTTGTATTTTGTCCAATTTTGACTTGAACATATGTTTGTCTTGTACAACCAAAAAGAAGTTCCAAAATAAAAATAAAAATAAAAAATAAATACCCTGTATATAAAGGTCGTTTGATCTTTTTGTACTATTATATTTAATCTTAATGTAATGTATAGGAATAACTGATTAATTAATGTGTTATTTTTTAAATGTATCGTGATAGTTTCAAAAAAACTCAATTTTAATTCTGTTGTTGTATTATAGCACAGCACAAAAAAAGAAGAAATCTTTTTTAGACACGATTTTGTGTAACAATGTTTTATTTATGATTTTTTAATTACATCTTCCTAGGTTTAAATAAATTAGACAAAATTTGGAATTGGAAAAAAAAGTTCAATGTGTTAAAATTTTTACTAGACATGAAACAGGCAGTCGTTTACCGCGTAATCTGAAATGCCATATACTAAAAATATATAAGAAATACATTAAACGAAATTAAATTATCACCTCACAATGTCAGTATTTTATTTGGTATTAGGAAAAAAAAAACACTATCATTTCCGCTAAAGTTGTATTTTCTTAGAATTCTTTATCGTTAGAACGTTGTAAGAAAATCGTAGGGGAGATAACATTATAATGTCATAAATGACATTTCTTAAAATTTCTGATTCCTGCATGCTGCCACTCGGCGCTTCCGTTCCCTGCACTTTTATCTTCATTCGTTGTGATTATACACTTTTTATAAGAGCTTTTCTTTAATAAAGAAAAAATATTTTATATAACAACAAAGAAAAATTAACAGAGTTATATTTTGAATAAAGACAAAACATTTTTATTAAAATCAGTGAGTGAATTAATGAATTACTTGGAAAAAATTAGTATTTAAATTTAACATTTTCAACTGATGAAGGATGTTAAAAAATGAAATTAAATTAAAATTAAAAGTAAAGTATTTAGCGAAAAAATGAATATAGAAGTTAATTTCAGTATACAATATAGAACGGTCAAAACATAGAAGACATGAAAACCAGAATAAACAGTATAACTATTAAAATATTTTAAAAAGTTTTATTTTTCTATATAGTTTGACATTTTGATATTGCGACCAACTGGCAAACTCTCAGGGCAAATATTTGTAAGTGACGTCAGATAACTTTTTGGTCTGTTGCTCCGACAATTGTAAATTGTACCACTATTCAATGATAAAAATATGATAAAATAATCCTTAGTGTTTGACATTTTCAGCCGTTGTGAGTGACGGCCGGACCTCCGCCCTGAAGGTTGCGTGTTGCGGTTTATGTGAGCTGCTCTGGCCCCCCGAGCCTCACCCTTGCACCTCGCCCGGGCGTTCCTCCTGTGCTACAAACACGCAGAATCTCTCCTCCTTCTCCTCTTCCAGCGCAAATAACAATAACCTTGCTTAGTACAACAATCAAACTATAAAAGTAAAAGCAACAATTCTAAAGAAATATAAGTTGGAGACGACATTATACAATGACAAAAATAATAAATAAATACTTTTATAAACAACAATGATGCAGTGGACGAATCCCAGCACCATTATATTTTGCCAGTGATTGCATACATGACCTTTGTATTTTAATGCAATAACACTCACACTCTGCTCACAGCAAATCTCATTGCAGATCATATGCCTATTGTTGGTCGTCGATGTAATAGCATTCAAAAACATCATGCGACTCCTTTTTCCAAGAACTGATATTTATATGCATTATAAAATGCATACAGCGTCCACATAATCAACAATTTATAAAATTCCTTTAGAACCAGTTTAAATTTCATGTATAAAAGTCTGAACATTTAATATCAAATTTCTTAAATAGAATAAAAATATTTATGATAAAATAAAAAATACATATCTCTCAGTGAAAGAAAAGAAATGATTCTCGGAAACCATTGCTTTTTTATTGAAATAAATTAAATACAAAAGATTGAGCATGAGCTAACAAAAATGGAGTCGAGTCGTGCGATTACCATTGCATGCAGATTGGGACCACTCTGGTGGGGAAGGCACGACGTCCGCTGGTCAGTTGCAAAATGGCGTTCGTCTTTGTGTTAAGTGTCAGGCGTTAATTACGTTTTATAATTTCAAAATATAGCAGGTCCTGTAAAAAACAAGGCTGAAAAAATTTATCGTTTTATTGCCTGTTTATCGATTAATGTAGCAATAAAAATTATTATTTTTTTATTAGATTTCATTGCTTGATTGATGATTGCGATTAATTCAAATTTTTATTATAGCTATATGGAGATGAATAAAAAACTATTAGTTTGCATACAGTAATGGGAATATTGTTGTGGATAGAATTCTAAATTCTCTGATGAATCTTTTTAGGACCACCCGGCTTTTATCTCATCTCAAATCTTATATAAAAATAATCCTCTCTTTATTTGAGCTGAAATGAAACTAAAAATTCAACACATTTCATCATTACCAAATTCAACTTCATTTTCAATCTATTATATGTACACTTAGTGGTTATAAAAAATTTATATACTAAAAAACTGAAGCAATATTATAGAGTTCTGTGTGTATATTATTATATTTCTCGTGTATATGTGATGTGAGGTGTTGAGGGAAGCAAGGAGGGTTTTTCGGGGGGGGGGGGGTATATTTGATGGACAGGTCCCCGTGGGAGCGTAGTGCTCTGGGGGGAGGGGGGAGAGAGACACGCACACTACCACCGAGATGGCGTGCCTGAGAAATAGACAGGCGGCCCTGCGAGTGCGCTGGTAGTGTGTGTTTTCCCTCTTCACGCAAAATCAACGCCACACCGCCCCCGTCACTGTATCGATCTATAATAAAAAGAAAGAGATCTTATAAGAAATAAAACAATAATACAATGATATAATATAGAAAAATGAGCCTTTTGTAGAATTAAACATTCATACTATATTTTACTCACTGCTAAGTACAAGTACTGAGTGTATATATATTATGACAGATGTCCAAGTAAAAAATAAATGCCCTTAAAAAAATGTGACGATATTATAAATATTTAATATTGTCAATATACATAATGAAACCCTTCAACACTCAGGAAATTATTTTTCATGTTTGTTTTTAGTATAATCGTTGTAGCTGAATAAATTACTGCATGTTAATGTATTATCTTCAATATTGGAAAAAGACTGATGCATCGTAGAAGGCTGATTCTAAAGTAAAACACAAATAATTAAAGTTATTTTTATAAAAAAAAAAATAAAAAAAAAATGTTAATTGAATCTTACCGGACTGTTTCCACTCATCGTTATGTTGTTATACGATGAGAAACTTGAGCACTGAACTATAATATTATAAGTTTTTATTATTATCACTACACTTCAGGTGCATCTGTTTTCTTCCGATGATGTTTATGTTATGAAGAAAACAGGTGCACCTGAAGTGTAGTGATAATAATAAAAACTATTAACATTATAGTTCAGTGCTCAAGTTTCTCGGCGTAGTACAACATAATCGACGATTGGAAACAGTCCGGTAAGATTCAATTACTATATTTATTTATAATGAAGCCTCGTCAGAAAACCTTCTTTAATGTTAAAGAAAAGATCATGTTTGTGTCATAAAATTACCAAATGATTTAAATTTTATCAAAATTAATTGAAAAAAACAAAGCTCCTCCGAATATGAGGCTCAAACTAGGAAATTGTTGACTCTGTGCTGAGGATGTAGTTAACAACGGCATACTCAGAATCAATTAAGTTTTGTTATATTAATTTGATTGTTCAGTAAAGAAACAAAAAGTATCAGTTGTATAGTACTTGTAATAAGTAATATATTTTTACGCATTTGAAATAGTTCAGCTTTGTAAGTCGTGAAGAAACATGTTAAAATAGAGACTGTCTTAAAACGGTCACGGCGGGTTGCATACTTTCTGCATTCAAGGTTTTCCAGCGTCTTTTTATCTCTAATTATATAGTTTTAACTTTCCAGTGTTATGCTGTTTTCCAATACTTGTTTTGAAAAAAACAATCATTCAAAACAAATCATAGTGGCATTGTTGTATTATAAATTATTGCTGCAATAATAATATATTATGACTCCTATATAACACAAGACTCTATGATTATTTTTGACCCCGTGTACAATATAGTTTTACCACCTATATTTTATATAAAATGTGTCAAATCAGTCATAAACTTGAATTTATATGAAAGGTATAAAATTTAATTGCATTAGATGTAAAATCAGAAATCTTGGTAACTTGCGTTGGGCTTTATTAATTACTATTTTTATTAACCTAATAACAAAAATATTTGAATCAAATAATTTATTAATTCTTTGTTTGAATTATACTGAATTAAGTTACTTAAATATTAGTTATAATATATGTTTGTAAAATTTTGCATCCAATGCTATACAGTAGTTAAGAATGTTCTGATGCATGGCTTGGTTGTGTGCCAAAACTCCCCTTAGCCCTTAGCTCCCCTATAAACCTATAATGGACTCTAGTAAAATTCTTACCTGATATATAAATACTGCATGCATGCAATATAATGATAAAATGAAAGAACAATATCATGTTACTTCATGTAATTTCTTGCTAGTTCAAATATATATATTTTTTTACAAATGGTTGCTTCAAATTATTTCATTTTTTTTTAATTCTTTCAAAATTTAGATTTTTTTTTTCGTATATTAAAAAGCAACTTGAAATGGTTGACTGCTCCGCCAAGCCAATGTTTTGATGTTGGAGCATATGTCCGACATGATCAGCACGTTCGTGTTCCTACTAACATTCTTGTACGTGTTGTGTCCATCAGATTCTACCACCGTTGCTGAGAGAGAAGAGATCTTGGCCACCGCCGCGTGCATGATGCGAGCAGTCAAGATGGCGGCGTGCGTGCGTGGAGGCGGCCTGGGTGGAGGTCAGTCGGGTCAAGGAGCCAGCATCCCAACATCTCGCGGCCGACCAATCAGGAATTACAGAGAGAAGAACGTCTGAGAGCGAGCAAAAAAAAAAAAAAAGCCACGTCAGACAAGACGATATTTCTTCGCTGTGCAACACACACAGATAGGAATATAAACCTGTCCGCCAACCTGCTTGCCTGCCTGCATGGACTCTCAATTATACGTCAAGATGAAAAAGAATGGAAACGACTGACTTATAGCTGGGACCAAACTCTGACGCAATCTCCCATAAGGACAGGAGATAGCAGATTTGAAAAACAACATTTCATATTATCTAGTTTTATCGCAAGCTAATATCTATATGCTAAACAGTTTCATCGATTTATTCGAAAAGAAACATTTTATTTATTTATTTAATTTCAAAGGACTGATATTTAAGTCAAGATATTATAATTCAATTCCTTGAGTAATTTGTAACAAAATTAATATTTCATTTTATTTTAGTTATTATAATAAAATATATTGTGTAAATAATTATAAAAATTCATAATTTATAGTTTTAGAGAAAAATATTACATGCATAAAAACTTCGGAGTTTCTGTCATAGAAAACTGTTCTTAATAAATGAAAGTATATACATTTGTTATAAAGTATTACGTTACAAAATAATATAATTAATATAAATTAAAAGAAATTCGCAAAATTCGCAATGTCCTTTTAGGAAAAAATTAAACTGCATTTTATACTTAAGACTTTAAGCATGCGAAAAAAATCTTTGAATGGTTCCAAATCATAATGAAAATAAAATATTATTATAATTGAAAATATTTTAAAAATTGCTATTATATATAGTAATTCTCATGCAAAACATTGTATATGTTTGTATTTTTGTTAGTTTCCATAGGAAAACCATTTGATGTTACGAATTATGAAGATCGATTTAGCATTTACAGGCAATGACTGCTTGGTCCATAGATCAACACATCAAAAAATTCAATTCAATCGATTTAGCACCTTTTTTCTTGATGTAACAGATTATTCCCAATGTAAATCTCTTATTGACAAATACAAAATATAAATAAATTCTGTTTGTAAATAATTGTTTTATTTTCTTCTTGTGTTATTATTTTTTTTTTAAATTTATCACTGTATTATTATAATAATATTATTATATTATTGTATATTGTAATGAATTATTCATAGAGCATTAGATTATTTTTATATCAATAAATAGAATTATGTAAAAAAAAAACTATAAATCCATATAATTATTTAAGAAATGTATATTTTTAAAGATTATATATGAAAGCGATCAGAAGTTAAATTGTACTTTTTTGGTGTTTTTGTTGGGTCAGTAATTATACAGACAAGGTGGGCAGCTGGGTTAATTCTAGACGAAGCTGTATAGTTTTATGTGCAGCAGTAATAGCAATTAACCGATATTCGAGCCCGTGCAATCACGGAATACCTCTTTTGTTCTATTTAATGACGTGCCAAGTTTCACATAAATATTTATTGAAATCCAGTAATTAAATTTTAAATGTTCACTATTTCTTACTAAACGTAATTTATTATAATAAGATTTATCTAAAAAAAATACAATCGTAACATTATACGTGTTAAATTATTTCTTTTTAATAGTAATGTATTAATTCAATTATATTTAATGTGATTTAATAAGTTCTAATTATAGTGTTATCAAAAACATGTTCAAATGCTATATATAAATATAAATCAGTATGCACTAATGTGCATGGAGCGCGCATTTAACATACACTTAAATTATTATGCTGGTATACTTCAATGAATAAAAACAAGTAAAAAAAATAATTATGTACAACCGAAAAGGTTCAAATAAATAATATAAAAATAAATAAAAGTAATAATAAAAAAAATACAATATCAGATTTCATATTTGATCTCATTGAATTTTATGAGTATTTTATTGTCATATAAAAAGTATAATTATGTATAAAAACATATTATCATAAGTTACTTGTATTAGGCATTAAACTTTTATTTTTGGATCACTGTCTTAAATTTATAAGATGACCAATAAATTTATAAATTTTTGGGAGCTTATATTGATATTATATAAAAAAAAAATCAAACTCACTGAGATATAAAGAAAATCATTAATATTTTCAAGGCTTTTCATGAATACACATGCAGTATGACATATCTGAATAAAATCTATCAATTCCTTTCGTAAAAATATGCAAAACGTAAGAATAATCGACATATTATTCTTTATATAGCGTTGCTCCACTCAAAGCAGTTTTTTTTTTAGCTTAGTTTTCCGTGAATAAGCTGAGGGAAAAAATACACGGAGCAAGAAAAGTATAATAAGGATCAAGGAAAATTACATTGAATGATTATATGTAAATACATTAATATAGTATTGATATACCATAAGTTTAATCTATGGTTGAAAGCCATAAGCTCGCCTACCATTCTGTTGAACAATTCGAATTAGCAAAATTGACATAACCTAATTGTTTTCGTAAAACTCGATCACAGAGTAATTATATACATATATATGCAGTTTTCGTAATAGATGTGAAAAAATAATGTATTAGCTCTTTGTAAATGCAAATCTTGTGAATAAATAAATAATAAATGGCATTAAAATAATTTGATACGCTTTTATTATAATTTTAAATAATTTATAATTTTGTTTATTTTGCAAAAAAATATACTGCATAATAAAAATACATACAAATTAAATATTCTTTGAAACCTCACATATAGTTAATATTTATCAAGACAGTTCCACATGTAGTAAATCTTATGAAATATGCATATGGTCGTTGTATATATAATATCTATATATTAAGATATTGCATGCATGCTTGCATGTTACTTTTATATACAGATGCAAAAGAAACAGTCATAAACCTTCATGTATTATATAGCTGGGCGGATCTGAAGACGTAGTTCGTGGAAGTATGGTCTACAAGAAAAAGAAAAAGAAAAAAAAAAATGTAGCGGGGGCACCACTATGATTACCATCCACATACTTTATTTATGTGCCTCCTCCAACATATACTAAATTATAACATTATACATGCCAATAAAAATCATGTATTGTTTGAATGCATAAATATTATTATATAACTGCTTTAATAAATAATAAAAAAATAATATTGTTATTTTTTTATATATATTTATTCTTATTACCACCACCCAATATGCTGTATGTTCATATTTTAAAAACCTCTTAGTCGTAAAACAATGGTTTACATATGCATTAACATCTCATTAAAATAAGAATGGGAACGAAAAAAAAAAGGTTATATATTAATGCAGATTTTTATGGCAGTAATATTGCGTAGTTTTTTTTTTTTTTTTTTTTCTTGCATGTGTGGTCATAACTGCCTTGACTTTTTGTGTTATATGGTGCATTAGCTTTAACGATATGATTTTTTTTTTTAAATAGCTTAGATTTATATTATAGTAACTATATAATACTTACACGAGCACTAGCTTTTACATTAAAGTGAATTCATCATTATAATTATGTTAAACATGACAGAAAAAGTATAAATTAAAATTTAGGTAATATAATTGGTGAAACGCACGTGTCAATGACATATAAAATGAAACAATATATTTGAATACTTATGTTTTACTTGTATATATTAAACATTTATTAAAATATCAATAAATATAATAATTATAACAACTGCACCATCATCTCTGGTATATAATATAAAATTTATGATTGATTTAAAAATCCAGATGTTTATTATATGTTCAATCCAATTTGTAAACCCTCTACGTGATGGCCGGGTTTGTGCAGTGAATGAAGAATATGAGACTTATTTTATGACAATTTATTTTGTTTTATGACATATTTATGTTTTTATTTTTAGCTTCATGTATCTTGGTGCTTCTTATAGTGCCTTGTTAAATATCCTATATATTTCACCACTTTCTTCTTCTTATTTGACTTATTTCCCCCCCCTTTCTTTATTAGTTTTGTTTATGCAATATATAATGTGAATACATTATGTACATATATGGTGAAATAAATAAAAAATAAATGTTATGTATTTATTATTTATTATTTTTTGGTATACAAAATATTGGAAGATATTTTAATATATAATATAATTTAAATGTCCTAAAAATGTTCATGTGAACGATTAATTAATAAAATACATCGACGCTGCGTGCATGCAGCCATCTATATTTATGGAGGATGGAAATTTTGATATGCATTAAGATTTGTTAATTAGGTTATAGTTAACAAATCTTGATTATAATATGCTTAATTACATAAATTAATTATTATAGATGCAATTTTATTACATTGGAAGGTGTTAGAGAGCAAAACAGTCGGGAAAAAAATGAAAAATGATTTAAAAAATATAAGTTTTTAATATTGTATGTTTTTATGTTATTCTTTGTGACAATTTAATACATATATAATAATATATATATATTAATTAATTTTATAAGTATAATTTTTTTATATAAAATTAATTAAATTAGTATAAATAATTTTTAATTGACACAAAATATACAATAGTTTCAAGCCTCGATAGTTCGATTGATCTGTATTGATATATTTAAAATGATTCATGCATTTGCATTACGCATTATTTAATCTCCAATAAACAAAAATAATTTTAGATAATTTAATTGTCCACCTTTAACACCTCATGTAGTTCAAAAAATTCTCACAAGGGAGCAGCACAATATGCCTGCTACAAGACGTCATCTGGTGGTGCTGTAACGAACTTACAGAGCAGCCCAGCGGTGTGACCTTGCGATTAATTAACTTCTCGTCCAGCCCCGCGTAATTAAGGGGCAATTTGTCCTTGCGACAAAGCAGCCGCCCCCAGCCTTGCCGGCAGATAACATTCCTCATCCCAATGATACAAATGTCGCGGCAGAATTCCGGGTCTACTACAATAATTGTAGCAAATTGAGAATTACAATCAAGACAGTGGCGCCTCTGACGGATTAATTTATAAATCTATAGATACAGACAATTTTATTAATTAATCATTTTACAAGGGAATTGCAATCAGGCATTCAGGCATCAACCGCATCAATCACCTGTTCATGTACGTACCCCATCATGTCTTGTTTTTAAATATACTCTTTTAAACCTCAGCCTGCTAATTTCATTGTCTACATGAGTTCTATATTATAGAGTCTATGACATAAAACTTAATTAATATTTTTGTAATGATCCGATAAATCAATTATTAATTCCTAAATAATAAAATTTTTAAACTTGCTTCAAAGGAATATATTATTTTTCAAATTTTGCAATTAATTAAAAGAAAGGATTGAAGAAATTTTACTTTATTCCTATTATAATATTATATTCATATATCTATAGAAAAAATTAAGATAAATCACACAGACCATGATCGATGTTCAAAAATATATATATATATATATATATATATATTATGAATGAATTATGAATTATAATATATAAATATGCAAAAAAAAAATTAAAATTATAACTCATATGATAATTACTGTATTCTATAATACCTAATATACTAAATTTAGGCATTACAATATATTATTATTGGTGAAAAGGTCCATTAAATTATTAAAATGTAACAGATATGAATATTATATCGATACAGATATGATATAGCATGCTCTTTTATAGTAACTGTAGTGAGTGGTTGTTGAAAAATTTGACTCGTAATTTTTCCTTCTCTGAACTGAAATGAGTCAGAGTGATTCTTCCGATGATAAGCAGAACAATAAATTCCTCATCGGCAGAAGAAATGATTTCCTCATGCGTACATTCAGAATACATGTAATTATCGCTTCTGGTTCTCTTCACGCATCACGCAACGTACCAATTATTGTTCTCAGAGATCCTTTGTAACAGCTCAAAATATATGCAGGTATTTCTGAAATATACATGTAAACAATGCATAAATAAACACATTCAAATAAATAATAATAATACAGGAAGTTATACTTGGTAAGAGTAAGAGTGTTTGTACGTTACATTAATCAAGAAAATTGTAGATGTATTAAAATATAGAAAACAATTCTTATTAAATCTAGTGCATTAATGGTCTATGACAAGTATGAATAAATCTTATATAATATGTATGAGGATTATTGCACAAATATACACTATGAGCATGCTGAAGTTATTACAAACTAGTGAGATAAAACCTGACTTGCCATAATTATCACAAAGCAAATAGAGAATTATCGTATTTTGTACCTTTTATACATACATGCTTTTTAATAGTTTGAAATTTCAGTATAGTTATTCTTTTTCTGTATTTTAGCCTAAAAATGTTAAGTGTAAATATTATAATATACCAAACAAAATCAAGCAAAATTATAATATAACTCGAGAATTAAATTTACAAAAAAAGTAAATAAATAAAGTATAATAATAAATAAAAAATCTAAATTATAAAATTAAAATTTTAATGTGTTTATCCCCTTATAATATAGAAAAGAAGACTTTTTTTTTTTTTTTTTTTCAGTCTTCTATATTAGGAAATATGTAGGAATCGTAAAGTTATGAAATTTTGACTTTGCAGAGAACAAGAAAATTACATGTCTCAATATTGTTTATTGACGAATAACTCAAATGGTACTCCGATGGGAATTCATATTGGGTGGTCTCTTGGGGTTTCAAAGGAGAAAGTGAATCTTTTTTATTGAAACATGAAGATGATGAATATCACTGCCTTGCTCATTCCCACAGCGTACTTCGTGTTTGCTCCTTAAACTTAGGCATGGCGCTCATCACCAATCGATATCTATGAAGTTACAAAATCGGCACCACGCAATTCTCGACACAAACTGAGAAAACATTCAGAAATGTTGTGCCACTTTAAATAAGGATGTTGCTTTTTGTACTAAGAAGTAAGAAGTTTTATATTTGCTATTGTAATGATTTGATTTTGTTTATGTTTTAAAAAGCAATAATTGAATATTTAACTTAGTTGTTCAACAAAATTGTAACTTGGACAATATGTTTCAAAGCAAAACTTATAATACAGCAAATATTTATACAAAGCCAACAAATGAATAAAATCGGTAATTTGTTTCTTATTTGCATTTGTCATTCACACTAATTTTGTAGCATGCAGTATTCAGATATTACAGTAAACCCAATATTTAGTATCGCATGGCCTTATTTTTTGTCATGGTTTTTTATTGCATTTATCCTATATTGCCATGTATGGAGTTATTTGAAACGGTGATTACTATGCTGATTAAATTTTAGTATAATCATAATAATGATTAGGCAGATTAGCACTCCATACAATTTATAACTTTAATTTAAAGAAGTGCATGTTATTACTTTATTATTTAAAAAGGAAAAAAGGAACAAAAATCAAATTTGAAGAAAAATACATAGAAAGGCCAAAAAAAAAACATGTCATATTCTTTTTGAATGCTCCCTTAAATACACAGTCATTTTGATTTTTGATTTTTCACACATGTATTATGCATGAATTAATGTTTTTACAGTGTACCTAGCCAAGAACCCCTGCTGGCTGGTCACTCAAAGTGCAACAACAACAATGTCACCAGGCGGGGCTGCGGGGAAGGTCGCATTGGCAGCAATATCAGGATCGCGGCAGGCGGTGGCTAGCCGTATAGTAGTGACGGCAGCGGCACCGTGGGAGCCGCGAGCCCCGCAGCACAGAGGCAGTGGCGGCCGCGGAGACGCCCGCTTTGAAGTCGCCGCCGCACTGACCAGTACCCGGGACCACAAGCAAGCCGATCACAAGACACGAGCGGACACGGTAAATGCCACCGCTCCTGCACCACAATACAAAAACCAGTGCAATATCGGATAGCAATGTATATAATACACCATGACATCATAAATCATGTAGTAGCAACTTTTTTTTATGTATATCTTTTATATCAAGTTTTCAATAAATTTTTAACTTTACCTTGTTTTTTTTGTGTGTTACCCTTTATATTTTTTAAAAAAAAATTATAGGTTTTAATTTCACTATGGTGTTATTCTTTTTCATGAAAAGGGTCTTATGTATATAATATATTATAATCATATAGGTTTATTTGTTTTATTGTATTATAATTAAAAAGATAATTAATCATTCAAACGAATAGAATGAGTGATGACTTATGAATTCTGTGTAAAGCCAGTAGCAAATCTATTCGCAAATAATTAGCCAAGCATCAAATGATTTTAATTGCAGTTTGTTGTCACCTTGGTATCATAAACATACAAGGTAACACAATCGAGACTTCTCGGCCGTGACTCAGCACAAAACTTGGAGCTCATATCGCCGTGGTGTTTTCTTTCATGAAAATTGTAAAAAAAAATAAATAATATGCCTTTCTATTATTATTTGTGAAATACCTGCATGAGTTTTAATGCAATATTTTTGGGTCGAAAGGAAAAAACTCGATTTAAAAAGATGCTATGGTAACTTAGATTGGATGATAAAAAAAATATCACGATTGTTTACTTATTAGTTTATGCAGCATTATTGATATAGGCCTGCAAAATGTTTTCAAAGGAAATTTTTAAATTCCATAACATCATATTATTGATATTTTATTTTTTAATGTGATAGCATAAAAAATGAAACTATCACATCCAACCAATTTTATGAATTTTGTTTTTATATAGTATAATATATTTTTAAATTATTGTATTTTTTTTTTAAATCTGCAGTTAAATTGCATCATTCACATGCAGCTCATGGTACCAATTATAATACCAAAATCATTTTAAAATTCTTTTGCTTGGTGTTTTGTTTTGTTAATTGCAACAATACTCACCACTCTCAATAGTCTTACCACATTATTGTATGCAGCAGATTAGCCAGATTTTAATATATTTTCAAAATGTTGCAGCTTTATTGGTGCTCAAGATAAAAGTTCAATGTAGAACGTCATTGAAATTTAGCTGTGACCTCTGATGACCTCAAGTATATCACGTGCACCACTGCAGGCAGCCTTCTCCTTCTACTCCAAGTTATTTCAGTTTGTAATTTGCAGCCGAAGAGTTTCTTCACGACATCAGTGACGAGAGGAGGAGAAGGAGGCTGCTGGTGCTCCTGAGAACATCTCGGCTAGATTGGACACGGCGGGGCGAGCACCACATGGGGCTGACGCGCCATCCATCTCGTCCCGCACTCGAAATGAGATGGCTCCCCGTCGAGAACTGTGACGTCATACCTGTCAGATGACTGACGTGCCAGAGATTGGTGAAATAATACATTGGATAGACACCATTACCTTTATGTTCTACGTGAATAACCGTGATTACTTACAATGGTACTGATATATCGATGTCTTTGCTATATTACATATCATGAATGGGAAACGAAATTTACCTGTTATACTTTTTGATTAAAACTATACTGACTGCAAAACATTCAAATTTAATAATTGTAAAAAAATATTTGTAAACCTGAAATGAACAAAAAAAAAATCACGTTGCTATTTAATTGTGCCTCTCGAAAAAACTTAAACTTCGTTACTCTTGTCTGTGTGCATTAAAGCTGCAGCTCTAACAGACAAACATATCAAGTTTTGGAGAGATAATAAGAGCACCCATTCCAAATTACTTTATGTTAACCATGCCTCAAATATATTATACTTATATAGCTTACTGCATGATGACTCTGACAGAGAAGAGGTAACGTTTTCCCGAGGTGCAATTTTGATCAGTATAATATTATAATGTCCTCACAAATCAATTGATTAAGTTATGACCAAGGCTGTTAATTATAATATGAAAAATAACTTAAATTGATACAAATCATGTTACTATACCAAACGTTCTTCAACGTTTATATGAAAAAATATTGATTTTAAATTCACAAGTCTCCTAAATTATGTATAAAAATATAAATCCCTATTTAAACAATATATAGCAAATTGTTTTTTTCTATAGCATACAACAAATTCTCCTTTTTTTCACAAATTAGGTAAGAGATAAGCAATCAACCAAATTTTATAGTCGTGTTTTTCTAATCAATCAAATCTTTGCATCATATTGCAGCTATACACTTTATCGGAGCACTTAATATTATATATACTTATATTATGATCATCACGCCAGCATACCAAATTCCTATTTTATCACAATACATTATAATATATACCCCTCATAAATAAAACATACTTGTTAAGTATACAATGTAATCCTAATTATTATAAAAATAAATTCTGTGAAATAACAAAATTTTACTAAACTATGAACTCCCTCGTTAGTAAAAAGATTTGCTAATAAGATAATATAAAACTTTAATAAAGAGGCATGAAGTAAGTGATGTTTTGACGAGATTGTTTGGTTCACGAGGCTTCATTGCAGCAGCTGGAGGCTCCTTCACGTGCGTGAACACAAAAGGGTGCGTGCTAAGGGACTACAGATCTGAGGAGCAGCGAGCGTAAATCGTCGTCATGCTCATGTAAATCCGGTGATCTGCATGAGCACCAGCAAAAACCTCCTCACGCCACGTTCGCCAGTAAGTCGCAAAGTGTGAATGAATTCCGGCCAGGAACTATAAAACTCAAATATTATATGTTTGTGGTAATATTATGTATTGTAAAAATGGTTGCGTTTTTTTAATAATTGCTTATCATGTTGTTTTACATTTTTTTAACTAATTAATTACTATAAAAAATTAGCGAAGCTAATTAAAAATTTAAAATGGATGACAATAAACTCATACACTTTTTTATTTCATGTCAAGTTGTTTTATAGTGATATTATAATTATTTACAGCGACGCATTTTTTTTTTATTTTACATTTAGAAATATATTTATTTTCTTTTGTTTTAAGTTGAAAAACGCTGTTATTGAACTGATATAATAAAAATTTGATGCTTAATTTTTTAACTACAAATTTTTTTATTGGATATATGTGTCGTTGAAGAAAGAAGAGTCAAGTTCTCAGTTCCACGCAAGGAATTTAATAATAATCCTGCAGGGTATGCAGCCCGCCGGACCTGCAGTAAAATAACATAGATAAAACAAAAAACAAAGTGATCCTGTTAGAACTATTGATGCACTGAAAATATTCTGTATTATCTCTGTTAATACACATTATCATCGTGGTAGCGTGACATGAGCGTATTTCCATTGATAATCAAGACGTAAAGGGCGCATATTCTTTGGACAAAAGTTCGATCATACAAATATGGAATAATAATAATATTAATAACATAAGGCTAATTCTGTTCTGCTATCGGTTGGAAATGCGCCCTGCTATAACTTTGTTACAAATGAACATGGGCCCATTTCACGTTAACATATTTAAGCTGACTGAATACATTAATCGAACAACATTGGAGCAAAAAGTAACTAAAACTAATTAATAAACACCCACTTAAATATATAATATTAATGAGGAATGTAATTTCTATGCTTTTTATATACTTTCAAATAAGATTACACAATCTTATAAGCACATATTAACCTTAAACTGAACAGCTGTCAGAAGATGTCAATATGACTTGTGCTCCTCACAATATTGACATGTGCATGCATGGTGATGAATATTTAATGAAACCTTGAGGTTCCAGCAACTTAATCTCCATTTTCATTCACGAAAATGTAAAAAAATAATATCTATAGTTTGAACACATATAATTTAAAAAATGAATTGAAAGAGAAAAAAGTGCAAACTTAATAAAAATAAATGAAGTGGTGTCAATTTCAGGTGTTACCTTTTGATAAATAGATAATGGAGATAATGTAATAATTAAAAATAATTAAAATGCAGCTCACTTATTAGTGCAAAAAAGGTGTCTAGAAGAGCGTGTAATTGTGAATGCCGGTGAGGGAGATTTGTTGTCACCGGCACGCGCCATGAGCAACAACGACTTCTCCGGTAAATCGCAATGCTACGCCAGTTATCGAGCGGGCCAGTTAATCGACGATTTTACGCCTCTCAGAGATTTCAATTCGGTGGCGATGAGTCTGCACTTTGCGACAACAAAGCTCGCTCGCTGCTCCCCTCACTGCATGCATGCAGTCGTCCCCACAGCAAGCAGACAACTTAATTACAGCGTAGCTTTTTAGTAACATCCCCAGTGTGGTGAGAATCACACGAGTTTTCATACTAATTGCACCGTTCTGGTTTTTAAATTAATTAATTGCAGAATTAAATTTACTTTAATTGAATTTTGCAAAAGTATTATATTTACTTTGATGGTCTTGTAGAACACATATGGACCAAGTTATATGGATAAAATCTTTTACATTTTTTAAATAAAGTTATAAAACTGCACATAAAAAAATACATATATATTTTTAAATGGGAGAACTCAATCTCATCATTCATTTTAGCTTAAATTGCTTCAATAATTGGGTATATTATACAGTACAAATAACGTTTACTTTATAATATATAGAATAAGTTTAATTTACTAAAAAAAATGTTAATTGAACTAATATTGACTTGATTACTGGAAGAAGGCCTTAAGTCCATTGTCACTACTTCTAAAAATAAAACTCAGGTATTAAAAATTCAATTTTTGAGAACTTGAAATGAAGCTAGATGTAACTGCTGCAGCGGTGAAGGAAGACGCGGTAGCCGCGTGTGTCTCCGGGCGTCGCGTGGCTTCAACTTGGAGCACCACCGAGTGTGACACTTTTGTTGCAGCAACGCTCGAGTGCCAGCGATTGTTCCCCCGCCGGAAGTTCAACCCACCAGCACGTCATCGTTATTCGACTGCTGCAAGTCATCGCGAGTTGGGCCGTGAGACTGACACTGTGTCATTCCGTTTGTGGTTAGGTACAAATCCTGTGGAAAAAATGTACTTGGAAATTATTATTAAAAACTGAACTTTCAGATTGAATTGTTTTATAAGAAGTAAAACAGTTTAATTTAGTTGTTATGTAATTAACACAAATATAGAAAGAAAAAAAATATAGAAAAATATTTTAAAATTTTATGTAGTCCTAATTTACAATTAGCTAGAATGGTAACAAAAATTTGAGGAAATGCATCAAAAGCGTTAAAACAATAAATTGGATAAAATATTCCATAAAAAGATAAATTTCTCAGTAAAAAGTTAATCACAAATAATAAAAGGATATTAAGTCATGCTTAATTTTAATATTCATAATCATGATCTATAGTCAGCCTGGAAAAACAATGATTAGTACAATAAGCTACTTGCTCGTTGTGTATTCATTTGATTTAATTTTCAAATTAAGTTTGGATGGACAATTAAATTATATCATGGTTACCTGTAATGTATGCAACTTGTCCTACACTCTTACTTGAAGTGATTTGAATGACAGCATAAAAAAATACAGACCTTATGTGCAGAGGTTATTATTTTTATTTACAACTATTTTACTTTAATGTTATTTAAAACATTTTTATGTTCATAATAAATAATTATTAAATTAGAAACACGAATTGTTTTAATTATATTTACTACTACATGCTTATAATTTTTTTTATAAAATGAATTCTTATTTTAAATATAATTAAAATAATAAAAACATTATGTTATGATTTTTCAATGAAATGTTATTATGTTCGTGCTGCTCGGGTTGGAAAGTGCGGCAAGGTGCGAGTGCAACACGAAATAGTATCGCCATGACTTTCAGTATGTTGTTTCTGCTGCAGAGGCCTCTCTCAGTGGTGGTGGTATCGCGCGCGGTCCGCGCGGCACGGCGGTAATTCTTGGAAACACTCATTTCCAAACACACGAACGGTAATTAAAGTATATTGACGGCATATACACAACCTTACCTACCTATGGTCGCCACCATATATATGCAGATTTCGTAATAACTTCGCGTGCAACAAACGTGGTTGGCACACATCACATGCGCACGGCGGCCATCTTGATTGTGACCCAACCCAGAACTCTTAATATATTACCATGAACCTAGTACCAAGTTCTTAAATATACACATCAATATATCATCAACTAATGGAAAAAGTAATAATAATAAACATTGCTTATATGACTGTTAATTTTGAATCCATTATCTTCTTTGTTTCCACTCTTATAAATTAGAATATTTAATTTTATAAGCCCTTTTTGTTTTGAATATCAATACTTATTCAGCATTATTTTTTTATCAAAATTAATATACACTATCACTTAAGTCCTCATTATAATAAACAGTTTAAAAGTAAAATGCTAATATTTTGTTACATGCTTTTATATAATCAGCTCATCAGAATTAAATTAGCTTCGACATTAAAATTATTCCTTACATTATAATACAACATCAGCTAGCAGGTGAACTAACATTCACATTGTGAGTGCAAATAAATGATGCAACGTCACAAAAGACTAAACGTCTTGATTTGGTTTTTACACATATCAAATTGATATTAGTGGGATTTATACAATCATGACGTTGGACTTACTTTTTAGCAAAATAATGTTGCACAGGTATATATGTAGACACAGTAATGCTTTCATAAAGTTTTAAGTCTCACAAAAAAAAAAATGTTTTCCAAGCAAACATGATATAAAAAAAAATATGTAAAAGACGAACACGTTAGTGAACAATGAATCTTCAGGTGTTATAATACTAAAATGTTACATTGTGTTTTATATATAAAAAAAATGTAATATTTTTTTAAATCTTTTTTTTTACTAAAGAAAATATATTTATATAATCCTTCTTTTTCTATAATATATTAATATCAAAAAAATATAATTCATGAAAAACTTTTGCTATATTTTTTTTAACAATTAACAAAGAATTATTTCTTTAAAAAAAATAAATGTCGTAAGACCAGAAGCAATGTTAGAAATCTTCCTGTGTGAGATGTATACACGGGTAACCCCGCTGAGACGGACAAAGCAACAACACCAGCAGGTACTATATATACGTGATAAAAAAAAAAAAACTTGATTCGAATAGACCCGTAACAGAGATTGATGAGATGCTCCCGCTGCGATGCGAGAGACGGATACAAAGGTACGTCCTCGCCGCGGCTGTGTTGTTGCTGTTACCGCCGCGACAGCCGCGAGACAAGACGCGAGCTCTTGTTGCTACCGGAGTTACGACGATCTCATATCACCTGTCACTCTGACGTAGGTGACATCACTGCTACATACTTTGATAATGTCACTAACTTTTTTTAAATTTTTTTATAATCGTTTTCGTCAAACATAAAAGTTTAAAAAATTGAAGTTAAGATTTTATTTTTAATATTGCAGGGTGGGTGAAATTTATAACTGCTTATATTATTTATTATACCTTTCTGTATATAGTAACTCACAGTACAATGTATTCTTCATATATCTCAATGTTAAATTGTCAATTCATAAGTATACTCATTTTTAATTTATACCCCTTCATGATGATAAAGGGAAAACTTTGGTTAAGGGTATATATAGGAAATGCGGCTTTATTTATAGCAAATTCAATGAAAATAATCACAGAGCTATTTTGGGTATATTTAGATTCTTGCAAATATATATGAGCAAAAATGAAGAAAAATTAGTTGTGTTGTCTGGAGGAAAGTTTAAGTTGGAAAATAAGTTTTTGCTTTTGTTGATAAAAAAAAAAGAAAAACATTGTGGATGTTGTATTGATGAAGGATGTTTTTATACTGAAAACGTTATATAAATTAATACTAATAAAAAAAAAAAAGAAATATCATGCTACATAAATCTATAGTTTGCAACAATGAAACTGATTTCATTTTTATTTTTTATAAGATAGTGTTTCTGATATTGAAATTCTCATAGAATTTTTTATTTAATTTTGACGAGGCCTTGAAATTTATCACAATTGACTAGATATTTTTATTTTTTTTTGTATTCTTAGTTCTTTTGTAATCAAAATATTGAAATCAAAACATGGATCAGTAAACTGAAAGCATTTCCAACGTTTCCGTTCATTTGCAATAAAATTATGTAGAGCAGCCATAAAATTATAATGTAGTAAAATCATTACTCAATCGCCAACACATCAAACTATAAAGGTAAAAATTTATTGTGTATATATATATGAGCGCTAAAATGAATATATTTTTATGGGATTCTTTCGCGATATAATATCAATCATATTTAGCTAAGTTACAGTGTGTCAAGTGTGTGTATTATATTAATTGGTAATTATTAATAATTGACATTACATATATTTAATAGTTTAATAGCTTGTCTGTATAAAAAGGTGATGCTATATCCGGAATGTTTCAGTTTATGATATGACTGTGTTGCAAAAGAGCTAGAAAAATATAGCAGTAGTAAAAACTATGTACTGTAAAATAGAAACAGTGATTTTTAATCTTTGCGTGAAATAATTATATGAAATATTTAAGAAACAAAAATAATAAAACAATTAATTAAGTTATTATTCATACTTTTAAAATTGTTTGACTCGCAAAGTAAAAAGTAGAAGTAAGTAATTTATGGACTCGGATAAAAAACTGCAAAAATATTCTGATAGAGGATCTGCATGTTTTGAAAATATTAACATTACATATTAAATTTGAAACTATAAATTTTTAATTTTTGTTTATCTTTTTTTCATATCACACAAAATTGGATTTAAGAAAAAGGGTACTCAGAAAGCACCTACAGGACCAATTTTAACTTTTACAAAATTTTAGCTTGTTTTGGTACTGAAATTTGATGCGAAATCTTGATGCTAAATATATCCAGGCTAAAATCTACACTACATTCTGACTCTAATTTGATAGCCAGAATTTGGTGAAAAGTTTGAAGGCATCTGATCCCTACCAGAGCCTCCATCACTATAAGGTGTAGATGAGAGCGGGCGAGTGACGGAGCAGATCAGCAGCAGCAGCCTCCGTCGTTAGCGGCAATGACACAGCACCAACCCCCCCCCCCCCCGAGTTCCCAGCAGGCAGACGGAGAGGTATTAATTTCACATAATCCGATTACAAGCATTTCTTTTATTATTTGTTTAGAGATGTCTTTTAGTTTGTTTTGATTTCTTTATATAAGTTGTATGATTTTATTTGTATTAATCTTATGTTATAACAGAATAAAATATGGTACATGATTTTGTAATAAAAATATTTTAGTTACATAAAAAAATTACTTTCATTTATAACCATTATTACATCTTACTTGTATTCATAAATGTAAAGACATTTTATTGGCAGCAAGTAAAACTTTTTTTTTTTTTTTTCAGTTAATAATTTGTTTAAAATAATTAATTGTTTTGTTCAAGTACTGCAATCATGAAGTATACAACTGCGGTATTTTTTCGTATATGCGTTTTCAATTTGTATTAAAATTTCTATAAATTAAAGGCTTGCATATATGCCTGGCTTATGTAAACACCTGTAGTAGAAAAATTGGTGCTGATACTGCTAGCTGATGGATAATTTAGTGTATTTGAGAAGTAAAGTAAGAGTTCACACTTCTACCTCGGGACAGCATAAAAGTCACTCCACATGTCTCAGTCAAAGATATTTAAGACAGGTAAAAAATCAACTTGTCTCTTATTTAAAAAAAAATGCACCTCGATTCCATATCAAAGATGTTAACTTATTATTAACACTTAAAAGACCAAACGTTCGAGGTGTCCAGAAATGTACATAAAGGTTACTTTCTCCAACTGCACAGGCCTGGAGGAACTTGTGGTGGCGAGTGTCCAGGGTACACGTCCCCATGACATTCCACGAGGCGGCAGGAACAAGGACAAGACATGCCGCCGCTTTTTGTTACAGTTTCTAACTTTTTATCACGGCCACGCGGGGCGCAGCGTGCAGACCTCGCTCTTTTTGCCTCGACCATTCTCTCTCTCTCTCTCTCTCTCTCTCTCTCTCTCTCTCTCTCTCTCTCTCTCTCTCTCTCTCTCTCTCTCTCTCTCTCTCTCTCTCTCTCTCTCTCTCTCTCTCTCTCTCTCTCTCTCTCTCTCTCTCTCTCTCCCTCCCTCTCTCTCTCTCTCTCTCTCTCTCTCTCTCTCTCTCTCTCTCTCTCTCTCTCTCTCTCTCTCTCTCTCTCTTGCTCTTGCTCCACTTGCTTCAAAGGCTTACCTTACACTGTTTTTGTCATATTGGTATGCAGATGATTACTCCTTTTGAGCTATGTATTAATTCATGCACTGCAACAATGCAAAACACAAACGAAAGTAATAAAAATACTGAACAATCTTGTTACATAGTGCGTTTGTTATGATATTGAGTGTCATATTAATCTGTGTTCTGAAGTTCTATTTCAAACAATCACGACAACGTCATAAAATAAAGTTTGATGCAGTTTCAATATTTTATTGAAAACAGAATAGGTTCTATATATTAGATTGCAAGCAAAAAAACATTTTTCATACTCTGTAATGGGTGAGAATAATACAAATTTTATGGTTATATGATATGATTTGATGCATTTTTAGTGGTGATTTTTTAAACAAATTTAAATGAATAAAAATATCAGTGACACATAAAAAATTATTTTATATACATATAAATTATTAATAATTTATTTTTTTGATTAAGTAATTTGAATTCAACGAATTACTTACATATTATTTCATGAATTACCAAACAAACAACTAATTACAAGGAAAATATTAATTTCACATGACTATTAACATCATTTTCCCATGAGATCATACAATCATGAAGCGACAGTTTTGTTTATATAGACACCCAATGCTGATTCACGCCTCTCACACTTTTGTATGGTGTGCACTACTACGTGTATAATACAACAACTCGGTGTGTAAGTAATTATCAGTATTATTCACTTACTTGTGTATGCTATGGTGACGTCACTTATCCACATAAACATACACAATGCGGCTCTAATTAAGTCTTTATTGTGATTCTATAGAGCTCTTTCTATCTCTCTCTGCTACCGTGGTGCGTATATATACACCACAGTGTGTTCATATACTACATTATAGTAAAAGCATCAGGCCATTGCTATCAAATATATTATACAAGAATTATTTTTCACTTCGCTGGCATCAAAGAAGTGCCGGTCAAAAGGAATATATTAATAGTCTATAATTTTTTTATATATATATATTTAATATTTTAATATAATTCTCTATATGCTTAACATTGCAATAAGTTTTTATAACAGTTTTTGTATCATGATATGCCATGCATTGTAAACAGCAAACATAATATTTAATATATGGATTTTGATTATATTATTAAAAGATAATAACAATTGTGGGATTTTAATATATAAATATCCATAGTTCATATATTGTTAAGAAATTATGTGTTTTTATATATATTTTTATTCATTATGTATTATAGTCAAATGTTTTATTTAAAATTAAAATCATGTATCGTACGATGTTAGATTATATATATACATAAAAAAAATAAAATAAATAAAATTTCATCTTTTTCTAACAATAACATTTTTATTTTAGTAATATTAACAAATAAGATATAATATATTTTTTAAATAATTCTTATATTTATTATAATCTTTATTTCTGTCAGCACGCAAACATTGGTCATATAGAAATAACAAATATAGAATTACAAACTATATAGTAGGTAAGTTAGGTAGTATATATTCATACAGGAGGCAATTATCGGGTAATACTGGAAGTTGGCTGTATATTTATGCTATACTGTGGATAACTTATCTACCACTCTATATGCCCGCTCGCCTCCGGTCTCAATTATTATACACCAACCCACGCTGCTACTGCAGTATATTATATAAAAGTTACTTTTTACTAGAGAGCGGAAATCCGTAGCACTTCTAAACTGGAGCCCACAAGCACCAAGAATCGAATTTCAATAAATTTGAAGAAATAAGATGAGAACAAGTTATACCATACTGCATATTCATGCTTAACCGTAATTCCTGGGGGCACAAATTGCTTTTTAAAATGCAGCTCTAACAAAAAACGGTGGGATTTTTATTCATTTTTTTACTTAAATTAAAACAAATTATGCTATTATAAAAAATATATAAAGAAAAAATATATATTATAAATATATAATATTTTTTTATAGATTCTGCTAACTTTTTTAATGTTTTTCTAAGCATCATCGTTAAAGGAAATATGTTGCATTGCATAATGGACATATATAGAACTTAAGAATGTTGATAATTTTTCTGTAACATAGGAAATTCCAATTATAACTTTGGTTCATAAGAGCGACTTTCTTCGTTGCTGCAGATTCAGATCATCAATCATCACAGACTCAACTGTTTTGAAGACAGTATCAATTTTTGTCTCACTATTCACTACTGCGTTTACATCTGTCTCAAAATTGGAGATAGCTGACATGAAAATAGTAATATAAAAAAAAAAGCATTTAATTTTCAAACTTTTTTATTATTATTAAAATGATTTCAGTTGACGTCAAAAGAATTTGCATTTTTTTTTCACGCAGTGCATTAAACGAGATTAATGGATGGTTTATGTAATTGATTTTTATTGCAACTTTATTTTTATTCAATATTTTCAACGTTAACTTTTCATAAATTAAAAAAGTATACCTATTATAATCACACAGTTTTAATAAATCATAATCATGCACACTGCAAAAGAGCTGCATTGTATGAAGGTATAGAAAAAATCTATATAAATCAAGATTTTATTTAAAAGAAAATTGCTATGTAAGAAGTGAAATGAAAAAGTTGTACCACGGATACTTTTTCATAATTATTCATATCTATATACTTCTGTTCCATTTATTGTAATTCAAAATTGATTGCAATCGTATATAGTATATATAGGATGCAATATGACCAAGCAAGTAATATATTAAACATTATACTAAAACAGTTATTATTCAGAATGTAAAACAATGAATGCAACTTAACATGTTTTTTTTTGTGAATGGTTGCTAAACCTTATAAATAATATCATTAAAAAAAGTTAGAAATTATAAATGATTAGCAGAGAAACTAAAATTATGTTATAACACATTTAAGTTGATGATATGATATCAAGGCTTTAATATATGTCATTATTACATTATAATTATCTTTTATAATATAAATACTTATATAATATATATTTAAATAATGAATATTATGCTATCATTATGTTTAAATGTATATATTCATGCAATTAAACTTACATTGGTTAAATAAGCCAATATCAACAATGTTAAACTTAATATCGAATCATTAAAGCATGGAGCTGGCAAAAAGAAATAAAAAAATAAAAGTTCACCGTGAACTGTTTGGCCCAAAGTTTATTGCTGTGTTCTCAAGAAGTGCGCTAATTTAAGGCCAGAACCTGTATCGCCCCCCCCCCCCCTCTCCCCAGCAACTCCTCTCCGCTCACACCTGATTGTGAGAATTTTTATGGCACTGGTGACATTTTATTCTACTGTTTTAGGAATCGCTTGTTGTAGTTTTTTTTTCTTTTCTTTTTATTATGTTAGGTGTAATAAATTTAAACCTTGAACTTTGATTTTATTTTAGAAAGTAATTACCTGTTAAAGATAGGTCATTTTTGATAACCAATATAATTTTATTGCATTTCATATTAAACTAGTAAAAAACAAAAAACAAAACATATCGATAAATTGAGTATATATTTATTTTAAATATGTTTATTTTTTATTCGTTTTAATGATAAAAAAATTAACATATTTTTACACAATTTAAAATTATAATAATTATATATAATGAAAAAAGAAATACAATAAAAATGTGGCAAAACACGCAAGTTGCATTATTATTGCACTAATCTGTACATTTATGTCTAAAAATTTGATACACTGTAGTAAATACATACTTAAGTATTTTTTTTTTTCACATATATATAAAATTAAGCATTATGAAATATAAAAATTTACAATGTAGACGTTTTAAAAATGGTTTTCAATGGATTTAACACAATTGTGGCGCATACGTATATTATTGTCTGAATGTAGGCAGATGGGGGCTGAGGCATTATTCATTGTTGCAACTCGCGAGTCTCGGTGGAGCACTTCGCAGTAGTGCAGAGCGGCAGTTTCGTCGAGTGCGGCTGAGGGGAGGAGGGGGGGGGGGATACTTAGCGGGGCTCTAAGTGCATCTCTCCCCGACCGTCACGTTCGCGCCAGCAATAACCACGCAAAGTGCGTCGAGGACTACCAGTTTACTATGAGAATTCAATTTTAATGTGTAATCAAAAAATATTGTAATGATTTTTAAAGGAAAAAAAATGCATTTATTTTATACATTTTATACTTTTTCCACGATTTTATGAGTGCATGAGAAATTTCAATTCATTAATTCAATCTAAATTATTTTCATAGTATTTGTAGCAATTAAAATGCTTGTCTACAATTTTAGAAGTGTAATCTGATATGGCAGTATATTAAAATGTTCTTCCGTTGACTTATTAAAACCCTGTTTTATGTCACAGTAAGTTTTAATGAGAATTTGCAATCCATGGATTTGCACAGAAAGTTTTAAACTTATATTGTATATGGATTATTATAATTAATTTAGAACAGTATATTTTAAAATCGTTTTGCTCAGATGTTTTTTTGATTATTAAAGATATCAATTGTTACAAATAACATTATCATATATTATACTGTAATGCATATGTCACAATATAGAAGCTTTATCAACACAAAGAGCAATACTTAATTTACTTGACTGTAACAACAAAAAAAACAAAATCATTTACATTTTATTATACGATCAATACTATTGTTAGCAAGCAGCCATTTTGTGATGACGTAACACTTGGCAGCAGCCACCACCTCATTTTCATATAAAAGTCAGCAGAGCAGTCTGTAGCATCGAGTGCTGCAGCAGCAGAGTTGTTATTTTACCATGGGATCAAAACGACGGGTACCATGCTATCATCGCCATCCTCTCTCTCTCTCTCTCTCTCTCTCTCTCTCTGCTCACTAATAATCGAGCACAGCCGCCAACTTTAATGCTATGTTTCCGATCAAACTCGCTTAACATTCTTATTATATTATATCTACGTATTATATTATAGTCGTTCTTTGTAGCTGCTTTTAACAACAACGTGCATAACACAAGAATAAAAAAAAATAAAAAGGGAACATAATTTTCTACAAGTTTTTAAACTTTATTAAAATTATATACTCTCTACTTTGAATACAAGTTTTTGTTATAAAAACTTTATTCCAGATTATAGTTATTTGACAAGACAAAGTTTTCTAAAATGATCTAACCCCCATATATATAAGAAACTTTACCATATAATATACCATGTTATATGTATATAGTTGGGTACAAAGTTATGATATTTTTTTAAAAAATATATATTTATATATAAAATATAAGTAAAAAAAAAATTAAATTATACCATAAAATTTTAGCGCTATAATTTTATAATATTATTACAATAAAATAGTTTAAAATAGATTGATAGTTGGGTGTAGTAAACTATTTTTAATTCAGGCAAGACATTTGTGAATTACTTGCTTTTATGTTTAAATTAACATAAAAAATCAAGTGTTGCTGATGATAATAATTTGAAATCATAGTTGTTGTTTTTTTTTCTACACATTTTTTAATCAAGGATTACTAAATAATAAATTTTATTATTACAATCCAAACCATACCCAAAACTTAAATGAATACACATCATGCAGCCCACAAAAAGTTTTTTAACTTTGCGTTTTTATACCGCACTCCTTCATTGCTTAAATCTTCAATGTATTTTGAGTTGCATGAGAAATCAAAAAATGTGATAAATATTTTGTAAATAAGAAAAATACAAAGATTTGTTCCAATAAATTCTGCATTGTGTCTTCATGTAAAGTATTTTCAGGATAGCCCGTTTGGAGGGATTGGATTAACAATTACATGAGTAAATTTGCACTTAATATAAATGAAAACCAAATTGACAGTATTATTAAAATACATAATTAATAATATACATTAACAAGCTATTAGGTATTAATATTATACAGAATAGTTACCAATATCTACCTTTATAAAACATTTCTATAATTCTTTTTGTATTACTTGTATTCCATTTTCTTAGAATATACATTTAGCCCAAATTGATTACATATAATTTAATTTATATAACGTTTTATCAATTTTATTTTTCTAGATAACCACCATTATATAGAGTTCAACTTGATAATATTTTCCTGGTCTTTCTCCACATGCACAAGTGATGATGCAAGCACAAGCTATATAACCTCTCAGGCCACGCTGTTGTTTATATTAGGTATTGTTTGGAGAACTAGGAGATAATCGTTGTTAAGCCTAACTTTACTCAACCAATCGGGTATCAATTATAGGTCCTTTGCCGGCCAATCACTCTACAATTACTATACGATGTGATCCGTCGGTCGGGTATTGGTGTGTTCGCCTACAGCTCTGATGGTAATTACCGCGTGCATGGTCGCGGCGGCACGATGAGGCAGTGTGGCTTGCTTCGTGACCCGGCGAACGAGAAGTGAGCACCATCAAGGAATAGCGAGTCTCGAACCCGCGCTCTGAGCACCGGCACGACCGTATATATATTGAAGGCAACAGCATGCACGTTTACCGTGAACAACTTTCAGTTTCCCAGTAATAACAAAAATATGTCATAATATATAAACAAACAAAACAACAATTAATAAAAGGATTATAAAAAATAAAATTAACAATGTATCAAAGTATTTTATTTTATTATTCATTTAAAAAATATATAATTATACCATAATTCTGAATATATTAGATATATACATAGATGTATGCATATGCATATATATGAATAACAAAATGTTTTACTAAGAAATATATATTTTCTTTGAAATTGAATATAACCATAAAAATTTATCCTTTTTAAGGCTGCTATAATAAAAACATGATAGAGTATTATAATTAGTAGTAAAGTTGTCCTATTCAAGAATTTAATAAAATTTAACACAAAAATTCAATATTTCTTTCAAGCATGCATTGCTTCAGCAGAATGCAAGACACGTACTGTACGTTCAAATAAATGTGATGCAAGTACAAACCTTATTTCAATAGTAACTATAAGGGTTAGTATCACACACTTCAATCGTGATTTTTATTTTTGAAGGGATCACATAATATATATATATATATATATATATAATATATATAATTATTTTACAAGTTTACACCCATATGAGCATGGAGCTCGAGCCGGGGCAGTAGTTAAGGATAAGGGAGGGAAAGGATGGTGGCCACGGCGTTCAGCATTCACTGAGGCGAGACTGAGGGAACCGTGGAAAAAATTAGTCACCTATATTCTTTATCATTGGACCAAAGTGATGTCCAAAGACTGGGGAACCACACACAAGTGCATCACTGCACTGGGGGGAAAGCGAGATGAATTAAATTTATCCCAGGGAAGGAGCAACGTAATTTTTACTTGAAATGGTCAACCATCCAAGTACTAACCATGCACGACGTAGCTTGACTTCGGTGATCTAATGAGAACCGGTCAATGCCATGCACTGCGCCACGCTCGACCATATATTACATTTTTTAAACCATATTTATTTTAAAGCATTCACATTTTATTAAAACAATATATTTTAAAAAAATTACATTTGACTAAAATAAAAAATAAATGTCATGGTGATCTTGTTTTAAATGCAGGGAGCTCTCGACAAAGTGAAGCGGTAAAACATTTTAACAGTAAATGTGTTGCCGAGAGGAATCTTCGGGCGAGGTGCGGGACTAATAATCACCACCATGTTTCCACCGCATTAAAAGCTTCTAATTGCAGCCTCCTCCTCGCGAGGGGAACGTCAGCTCTCGTTCCGTCGTTCTGAGGGGAACTTGACGCTCCGTAACCATGGAAACCGTGCTGTAATCCGAGGAGACAAAACATCGATGTGAAAATATCGTCATGTAAAATTTAATCTCATCAAATTTGATACAGCATTGTTATAAAGTTTTTTTTTGTATGTGTATGTCTGTATAATTTTGTAAAATCAATATAAAATTATTATAAATTTATATTTTTCTTTTTTCTTCATTAATATTTAAAGTTATTCTTGAAAAATACATTGTTTTTAAGTATTCATGAAATTTCAACAGAGCAATTTTGAAATTCTGATGAAAATATTAGTCATCAAGTTATTGGTGAAATAAGATATTTTATAATCAATATTGATAAATAAATTTTAATTAATATTTTAATTTTTTAAAATCACAATCAACTTACAGAAGGTGACAAATATTTTGATTTTCATTAGTACATAAGTGCTGCAATTTAGATAAATACTTTTAATTTAAAATATTTTACCAAATTGTATAATACATAAAAAATGTTGTATTTAAAGTAAAAAATATACAGCTAAGAATAAAACGATCATTGTACATTAGCGCGTTGTCAAAAACATGCATTGACAAAGTAACAATGTAAAAAAGAATCAAAGAGAATACTTTCCTCTTGTTATTTACGAGATAAAACGTAAAATAAAGTCTGGCAATCGTTAAATGCATCCCATTACAATCTTCACAGCCACGAGACAGATAACAAGTCATTTCGTGCAGCAATCGTTTTGTATATTACTCCATATATAGCACTTCAAATCTGCAGAAAAGGCTTTTTATTTATTGAGATTTACAATATAAAATCAAACAATAAATATTGTTAAGTGAATAATGCATTGTATACATCCCTTGTGATCAAATGAAAAGTATGAAATTAAATGTTAATTCACAGGGGAGGTATTATATACAGTAAAATAATGCGCATCAGTACCACTGTATTAAATTTAAATACAGTATCAGCTAAGAGAATTTAATTATATTTAATTTTTTGTTTATTTAATACCATATATACGTATAATTATAAAAATCATTTTTTTCCTTTCAATTGAAATAAGGAATTCATTTTATGTTTAGTAAAAATACTAAAAAAAAATGGGCATTCAGTACAATGCAATGGAAAGTTATGTACAGATTTAAAGATTTTGAACTTGAATTATAATTGATTAAAAAAAGTAAAAATTGAAATTGAAATTGAAATTGAAAACTAAAATGAAAGAATCAAAATCAAATGATTATTTATTTAGCACAGTTACAGAACCAAGTTCCATAATAAATTATAATTTAAAGAACTAATCGTTCCTAAATTACGTCATAGTATTAAATCTCAAAATGCGAATATTTTTAGATATTTGGCTATAATAATTAATAACTATACGTTAAGTTTTGTATTATTGCAATAAAAAAAGTAAAAAATGACTTACAAATATCGATGTTGTTGTTTTGTTTATATTTTATCAAAAATAATTATAATGTTCCCCAAATGAATTAACATTCTTCATTCATATTTATTCAAAATGACATTTAAACGTCTCCCAATAAAATAATTAAAAAGAAATAAAACCAATGAGCAGTCCACATGCAGTTATTCCTAGAATCGTTTATATATTTTATGAGCGTTATCTCCCCATATATATAATAATAAATTTATAATTTAAATTCAAATTCAGTATAACAAAATTTAAACAATATTTTACATAATATCATATAGCTTATTATATATTATTCATCATACTTTTTGTCGACTAACTAGACATAAAAAAATTGAAGCATTGACAGCTACAGTCATTAACATGTTATGGTAAGTCATAGGGTTTGTTGCGTCTGCTAATTGAGTATTCATCCCCTGCTGCAGGTCACCCCCTCCATCCCTCCCTGGGGCTGATCAAAGCAAGCAGCCCCTGTACCAACAATACCCTCATTACGACCCCGCGCACTGCATGTAGAAGCGGGACGACGATTTCACCACTTCAAAAGCCACAGTGTCAACTATAGCGGGGCTGTTGACGCAGATTATGACTAATCGCGTCTGAAAATAAGACCAAGTTATAATACTTTTATGTCATCAAACTAGTAAATAAAGTTTAAATAATTAAATTTTAAAAACAATTATTTGTTCTCGTCCAATATGCAGTCAGAAACTTGATATTAATTTATTTCCCCCGGCCGATGCGTATAATAAATATAAACAAAATTATATAAAATTACTAAAAAAATAATAATATAAGATTTTTTAAAATATCTTACTATATAGGATGAGAAAGACATGTAGACAAACATCCATTAATGCATAAACATGATAACAATGTTAAAATATATGTATTTTTTAGATGACATAATCAAATAAATAAAAAAAAAATAAAATATTTTTATTTTAAGAATACACACCAAGTCTTTTCATTTTTTTCAAGCAAACTATAATATACAATAAGTTCTATATATTAATGCATAAAATTAATATTTAATTCTATTTTGATGGATCCATATATATATATTCAAAGAAAATAAAATGCAAGCAATGCAATCGTTTCACAAATATATAAATAAATATATCTATCTATCTATTAAATATATAGATCAGAATAACAAGCGTATTAAAATAAATATTAATATTACCATACAATTAATTAATTTAAAATAAGATATAAATATATTCCATAATAATTGAGCGTCATAAAGACAACAAAATTTGACATAAATATACTTAATTATACAGCTTGTAATACAGTCAAATTGTCAAATTAGCAGGTGGTTTCAAAGCATTTTAATTTACATGACAAATATTATATTATCTGATACTATATCAATACATTGTAATGAAATATAAAAAAAGCTAAATAATTTTCAAGTCTCGAACTCAGTACTTTGAACATGGTCTTCCCCCTTAGTATATTTAATAATCGTCTGTTTAATGTATAAGTGGTTCGAAAAAGTTCGGTGTGGCAGTGGCGGCAGGCTATAGTCATGAATTTGTATGGGAAGCAACCAGCCTACGCTTTTATTGTGTTTTTATACAATGATGGGACGGGAAGGTTTAATAATATTCCGATTTGGGGGCAATTTCCAGTGTGATTAGCATTTTTACGGTGGGAGCCGTCGCCTTCGCAGTGAAGCTTATGTCGAGACTGGCGACGGTGTCCTAGTCGACCTAGGGCTGTTACCTGGCGTCTGGCAAACACAGTGGCACATGAATTAATCCATGAAAAATATTAAAAAATATATTTTAGCCCTAAGCATAAAGGTGATGGTTTTAATAATTATCAGTGAAAGTTTTTTAAAACAAAAATATCAAATTTTCAATGCCATAACTTAAATTTCATGTATTTTCATTTTTAACACGATGAAACTATAAAATATAAATAATATGATAATTAATTTTTTATTTCAAAGTTTTACTATTATTTAATTAATTTAATAATTATATAATCTTGATTATTTTTTATCTTTATATAACAGTTGGCTATTATATATTTTTATAAAGTTATATAATTTTGATAAATCTTACTGATGTCACTCTCTTTTAAAATTACGGGATATTTATTACAAAAATAAACTATTACGTAAATTTTGATTTCTTAAAAACAAAACTCTTAAAATAAAAACATTTTGTTATTTAAATTTAACGTTTTCATCCCACACTTTATTTAACAACACAATAAACATAAATTACTAATGACATGAAAATTATTATTTTATTATACACTCATTATTATTACATTAATATATTTTTCTTCCCACCCTCATACTGTTTTATACAACAACGGTTTGTCGTGTTTACTGCTGACGGGAAAAATAATAATAATATTAATATAAAAAAAATTCTCGACACGTTTGCTTGGAAGTGGTAACAAATTGCTGTGATCCATTATTTACCACCACTGAGGTGACTTATTAGCCCCGACCTAGGCTAAGCCAGCAGTAGGCACGCGATTGTCGCATCAGCGCGATCCTTTTTTTTTGTGTCACTCGCCGCTTCGATTTGTCGCAATCTCTCAACGTGGTCGTATCATAATCACCCCCTCTCTATCTCTGCATATTGAAGTTGTGTGTATGTGGGGGGGGGGGGGTATTCAATTAAGATGAATTATATGAAATGTATTATGATAGCAATCTTTTATATATTTACATTTTTCATTGTTATATATCGTGGTGATATTGTACTTATTGAAATTGAAAAGTATGTACGTGTAATGGACAATCAAGTTGTATTGTAGTTTAAATGCTTTATTGACATTATATATTCAGTATAATAATGCTTTTTTATTGACATGCTATTACTAATATTAGCATGCGTACGTTATTAGATTTCCTTACTTTAAAAATCAATTTGAATAACATATTTAGTTTTCCTTCGTTTTAACATTGACTTTTTACTTTTGTTTCATATTTCAACCATAAAATCATTAATAAGTGAGACTTAATAAGTGAGACAGTAGAAAGAAAATGTACCTCATATTATTGAATTTTAGATGAGTATAGGATAATAATAATTCAGGTGTTTTTTGTAATATATACATTTTGAATAAATCACGAAAATTGTATACTTTTATTTGCTAACTTTTTTCTGATTTTTTTTCTGCAAATCCTTTCTCATGGTACATTGAAAGTCAGTCACAAATTGAACACTAGTTTTTTGCTATCTTGGTCTCGGCCACTTGCCCCACTAATTGTAAGTAGCGCCTCCCGCAGTTTGTATAGGTACAGTAATAATATGTGGCGGCTCGGTTACAGGGTGTTCTATGTCCGAGTACACTCCCAACAAACACTTATACAATTTGCAGCAAAACAAACAAAAAATTATCAAGTCTTTATCAAAAGTTAATTGATTATTTAATTCAAGGGCAATAAAATTGAAATATCTAGTCACGTAAGCCAAAACTGAAAAAATATTTGAAAATGTGGTGCAAATTTTTTTATGACTATCGTACGAAAGTCCAAATAATCCACTTCATTTTTAACATGCAGTAGATTGAAGTTGAATTGAGTCTAATTTATTTACTTAGAGTGTATACTGTATACAGTATAATTCTCAATTTAAAATTTTCAAGACTTTCGCGCTTGACTTACATAGGAGCAAAAACCATTGAAACCATTAAAAAAACATTTTTTTTTTCAAATACCATCAGACAATATTTTCTATTGATCGTTACTAATTTTAAATGCATTAATATTGTATTTGTTAAAAATTATTGTTTAAAAAAATAATACTGTAACAACAAAATATCAATAGGTATTGTCATCATTACTTATATAATTTTCTCATCGTGTGACAAATGTAAAGTTGAAAGCATGCATGACTCAGGAAATACATAGAGATATAAATAATATTATAGAGTTTGCTATCTATTGTCAAAGTATACCACGACAATACTACTTCATATAACTCGAATAATTTATCATAATTTATCGTCGTCTTACATTCAAGAAGAGAGGCCGAATTAAAAGTTCTGTATTTGGTGAGATTCAATTACCCATTGTGAGGAGGCGCCGGTGGTGAGCACAAACTTTGTGTCACCAGGCAACGTAATAACTTTGACACGTGTGGCAATTACATTCGTTTCATCAGTACAACATGCTGCATGAATATATTTATAATTTTACTTTTTTAGGGTTATAGCTTCATTTTTTATCAACTTTGTAATAAGTAAGTGATCATCATTTCTGATTTAACTTTCAAAAGTTAAAATTTGAAACATTTATTTTCTTTTTCTTCTCTCTCTCTCTCTCTCTCTCTCTCTCTCTCTCTCTCTCTCTCTCTCTCTCTCTCTCTCTCTCTCTCTCTCTCTCTCTCTCTCTCTCTCTCTCTCTCTCTCTCTCTCTCTCTCTCTTCTCTAATTTTGATCATAATTCAATGAAATGCATATATTGGTGTAATATACATTATACATTTTGATAGATTGGAGACTAATTAGTATTATTACATATAACTTATTATGAAAATGACTTGATTATATAAAATAATTTCATGCCTTGCAGTCCTATAAAATATAAAAGGTTTTGAAGTTAAAATGTTAATTTTTTTCTGTTTAAGACAACTTTAACTTTCTGTTTAAGACAAATAAAAATCCACCAAGTTATTAAAAATTATTATATTATAAGCTTATAGTTTTACTAAATATATTTTGTACGTGGAAAAAAATAGGACTTGCTATTTTAATTAATGCTGTACTTCTTTCAATTAAATGTTTCTCTGATTTATATACTGTATATTCTATTAATTAAGAGTGTAACTAATTGTTTATGAGACTAATGTACAGAAGGGGGAGGGAGGGCTATAATATCATGTCATAAATAAATCAATAAAATTGTTTACAGTCAACTCATGCTTATAAAGACTGATACAAATATTGGTGACAGACAGATGAAAAAAAAGACAATTACTTGGACTTGCAGGTAATAACAGAGATTTTTAGATTTTTATATTAACTATTTGGTAACAAGAACTGTTTTCTTATCTCTATATACAAGAGTTTGCTTTACAATTTTAATATTTTGCCCCTTGTTCTCTTCACCTTATATGTATACCAAGTGCAGTACATAAACGTCACTTAAACTCTAAAAAGTATTTTCCAGGCCATTCAAACCCAGGGGCTTATTTTATAATATACCGGTCAAAAAAATCTTGCTTTTTTATTATTTATGTTATAAACAGCCTAAGGATTTTACCACATTGAAAGAAATTACATTTCACCTGCATTGAGATGCTTCAAGTAGTAATCAATGCTTATATAGAAACTTCCTGATACCGCCTTAGAAGAAGAAGTATAATTATTCCTCTAGAACATACCATCTTCAAGGTAAAAAAAAAAAAACTGTTTCAACTCTGCAAAATTATAATCCATATTTAAAAAAAAAAGTTATGGTTGTTTTTTTGAAAACGTGTAAACATGTTTGGATGTTTTTGTATATGTTGTGGTGGTGATAGCATCAGGGTTATTATTCCATTACCAAGCTGGCTGGTTGCTGCTGCTGGGAGAGGAGGGCAAGGCAGAGAGAGAGGTAATAGCACGCCGCACACGCCCTAATGATAGCTCGGGCCACGCGGTATGGAAATGTTCTGCCAGCCCAGCTCGCTACAACTCCACTCCACCCGTAAAACTCTACGCTCTCGGTTATTTTTTTTATTATTTTTTTTTTTATTATTTATTTAAAAAAAAATAACCAATCTTGTTTCTCATTGGAGAAAATGTTTTAGAGTGGGAGGTCAGATTTAAATACAAACAAAGCATTCTATTGGATAACATATATTCATGGTTTCAACTGACCTTTTAAAAAAATTAATAAAAATATGATATATTATATATGAGCTTTAAATTTGACATATAAATTATATTGATATTGGTATAATACGTTCATATGTACCAACAATGTTTTAGGTGGTGTTGAGATATTAATTTGACATTAATGATCAGATCTTTTTTTTTATTATGATTTATTACACTTTTATAATTTTTTTTTAACTCTATACAAGAATAATATACAATACACAGGTACGGACCTAGTAATATTTAGAATTCCTTCGGAAATATTCAAGAGAGAAAAAAAGTAATGTGCATTTTGTGTGCATAATTTAAGATGACTTCAGGTATTATTTATATCTATGAATTTAACATTAAAATTTTTGTTCACTGCTAAATTATTTCTTCTTGTTTTGTTTGCTCATAAAATCTGTTTCAAGATTTGAAACACGTGAAAGCTTTAGGACCACATTTCAAAATTTTTTTGCCTAGTCTTTTCTTTAATTTTAGTGATCATTTAAGGTCCCACTTTTCAAGACCTAAAAATCGAGAATTAAATGTGATCGTAACGATTCGTGGATGCCTCAATATAAATAAATTATGATTGAATTATTCTTTGGATTACTATTTCAGTTTTTCTTCAAACATTTGAACTGACTTTAATATTGCTTGAATAATATGCAAGGAAGGCAACGTTGGCTTTGTCTGCAATATCGCTGTTATCATATGTCTATAATAGAATGAAGAAGCAAGCAAAAAAACAGTCTTAAATAATACAATCATTTGTATTACACAGGATTTTTCCTAAAATTATTATTATTCTTTTATTCAGAAAAACGTATATATTACATAATACAAAACAGTTTTACATTAAACTCCAAGAGTTTAGAGAACTCATATTCAGGGAACATTCGGGGTATAATATAAGAAAATTTTCCAAATAAATTTTAAACAAATTTCATGTATATGTTTTTCATGTCGGGATTTAATTTTATTGTAATATTGAATAAATTGCAAGCAAAATAATTTTATTCTAAGATGCCACTTTTTCATGCTTGGTATTTCACTATTATACAGATATTAAATTATCTTAAATTACATGTAATAATTCTAATTATTGTAATAGCTGTATCTTATATCTTACAAGTTAGTGAGAGACTATATCTCAACTAAATATTCAATTAATAGTTCCATAAATTATTATTATTAATATTCAATCCATTTTGTAATGACTATAAAAATTACTCACATTTTGCATTTAAAATTATACTTCATTAAAAATATAATTAATATAATTCATAAATAAATACATATTTTTTCTATATATAATATATCTTAATTTATAAAATATTATGTAAAATTTTATAACATCATTTAAAGTAAAAACATTTAAAAATAATTACAATATAACTAATTACAAGTTTATATAAATAAAAATTCTACTATAATTAATATAATGTGAAGAACTAACTTGGCTATATATTTTTTATTATTATTATTTTATATATTATTTGCCAACTCATCTACTTTAAAACTTAAAATTATACATCATATGACATGTAAGCTGAATAGACGTCGACCATATAGTATATATGCATTAGCTCTTCAGTGGCCGTCACAGCATATAGAGACACCAACATGGATGACACGGAATTTGTCAACCGCTGCAGACAACGTCCATCATGTTTGTGTGGCAATTTGAACAAGCAGTGACGAGAAAATTACGCTCCCATCACATTATAATAATGAATAATGTGTTCACAAGCAGCTATATAGAGAGAAGAAACAAATTTTATATAAAAGCATATACAATAAAAAATATATATGCATAAGCTCCTTGTAAGGTAAATTATGCCTATATAGAAAATTTCAATACCAGTAGCTTTCGCCCTTATATCTAGTTTTAATAAATTAGATATGCTGTTGCTTGCTTGATTTAAAATTTTAATGTTATATATTCGCTGAATACTTATAGCTAATATATCAAAAAGGTATTGAAATATTCATTATATCATACATGGGTGTGTGTGTAAGGAGCGGGGTATGTTTTAGCATAATATTACTTGAGATAATACTTTGTATAATTTAAGCAAAAGAAAATCTTAATATTACTTATAAATATTGTCTAATATTTATATTAACATATAGTATTTTTTTTTAATCCTTTGTTTATTCTTTAAAAATGCTAAATTTAATTGTTATGAATGTATAATAACCGAGTTTCCAATGGAGATTTTTATTAAAATATATATAGGAGCAGTCTATTCTATACTGTTAGCTTGTCTTAACAATTGAAATTTCATCATAACTATGATGACTTATGACTTATATCAAATTCAAAAACGTTTGTATTAAGAAGTCTCCTTATTAACTTTACAGTCATGTTATTTGACTGCTTTCATTTTTGACTCCGATAGTAGAATGGTTCGGATTTATTAGTTAAAGTAATAATATTTTTATATATATTCCCAAAAATATAAACATAATTATTATATAATAAATAATGGTATCAATTTCTAGTGTATTATTTTGTGCATCATCAGCTTGAAGAGAAACTGCTGTTTTTTCTGCCTCTTTGTTATCAATGTTACTATCATGAACATCATTATGCTGGAGATGATTTCAGACTTTCAAGCATAACATGATCCATACTACTCCAAATATCTGTGTTTACAGACCAAATTCAAACTTTTTTCCCAGCTTTGTCAGCTTGGAAGTCAGTATTATGTTATAGAAACATTCAAAATTTAAAAAAAAAAAAAAAAAAAAAAAAAAAAAAGTGTTACGTTCAAAAGTTCAATAATAAAGCTAATAGAAGATTTTGATACAATTTTTATATTTTTTTATGATGTTTCATTGGTTTTTAAACTTTTTAATATTGATATTGACCTCCATAATGTATAGGTTGTCAAAGCCATCAAAGAAGTATATTCCGGAATTTTATCATTGATATTTTGGAAATTCAGAGTACTTGAAAATTAAATGCATTTAAATACTATATAGTGATATTATTTACTTGTATGACAAACTTGTGAATAACTTTCGTCTTCCGTTGTTACGAACCTGCAAGAAGATGTGAACCAACTCATATGATGTTCATATATTTGTGTATGTTTTATTACGTTTGATAACTGGCTAAATTGTAAAACAATATAGCATGGATTTATTAACTTATAACATTTTTCAATTTAATTACTGTATATATTTATTATGTGGCTGTGTTCAGAATTAGTTTCTCTATTCATGTATTTGCATCTATCTGTTCACGATGCAATTTTCGCAATGGTTTTCTTCTAGAAAAAGAATGCAACACAGATACCTTAAAAAAAAATACTGTTTTTGCTACTACATTTTCTGATTTTCAAAAAATAAATAATAAAATTTACACAAATATTTACTGCTTCCAATTCTGTTGATATATTTTTCTAAATTTAAAACTTGAATCATCCTTAAATAAAATAGGCCTGCATTAAAAGAAATAGACTTTTGGGATAGAATTAAAAAAATACAATTAAACAAAACATATTTTACTTTCAAAACCTATAGCTTCTTGTGTGTAAAAATGTTTTTGTTACTAACTTACAAGATATTTTGTTATGGGCCAAAACTAACCTTTGACCATATCGAAAAACTAAATAAGCTTATAATTATATAAAAAAATATAATAATATGACAAGTTAAGGTTAAAAATGTAAGAATAAAAGTTCATAATACCGCTACAATAAACTATCAAAAACATTTTAGTTACACATCATCAAAGCCTTTTGAGAAAACGTTCCAAATAACATTTCAGTAAAACTTTTTTTATATATAATGTATTGGTCAGAAATTCTTTTCATAAATCTGGTGATGTAATAACAACAATATAGCTGTGTATTGCATACTGCGGGGGCCAACTATATACGTTCTTGCAACGATGTTGCCGCGTATCGGATTGTTAATAATGGCGGCACTATTGTTGGTGGTGTGCCCGCGGTTTTTGCCCGGTCCTCCGTCGCGGCTTCCCCAAGCACCAAGATAGCCACCACCACGGCAGAACAAAAAGTGCACGCGGAAGATCTCTCGCTGCATCCTAATGGACCACAAAGTTGTTCAATATTACATTAGGGTTTACTGAACTTGGTACTCGAGCGTTGCCTTTACTGAAAACGACACAAAGAACAAATTCTGTCATGCAATATTTTTTTAAAGATAATTGAAATTTAATTTTTGTACTCTTTTACTATAAAGAAAGGTATACAAATTTTCTCCATAGATGAAACATTTTTAAAACAGATTATAATGCAGCAGAACTATAATTTATAAGCATGTAGTTTAAACAGCATGCATTTTAACATTAACCTCGTTCGCATAATTTCTAGAGCTATATTATTAAAACTGCAGCGTAAAATATATTTAGTTTGTTTACAAATTTTTATATTGTTTAAGGATTTCTCTTCGTCCATGATTTTGATGGTGTGGCATTTTAATTGATTTAAATTAATTTTCTCAAATTTGATTATGCAATTTGAATTTAATTCATTGCAGTTTATGAGAGCCGAGAAATATTACTTCATGTTTTTAATTAAAATCTATTACGTCCTCAAATTTCTAATACGAGTTTTATCTAAGAATATTTACGAATTGTCATGCAGTGTGGACACAGATGAAGAAAATGTATAAAAACAATCCCGATATCACTGTTGAGGTTGTAAAATTAATATCTTTCAACATTTTAAAATTATTTGAAATCATAGTACAAAAAATTCCAGCAATTTGCAATCCCTAAATAAATTTATTTTCTCGATTTGTAACCAATTTTGATGTAATTTGACGCACCATGCAATGTCTCATTGCTTCTGATAAGTTTAGAATTTCTTCACATTTCTTGTATATTTTATTCATATTAATTTTTCATAAAGCAATTTGTCAGGTTATGATTTCTTAATAATTATTTAATTATGCAGCAGCAACAATATTCAAATGACATTAAAATATCATGCACAATTTATATTTTTTACATAATTTTCTGATGCTTTGTAAAATATTCGAATTCGATTTAATTTAAATGTTTACATACATACATGATTATACGCTGAATTACAATTAAATATTTCTATAAAAAGATTATATAAAATTGTTGACTCGATGTATTGGAATTTTTATAATTTATAGTTACACAATTAATATTATATTAAATTTCAAAATCTATAATATACTTACGTTAGAATTAATGCACAATTTTTAAAATACAATTTTAAAAATTATTAACTATTTCAAATGTTTGCCACAATGCCATCTGAATGTAGGGTAAGGATTAGAACCGCAGACTATTGGTAATATAAGTTTTTTTGTTTGTACTACTTTTGTTGATGCCCAGCAGAAAATAGAAAAAAAAATCGTTGCCTCATATTCTAGCCGCAATGTTTTTATCTGTGTGTGGTTTTGATGATTATAATACACTAGACTATATAGCCTTTAATAAAAATCTAGCGCAAACACTATAGCGGATATTTTCACACAATTTATAGAACACAAACATCCAAAAAATATCAATCGATGTTTGTGTCATTAAACAATAAAATAAAATAAATAAAATAACAATAAAATTATTCAAATTTTAATATTACTTTGATTAACATCATATTTATCAGAATAACGTAAAATTTTGTCCTTAAGTAATTTTATAATTTGTTTTTAATATAATATTGGGTGAAAAAATAATATGAAAGTTAATATAAGATATTACTTTCAATTCTTCGATATCAGAGAATTTTATCATGGTGAGGGGGAAAAAAACGAAATAAAACATTTAATTGAGATCAAATTGTTTATTGTAATGCTTTATTTCAAAAAAAGTGTGTGCAGTGCAACTTTAAAACAAATTAATGCAAAATCGTATAATAAATTAAATAAATTAGTGGTATCAAAACAATAAATCTGTAGATCTTACAAAACAAGAAAATAATGTAAAAGATTCAATTAAAAACGAAACATACGAAATAAGTTTTTAATTGGGAGCATATTTATTGTTCTTTGGTGTAAGATAAATTTTTTGTTTCTAGTATGTTTTTACCGATTATTCATGTATTTAAGGATGATTTCATCGTGCTTGTGAATTTGAACTGCTTGCAAAAAGAATCTGGGTTTACAAAAACTAAATGTGTTGAAAAAAATCAACAAATAAAGATAGAAAAGAAAAATTTCTAAACATATTTAAATTAATCGTAATAATTGAGAATGCAGTTTAATATACCTATAATGTATAATATAAAAAAGTACAAAGCATAATTTTATTAATAAAATTGCTATAAACTGTTATAATTCGATTGTTCCTCTTTTTCATAATAGCTACTTTAAATAAATTACAATTTTAACGATGCTTTGAAGTACCTCTAAATATCCCCGTGCGTTCACCAGGTACGTCACCCACGGTACGTTAATTCCGGTGCAAGATGCGCCCCTGATGCACACTCCACTTCACATAATTAATTAGCGGCGCACTAGAACTCTATCACGTAGACCTTTGTGACGTCATAGGTACTTGCTATCCAGGCCTATAAAGTGAACTACGAGCTACTAAAAATTACATATTTGGAATTTGGGCTCAGATAAATTGCCAGAAAAAAATCTTAAGTGAAATAATTTATTGTAATTTTTTATTTGAAATTGAGCATTAAAATGCAACAATATAATTTTAATCGATCAAAAGTATTTCAAAAATATGTGTACAGGTATAGAATATGTTCCCACTCCTTTATGACGTCACCTTTTTTTTCATACCTCTGAATATCATATTATACAAACATCTCACAATTTGTATCACTGAGATTTCTATTACTGACATACTAAAGACATCAACCGAAGTTTGAATGATTGATTTGTCACATTTCAACTTGTGACATGATCATCAGCCACACTTGTACACACACACACACACTTGGATGCACGGTTAGCACAGTGATGATTTATCGAAGTCGCGGTTTTCAGCCTTGACACGGCTACACTGTCATCTCTCACGTGCGACACGTTACAGGTGACACACGCGGCGGTGACACCTGGACACTCACGCGGTGACACTTGACGGAGCTGCCCCCGTGGTCGCGGCTCGCGGGCCCAACATGGACTGCACAGTCAGCAGGCCTTCAGCAAGCAGCGCAATCTCGCTCGCATCACAACCAACGATTATGGGTAAATTAGCTTAATAATAAAAAATTGATGATAATATGATTGTAGACAAACCGCTATCACTGGCATTACTGTTCAAATTAGTAACAATTAGGTTGAGCTCGCTCGGCGCAAGGGGAAAGAGAGAGAGAGAGAACATTAATGGAACTCAGACAGGCATTAAATTGAGAAAGAGAGAGAGAGAGAGGTCTTAAATTGCCATGGCGCGACAGTATCATTACGAGTCGTTCTCCACAGCAGCAGGCGGAAACTACGCTAAACCAAATTATATTCAACCCCATATAATAAGGGAATGCTAAGCGATATCAAAAACATGGATGTAATGATGAATATTATAGTTATACAAAATTGCATTGTTTGTTTAAATTTTAATGAATCCGTTTTATCATGTTTTAGTAGCTCTGTTTAAAATTGTATGTTTCATATTTAAAGCAAATTCATGTAATTTGAAAGCTTATAAGACAAGGTGATCGATTTGTAAATCAAATCATTGATACATGTCAATAAAAAATAATTTTGACCATATACATTATTTATGCATATTTTTTCTAAAAGGACAGTGATCGTAATTATAATATTTTTTACATTTAAAGCCTAATTCGTATGACTTTAACTTTCTTACGGGTAAAATATTAAAAAAAAAATGTTAGATATATACATAAGTCATTATTTAGCCATCAATATTTCACGAATTATTTTATACATTGTCATGGCATGCAGGCTCCAAACCGTGAATTATTTATTAGCTGAAATAGTAAAATAAAAAAAAAAAAAAACTGATTATTTAATAGTTCTACAATTCGATGATTTTAAATTAAATATCTTTAAAGAATTGTACAATAAATCATATCTTATTCAAATGTGACACAATTATTATACATTACAGATATACATGTACATACTATAACTACAACGCAGTTGGCAAGAGATATTTAATTATAAATGTATACAAAGTATTTAACATCATCAATCATAATTATTGAGACTGAAAGTTTTACTATTTAATAAAACATGTCATTGATTGTTTTTTATTAAATTTACTATTTTCGTAATAGTTTATAATAAATAAAAAAACAAGAAACAATTTAAGTATAGCTGAAAATAGATCAATTTCAAAATCAATATAATAAGAAACAAGTACGTATTTACGATTAGAATAAAATTTTAACCATATATTATATACATTTTATCAGATTATATATCACTATATTATAGTGAAAGTCTGATCAATCTAAATGTGTGACTTTAATACTCCTCCATCATCATTATCTCCAATCATCCCCACACTGACATTAACTTTCCTATAGTTTACAATTTCAAATCTTCTTGTAGACCACCCTTATTAAACTCTACCACAGTATAAAAATGATTCCATGAAATATAAATGGTACCATTTTATCAAGAATAATTCATAAGAGAATAAAAATCAACTTATTTTTATTGCTAACAAACCGCGGTTTTGGTCACGGCTGGCGCTCTCTTAGCCGTCGCCGCGCCGGCCGCCATCTTAGAATGATGACGTCACGTGACGGCGCCGGTAGGGCGGTCGCAGCCCGCGTAATAACAGCCCTGGTGCCGAGCCACGAACGTGACTGCTTGAGCGGGCCCAGCCCCGGTTACGAAAATCAACGATTATGCTGATAATAGACCCGCGAACACAACAGAAAAAAAAAATAATATCTGAAATAAGAAAGGAGGAAAAAAATATTATTATATTGCTTCCATATGTTAAATATATTAAAAATTCCCAAGGCTGCGTAGAAGATAAAAATGGGGTTTTAGTTTGTTAAAGCTGAGTTCGAGAACTGAAACTTTAAAAAGGTATAATTTAATGTTGCTGATGCATGCCTTTATTTTTTTATATAAAATATATTCTACAGCGGTGAGATTTTATATATACGCTCACTCTCTTTAATAATTTCATGAAAAGCAATAACAATGATCAAGCAATACACAAATAATGTATTAACATGCATCAAGAGGATTTTGTATGCAAAATAATTGCCCACCTCCCCTCCACGCATAAAAAAAAGAAGTTTGCAACCCTTGTGTTTCTTATGCCGAACAAGTTGCCTATGTGGCAAGGGTGTGTTTATATTCGAGTCTCGGCGCAGCTTAATAGAAATATTTCCAATATAATATAAATGACAGATTATATTTGAACATATGTTTATATACCATATATGATAGACATTCTTAAAATAGTAAAAGAATATTTTATAGCTATTGGTTTACATTGTTCAACACATTTTTTGTTCTTTTATGATTTTAAATTATTATACAAAATATAATATGTGGTCACAGTTTTGTTGTCGATTCAAGATCCTTCTAAATTTGAAATTGTAATTTGGTCACCTGACTTATAAACTAAACCCTTAATTTAAAGATAATTGAGGGAAGCTGTCTCTGTGATTATGTGCAGGTTTGAGGCAGACGATGCAGCAGACAGGTAGCGGTGGTGGCGTCTTGTCGAGCCCATTAGCGTCCTTCCCGGTGTCCTGAGAAACATCAGGTGCGCCAGAGTAGAGGCGACCGCAGCTCAGTAACTTCGTAACCTTTATTATTGTGTGTGGTATACAACAGACAAAATATTAATGTACAATGGGAGAGGGGAAAAGTTACTAAGTGAGATTTTTTTGGCAGTTACACTGATGATTGTTACAAAGGTTTCATTCATAAAAAGTCATTCATATTTATAATAATTAGATACTTTGAATTTGAACTGAAAATGTATTTTTAAATTAATCTACAGGTATGTACTGAATTAATTTAGTGAGTGAGTTGGACTTACAGTTTTTTGCTATTTTTCAAATGAGATCTTGTATTTTCATACCTACAAATCTAAGAAATATTTTATAAAATAAATAATTTGTTTACGTTTTAATACTGAAATACTGGTCACAAGTCAACTTCTCGTCACTTCATCCACCCAGCCTAACATTACTTATCATTTTGCATGGTTCCCTTCCCATAAATATTTAGATTTAAATTAGTGTTGATACAGTTTTGAACATGAAATAATTACAGTATATATTAAATTGTACCATGATAATCTTTTTTTGCATATTAAACAGGTGATATAATTTGTATTCAAGTCGATACTTTATGTATATTTTTTTGCTACTGATTCTAACATGTCTTTCAATTCAACAAAAATAAAATTATAGACAAGTTGAAATAACAAACGGATTCCAGTATTTCTAGATTACAAGGAAGTCTCCCTCCATATAGTAATTATTAGCAATTATTGATAGTTAAAAAATAGTTAATAAGTGAAGCAGCCTCGATAACGACAAATAAAGAAAAAATATACATTGATATTATAGTATTCCCATTGAATAGATATGATCTGCTTTCATATGTACAGTATATTTATTAATGATACAGAATTGCTTGTAAATTATATATTTATGATATTTCCTATTTGATGACCACGTGTATTCTGGTGGCTACATAGTGGAGTGTAGAGCAAGGACGGTGATCGGAGTGGCTAATTATTACCCTGCTGCTGCTGCCGGGATGCTGCGAGAGAGAGAGAGAGAGAGAGAGAGAGAGAGAGAGAGAGAGAGAGAGAGAGAGAGAGAGAGAGAGAGAGAGAGAGAGAGAGAGAGAGAGAGAGAGGCAGGGCGGCTGGGCGATGACGTCATCAGCACTAATCGATTAGCTCCCCGCGAGTCAAGATGGCGGCGGCCTTTAAGAAGACTTGCGGCTAGCCGGAGCCTTGGCTCCTCTCTGTTCGGGGACTCTCGGGGGCGTTCGGGTCGGCTCGTGCGATGGCGTTGGCGCGCTTTTGCGGGATTTATTTAAAACAATTCAAACATGGCAAAATGTTTCAAATTTGTAGACGAAAATGAAGAAATAAGAAATAAAATTATAAATTAAAATAATTATATAAAATTATGATTAAATTAAAGTTTAAAATCTTAGCTTAACTTAACTAAATTTTACTGTCGAGCAATATATAATTATATAATATAAGGTGACGTATTCATGCAGTGATAAAATCATAATGCATTAATATTGATAAACACGACTTTACATATATGAACTAAATAAGTAAAATGAGTCATATCCAATTTGTAAATAATATCAATTAATTCTTTTAAGGGTAAGATTACACGAACAATCGATTGTTGTTAGTCCCATTTGATTAACATGTAAACCTTAGCAACCTCATAATGATTCTGAATTTTTTTTGAGAGACAGTTCTTGGCATTAAAAAAATATGGGAAAAATTTCAAAACAATAGGACGATCCAATTTTTTTAAATGAATTTTTTAAATTTTCAGTATAGGGCTTCCCCATGGAGACCGAAACTAGTGTATGAAGTAATACATAAAAAAATAAAAATGGTATTATATCTATCGTAACATATAGATTAAATTCTATTATACATCCACACTTTCTAACTACATTCAGCATAATAATACAAATTTATTTTCATTATCAAGAAGTAATAAATTTCAACACACAAAACATTTGGTTCGAAATTTTAACATGACGAAGCATAGCTAGCTTATCAAATAGTCAATAATTAAAACAACATAGTTAAGTGTACAACTCATTCTCTCTAGTACATTCATATGATCATTCCCAGTATGAATATTAAGAACCTCTTTGTCAACGTCATGTAACATCTCAATCAACATTTCTTTCTCAGCTTCTGTTGGCTTGCATTTTTTTAAAGCTCGTGCCTGGTTCGTGCTAGTTCGTTTTCGTTTTGTTGAAAAGAACCGACGCTGTGGCTCACATTTCTGAGCTTTGCCTGACTGTGGGGCACACATGCTACTATTCGATGTTTCACCATCACAATTCTTTAAATCTGTTATGGCCTTGCCAAGAATTCTATTCATTGACTAAAAAAAAAAAAAAACGAAGTTAATATTGTCATATTATAAATTATAATTATGCGATGTCCCAATTATATATAATAAGCTATATGCTGTTACTTACCATTTTTAGAGGGAAATTCTTTTTCATGACGTTCAATATAATTCTCTCCATGCTCTGTTTCATGATGAAGTACCAATGCGATATGTTTTCTAAACGTTTCAGGGCACACGTTACACTTAAAATTCCCTGCTATATTCACTTTCAGCTTGTGAACGTTTCTTTTATGCTTATAAACATTCTTTAACTTTGAGAACTTCTTGTCACATATGCCACAAGGATAGGCACCAGCGCTAGATGCTTCCATCGTGTTAACTTGTACACGAATGCTGGAAATACTTACAGTAAACCTAACCTAATAATCTATGACTCATTTTACTTATTTAGTTCATATATGTAAAGTCGTGTTTATCAATATTAATGCATTATGATTTTATCACTGCATGAATACGTCACCTTATATTATATAATTATATATTGCTCGACAGTAAAATTTAGTTAAATTAAGCTAAGATTTTAAACTTTAATTTAATCATAATTTTATATAATTATTTTAATTTATAATTTTATTTCTTATTTCTTCATTTTCGTCTACAAATTTGAAACATTTTGCTATGTTTGAATTGTTTTAAATAAATCCCGCAAAAGCGCGCCAACGCCATCGCACGAGCCGACCCGAACGCCCCCGAGAGTCCCCGAACAGAGAGGAGCCAAGGCTCCGGCTAGCCGCAAGTTTAAGAAGCTCCGGTTGCATCAGTCAACAAAGCTGCAAAAGTGAACTTCGTCTCGTTAAAAGCTTTAACTTAATACAATAACATGCTAAATTAAAACACCACAATGATGCTGTATTAATGATTAATGAGATGAACTATAGTCAAAGTTTATGTCTAAATTCCATGCAAACTTAGTTCTTTATAACGTTTCAAGCATCAGATAATTTTTATCAAAATTGTGTCCTGGTAAATGATTAATAACAAAATAATAAATTTAATATAACGATATCTTTTGCTTTTTTTATTTTTTAAAATCGATACATATTTTAGATATCCATACTATAAATATATCAAGTATAGCACCTTAATTCACTGTAAAAGTGTTTAAATCTGTCATTGAACAAAAAATAAAATAAAAAATGTCTTATATATAAGGGAATAAGATGTGAAAAAGCTGTAGAGAAAAAATATATATAAAAATAAGTATATATTTTTATATATATATATATATATATATATATATATATATATATATATATATATATATATATCACAGGGATGTACGATTTGTATTATAATTTTCACAAATATTGGATATTTCATAGAACATAAAATTCAAATAAAAATCAAAACCTAATCATAATTATATTCATATCCCACCTTAGTTTTTTTTTATATTGAAGTGCTATTTTTTTTTATCTCACATCTTTATATTAAACCCATCAATACATGAGATAATTTAAAAATTTCCTGGAAATTAATGGCATGTATACATAATATTATTTTATTATTAGTATTATTACCCAGCTTCTTTAACAACAAACAACGACTAAAAGTTTCCATCATTGAAGCTATAACAACGTCTACACGGCTGGTGGGCTATGTAGAGCAGAGATACTGCGAGCCAGTGATGTATAGCGAGGAGCTCCGCACGCACAAGTCAAATTGTGCAGAAACTTGCAGGCAGCATCGCTCCAGCAAGTCGCGGGGGCAGTCGCGTGGAAAATCACCCCGCCCTCACCAACCCTCTAATTGCGACAATGCAACTCTTTGAACTGCGGCTTCACCAACTTGGCTACCAGAACGGCTGGCAAACTCCGTTGTACTTCATCCCTCAATTTGAAGAACTCTTTAGTCTGTATCTCCATGCTGTAGCTCGTAGTAACTGAACTTGACGGAGACAAAGTAAGGAGGGACCATGTACAGCAGCCCACTTATTGCAGTCGATACAGAAAACGGGAGGAATATAGAAGAAAACCACCAGCCTTCTTTTCTTCTTTTCTTCTCTGCTGAATATATAAAAAAAAAGTATGAGCAAAAATGAAGGTTAAAAAAAAATGTTTTAAAAAAATGTAATGTAAAATGTTTAAGGACATGATTTTTATAAGTAATATTTTTTTAAGAAGTATTGCATGCCCGATTCTTTTAAAAGAATGTTTTTGCTGTACATCGCTTATATTTTTTAAGGTATTACCATTATAATTCATATTAATATTAAAGAATTTGTTGGCATTGTCATACCTCAGTATGCTTTACAATTTTACTTCTTTACTATATATGGTATCAATTGAGAAGGAATTTTTTTACTAAAAAAAGGATCGTATCACGAGATTTATTTTGCATATTATATTTGGGCAAAAGTTTGTATGTACTTGCATGCATGGTCAATGACCTTTTTTTTTCATATGTAAAGTACAAAGTAATTAATCATGTTGACATTATAGTTGGTGGTGACTCTGGTGACAGCAGAAAAAAAAAACTCCAGTGGATTTGTACTTCAATAATGTTGATTCACTCTACTTAATAGATGTCATAACACTCTCTCAAGGTTTTTAATTGTATACTCGAGTATTCCTAAAGCTTTAAAGTAGGCCTCGTTAGTATTGACGAATTGAAGAATTTATTACTTCCTTATTAAATTCAAAAGAAACAATTCTAACACAGTCATATAAGAAAGAAAATACTCTAAATTAAATAAAAATTGTTTTTTTTTTTTTTTTTAGTCAAAACACATAAAAAAAAGTGAAGAAATATTAATAATAAAAAATCTTGTTTTAATTATCAGTGTGTTGAAAAGAGGAGGCCGGCCTAAATCCTACTTAAAAAACATATTTCTTAGCAAAATCTTTATGAGGCATCATGAGTGAGATTTAAAACACAGTAATAATCAGAGTTGTAAGAAGATGTTGTCTTGAGATAACTTTTGACGGACAAAGCCAAGATGGCGACGGGCGCACTCTCCCATTCTCACGGAGGTATAGCGGCGGATCGCTGAGCTGATATGATGGAGGAGGTGATAGTGATCGCGATACCAATGCTGGCTTTATTCTTAAAACTTGCTGGCTGTGTCACGCCATCTAAGGGTTATTTATACCATCCATTCACGTTATTGAAATACATTAATGTTCAAATATCGTTCTGTTCCTGACAAATATTGATTGATTTCATATGTCATCATTAGCGTGTTCTTTTTATAAATGACAACCTTTTTGTTACTGAATTTAAGATATTGTTTAATAATATAAATATAATGAATATTATGAAAACGATATCCATTAATAGAGATGGTATATATTATACATATAGATCGATTTGAAAAATTAAATTATTTTCTTTTCATAAAATCAATTCATTTTTTTTTTTTTTTTATAATAGGTCCGTCTGCTTGTAAATATAAACAATCAAATGAGAGTAAAGAATCAGATCTCCTTATGTTTATACTGGTTGTACGGATGGTTCATCTGATTCATGAATCGATTGTGCATTTACGAACAGACCTTATATATTTACCTGAAAAATTAAAAAAAAATCATTATTAACTCTCAGGTTTTAATCTATATGATTTATACTGAATTCAAACTTGCAAGGTGATATTGAGTGTAGTTACTTATAACAAGTTTAAATGACATTAAGTGCGATTTATGCTATTTAGCTTTAGATGATACTCATTCGCTTGGCCACGCTTCATTTAAGCCTGCCCTAGCATGGCGATCATCATCATGTTAGTTTTCATATTTCACGCTTCTTTACCTGGTAATACCACTATCAATATAAACCGCAAATTACGCTCTATATATACTTATTTGAAATCAATTTTTTTCTTTATTATAAAAGTTAAATATATAAATAAAATTTATTACAACGAGCGTGCGAAGTGTTGAGTGTCAATCGTTCTCTTGGGAGGGGACATTATTTTATACATCGCGTGATCGTTCCTTTCACTGACAGGAAAGCTTGTGTCGCCTTGTGGCTCCGCATTGCGTTACCTCTCTCTCTCTCTCTCTCTCTCTCTCTCTCTCTCTCTCTCTCTCTCTCTCTCTCTCTCTCTCTCTCTCTCTCTCTCTCTCTCGGTCTCTCCTCTCTCCTATACAGGCGACCACGTGTACAGAACTGCAGCAAGACATTGGTCAATACGAGCACAGTTACAAATCTTCAGGCTATTTGATGACGTCATCATAATTTATACGCTCAGGTAACAAAAAGGTGAATAAAAGAAATTGTCAACTTCATATTTTTAGATTTTGCATGTTTTTTTCTTCTTTTGTATTTTCAAACAGATGTTTGTCAAGTTATATTCATTGACATACCTTCAAGGTATTTTCTTCTCTGAAAAATTTTTGTACTTACATTTTATTTAAATTAGTTTAAAAAGTTTTTTTTTTAAAGAACCGGTTAATAATGTTGAAGTATATAGTAATATATAAATAAATATAAAAGTATAATACGTAATGCTTGCAGTATTTTAATTGAGTGTACTAAACATCTTGTTAAAATTTATTGAATGCACGAAATTCTTACATACGTAATTTTGACGCATATTATTAAACTGTAGAGTACGGAGTTATTCATTACATTTATATTTGTAACAAAAAATATCAAATAATAAATTAGTCTTTTTACGCCACTATTTTCGTATATAGCATGAAAAAAATAAAACTGCGGTATTTTTTATTATACATATATTTTTTTAGATAATGGCATTTATACAAAGTTCACGTCAGCCATTTAAAAAAATGTTTTAGGCTTAATTATAAATTTTCATTCACCATGAATAATTACGATATACGCATCTTTTCTGTATAAGTACTTTTATAAATATAGGAAATATGCAGTATATATATTGACAGCTTTATTACATATAGAAATCACTTAAAACATAAAGTAGACTTCAATTTTATGTTTTATATTGCAATTCTTCAGTTTTTTTAAGTTCATATATATGATATAATCTCTCAAAAAAGTTAACATGCAAAGACTGTTTCTTCAGTGTACATGCAACTTTCTAATATATGATTGTTTTTCAGTGACAGGAACACACTATCGTAAACAAAATTAGCGGATACAATAAAATAAAAATTTAATATTTCCTCACTTCTTTCAACAAAGAAAAAATTAAGTCATCTTTTTCATTTATATATACTAATATTGACATATAATTCAGAGAGTCAATATGTCAATATTATCATTTCAATAGCATGTGCTGCAAGTATATGCAATATTGAACACTGTGACTCAATTACATGGCGTATACATTTGCATCACGCTCTGTTATAGCGCGCGGTTCGCGGCCAATGTGCCGCCCAGTGCGGGCCCGTGCATGCGCTCTCTCTCTCTCATGGGTATTGATTGCGTCAACCTGCAGCCAATCCCACTGCACCTATATACCGTCTTTCGTAGCAACCCAAAATGATGTTTAGCATTATAAATATTGCAAATATAGCAAGCAAAAAAAAAAAAAAAAATGTATATAGTATAAAAGAATGTTTATTAAATGTAATGTCAAATTAAATTTGACATATTTGCTGTAAAATTTTTATAACAATTGTTGATGGTAATAAATCTTCATTGCATTCTTAGAAAATTATTATAAGTACGCAATTATTATAAACAAAATGTAACTACAGTACTATCATTGCGGGTAATGTACTAGTTTATATGAGGTAAGGTATTTGTACAGCAAAGGTTCCAGAATATCCGGATCAAGTGTTGGCTCTGTGTGGTATTGCCGCGGGTGCCGCCGGTACAGAGAGAGCACCAAATGAGCACCAGGGGAGGAGGGAATGTCGCAGGACCGGCTGCTGCTGCTGGGCGGGGGGGCTCTCTTTCTCCGTTTCCTTCCTTTCCCTCCACAACATTTATTTCTTATTATGGAATAATTATTTTATCGAACTACAAGAAAATATCAATACATTTATTTTCAAATTGCCGCCGAATAGTCAACATTTTAAAAGCGTCTTACAAATTTATTACCACATTTACAAGTCCCCTGTACGATTATGCAACCCACTCTACTTATGTGTTGTTCGGGCTGTTAGCATTACAGGGGACCATTAAAATTACGAGTTTTTGATGATTTTAAACATACTTTTATCAAGATCTCTGGAGATTTATTTGATACTAGATTAATTAAGTATTTTAAGTTATAAATTAAATTAATTATTATTTTTTATTCAGATACTTATAATGAGAAAAAATATAATATAAATATAGTAAATTTACTTACTTATCTTTCTTTACTTTTTAAAACTTATTAATTCATATTATTGATGTTATTGCATTGCATGTAAATAAAGGTATTCAAGGAGTATTTGATATAATAGACATAACGCTGAAAATAATGATTTTTCAAACAATCATATCATATTAAGTTATTAACTGATTAATATTTTATTATAAATTATATTTTAATATTTTAAATGATAGCCTTAATTTGAGTAAATAACGTAGAAATGTTTGTTACAGCTACATTGAAAGAGTTAGGCAACAGATGCGGTTTGACACTACAAAAAGTTTCGACTAGGATTGTTAGCTGCAGGATGCCATGTGGCCATTGAGACCGCGCACGGGACAATCGGGCGTGTACTCGGATCTCTTGTCGCCGGAACTTTAGCCGGAGCACTATATACAAGCAGCGTATCCGTGAAGCACCCACAATGGTACATGCTGCCACTCCATGAGTCATGAGGAAATAAATTATTCTCTCACTTGCACCCCTCTGAGAGACGGTACAACAATTTCATGAAGAATTTTTGAATTAAATTTAAGTAAACTCCCCTATATATATAAAATTTAAATATAATTTAAAACAATAGCATCAAAGAAGAACAATCAGTATATCAATTTTTGTATACTATTTATTTTTTTATTTATAGTTAAGTTAATTAAGACAGTATTATAGTAATCATAAAGCAATTATTCAAAAAGACCTTTTTTTAAACTTTTTTATATTGTATAGAAAAATGTAGGTAATATTGAATAAAGGCTGTAAATGATTGTATCATGATATTTACAGTGAAGTTGTTCAGGATGACAAGTGGTTTTACGTCACAAACAGGGAAGGGTTGGTTGCTCTCTCTCTCTCTCTCATCCCCCGACGATGACCCTCGACACAGCTCAACACGATTATGCTGCTACCACCATGAAACTCACATATATACATTTATAATACACACATACAGTTACTGTGGCAGTTGGTACAAAGAATTACGAAAGCCACTTGTAAACAGGAAGAATATAACTCTTTTTATGCTCTCTTTCTTTTTTCCTCTCTCTCTCTCTCATACATTTTTTTTTTTTTTTTTTTTTTTTTTGATTTGGGACACGAAGTTGATCCTTTTGTCTTTCAATATCCTTCAACTCATGCACTGCCACTACTACTGCTGCTGTTGCTGAGTTTCCTTTGTGTAATTTCTACACACAACCTCAAATGTCCTTCCATTGTAAAATATCTTCTAATCTCATGCGGCTTTTCAAATTATAAAAATCTTCAACATCATAAAACAATTTTTTAGCTTAGATTTTCATCTTTTAAATATAAAATTATATGGCTGTGATATGGTTAGAGGAGTCGACTGCGTTAACACATGTGCTCATATATAGAGTCATATCAGTATATACGTGTGTATTTTTATTAAATGAGAAATATATTAAATATTTTCTAAGAATTTACATTTCTCACTATGTTTTTATGATGTTTAGATGTAATTTAGAAATAAAGATTATAATATGATATGGTTATATACTATTTTGGAAACTTCGTTCATGTGGAATAAAAACGTCTAATTCGCACGGTTCTTAGGTTTTCACATGCTATAGAAAATTATATGTGACATAAAACAAATTTAATTTTAATTAAATTTACAATTTAGTTAATAGTTTGGGTTAATTCAGAGTTAGAGAATGAATAAAGATGTTCTCTGACACTAAAGAGTGGTTACAGGTTCATTATGCTATTGTTATCATTACATATAATGTGAACGTTGAGAAACTGTAAATAATAATTTTAGCTATTAAGATTAATTGAATTTTCTATAAATATTAAATGAATTTATTGCATTTAATTTCTTGCTTTTCTATAGCTCAAATTTTATAGAGAAAATCTTTAGTAAAGTTATACAAACTGGCTACAATACAAAATTTACAACAAAGGAATTCTATAAAAAAAAATACCATCAAAGCAATATATATATAATATATATTTTTAAGGGTTTAAATTTTAGGGTAAGAGCTTTATAACTCTATTGAGAACTTCAATTTTGCAATTTTCTTGTCATAAAGCTTTTATTATGTTCTACACAACTAAATAACAACATAACTGTTTAATTACGTACATTTAATTCAAAAATAAAATTTAATTAAAATATTTTTAATAATATACTTAATCTGAAGTATGATAAAAAAAAATCAAATAGATACAAATGTCTATCAAAATTAATTAATCATCTCTTCAAAAAAAAAAAAAAAAAAACGTGAACTTTTACTACTAAGTTACGCATTACACTCATTTGTAAAACATGTTATTTATTTTTTTTAACAAGAATTCAGTCTCATCAAGAATTTGAGTCATATATTTTTTCTTTCTTTTTCTCTTCATCACGGCGGGCAGCTGATTCGAATCTTTTGTCGGCTGATGTAAAGGAAGAGCGTGCGGCTACTGCTGCTCCCTGCCGGTCAATTAACACAACAGGGGGTCGCTACCTCCCTACCTTCCCTAATAATACAAAAAAAAAGGTGAAAAAATTTACTATACTAGGGGATCTACAAATAATATTAAAAAGAAGCACTTGATTGTTATCGTATTAACAGAATCATCCTTCTCACGTTCCTAACAAATTTGGCACACCTTGTCTCATTTTGTCAGCTGATAACAATCTGATCAACAATCTTCTTGTCAAGAATTCTAATCCAATGTATCGATCAACTTGTGTTTACTAAATGTGTCACATTAATTTGTCAATTTTATTTACTTTTTTTTTAATTGAATGATTTTTCTTTTAAATCAATATAATATAATACCTAGTAAAAAATGTAATGAGTTAGAAATTGTTATAAAATTGCTAGTCGTAAATCTACAGTATAATCGTGTAATGTACTGTATACATGAATCAATGTAATATAATGACATTATATTATGTAATCTCACTATGTACATTTTTTAAAATTATATCTATTGGTAACGATTTTTTAAAGTACCACTATTATAAAAAAATATATATATTTCTATTTTATACTTGTTTATTGAACATAAAGAATCGTGAGGTGCATATTATATAGTGTTTACAATATATCTGCATGTAAAAAGAATAAAATATATAATATGTTTATAATATTACATTATATGTTTACATAATAATACAATCACACAATTTCTCATTACTAAAGCAATGAATTAAATATACTATGAAATTTGTGTCATAAAGAAAAAATATATTTTAATGTACTGTACCCATATAAACTTAATTCATGAGTATATAAAAAGTGAATAAATTAAATAAACTAATTGATAATATGTAAAATAAATATTAAATAGTTCTTAAATTAAATAATCGAATTTATTTACTATTAAATGTTACATAATTAAACTATTATACAATAAATAATATATAGCACATGAAATGCATAGGATGTATATTAATAAGATATTAGAATGTGAAAATTTTAGTGGTTTAATCAAAAGAAGGGGTAAAAATATGGTACTGTGAATTTTTCAGATTTTTTTAAAGGGAACTATTTTAAAAAAATTATTGAAAGTCTATTTTATGACGTCACGGGCGGCACTGCCCTATTCTTTTCCTTAAGGAATGCCGCCCGTGACGTAATCAAAATAGACTTTCAATAATTTTTTAAAAATAGTTCCCAGTCTCAGAAAAATCTGAACAAAATCACAGTATCATATTTTTATCCCTTCTTTCGATTAAGCTACTAAAATTTTTACATTCTAATATCTCATTTCATTATAAAATATATGTGAAATTTTAGCTCGTGCAAAGAAAATTTAATAAATTAACGTTCATGAAGCCCACTCATATGAGAGTCGATTAAATGACCTCAAATCTTCCTAAAATTATTCCCACCGTTCAATGAATGTAGATTGATTGCTCGAGTGACGAATGTTTACATGATCGATTAGCGCTCGTGTGTCGCTACTGGAGCGGAATGTCAGCCAGCCTGCAGGGGTGCATCATCTTCGTTCCCACAATCACGTCATCAGGGACTCAAATCAGTCGCACCCTCGGCCGCGTGCATGTGCTTCCATATGAAGTGCAGTCGAGCGGGGTCGCCTGGGTCAAATATTGTTGCTACAACAACTCCATATCTCCATGCAATTATCATTAATATTTATTTAACAGAAGTATATAATGTAAACTTGATTTTCATTATTGACATTAAAGCAAAGACAATTATTTTTACAATTTTATTAATTAGCAAAGCTCTTTCAAAAGTCAAGAAAACATTGATCTTGCAACAATTATAAGTGCTGTCACCGTGACATCCAGCCCTCTAAAAAAATATTTAAATATCTGGGTTATTTTTGTAGTGAGAATAGCATACTAGCAGTCACTATAACCGTCATTATGTATATTATGTAAAATAATAGCTATAATAATATAATAATAGGAAAAATAGCTTACCGATATTTTATTATACTTTATATGTATATAATGTAACATTTATAACTTGTCATTATTCATTTAGGAATTGTAACTAATTATTAATTATGATTTAATGAATTCTTAATATTTATTTTTACATACTAGCAAGTAAGTATTGGATGGACTATATATAGAATACAGGGAAGAAAGGATCTCAGTGCAATGTGTTACTCAACTGTTGTTATTTAAGAAGCGATTAATTTTGACTACTTGATTTGCCCTCATCTAAATCTTGTGATACGGGTGCATGTATAAGGAAGAACTTTTGTATAATGTATTTAAGAGAGGGGTCTTTGAGTGCCTGGCTTGAAGCTCTCGTTTGCAGTGTGTGTTTATAAATATTCGAGACACGAAGTCAGGACTGTGGGATTGGAAAGGATCTTTCACTCGCATCAGTTGACGAAAATGAGGTACGAAGCCAGGACTTTGAGAAGGGAGAAAGATATATACTAGGGTCTCAGCACGGCGTGGAGAGCAAGCAAGTGACCAAGTGGAATAATAAACAGTGGGAGGGGGAGATGCACTTGGATGAGGAAGTCCAATTCAGCCAATCATGATCAATCACGCTCGCGCTTGCTGAGCTCCCCTCCGCCTGACTCGCAGCCACCCGCTGTACGCCCACTCTCTCTCTGAACGCCCTCTCGCTCTATGGGATGCTGCGACGTGAGATCAAGTCACGACGTGATGTGTTGTCACCAAGACGCATTGGTCACGTCGTGGAGAAATCTGTGTCACAGAATTTTGTTTTGTATATCCATGCATGGTACACTTTTATAAATCTTTAAAAATCAAATTGGTTAAATAACCGAACTGATTGAAATTGAATTTTAAATTTATAAAAAAAAAATATTTATTTTTTTTAAATATTTTTTCTGTATGAAGAAGAAATGTACAGAGTTAATTAACTTCTTTTTTTTTTACTAGCAGTCATAAAATAAAATGAGATTAATCCAACTTGAGCTTACTTGTCAATTGATGCAACTTTTACATGTCATTTTAATTTAAATTATTTATGTTGCAACGATTACAAAACCAAAAGGCACTATAATAGAGTAAAATTAATTTTCAAGCCTGAAATAATTAAACAATTCTCGATGACACACCACCACTGTAGTGTGAGAAATATAAATATACATAACAAACTAAAACAACCAAGTGAGAGCAATTGAACATGAAGAAGATGAATCATTGCCCGCGTCTCTGGACCGTCCTGCTGCAGCATCAGTCAGGTGCCGCCCGCACTCGCTCTCCTCTCTCTCTCCACGCGGTCCCACGCCAATGTCCGCCGCCGCCTCTCAACAATGGACGTCAATAATGAGCAGATTGGTCTCAGCTCGACGGGGTGCTTCAAGCAACAATGCCCCCCTCCTCCTCCTCCTGCCCCCAGCCCCAACCCCCCGTTCTGTTTCTGCTGCAGAGTATAGCTTGGACCGTCTAGTGACTTCATCTCGGCCGTGATAATTTTATTATTGTGCTACTGAAATCGAAACTATAACACCCAGCAGAGTTCTATTGTTAATGAAAATGCAATGTACCTCATTTTCTTTCATACATTGTTGTAATATAAGCATGCAGAAAGGATTGTTATTATAAAATAATGTTGTGTTACACGTGTTGCAATTGATACAATCATGCAGTAGCACATTAAGTTTAAATATAAATTAAATTAAATATAATATAATACGTACACCTGAGTCAGGGATATAAGTTAATTATATTAAAATACAATAACTTATTTCATTGTCAAAAATTCTTTGCAGTATATTTAATGGATATGTTACAAATAGTTTCTTTAAATAATTTGTAATGTATATTCTGAGAAAAAAAAATTGGAATTAAATTTTTTAATAACAATAATGTACCATAAAATAATGTTATGCCATAAAATAATAAGTGAAATAATAAATCAATTTAAGTAACATTGTACTGATACACTCACATAATAGCACCTTCATTTTTTTTTCAATTTTTAAATTAAACTTAGTATTTTTATTATCCTTACATATTTAATTGGTAATTATATTATAAAATGTATTATCTTTAATATTAATGTTCCAACTTACATAGCATTTTCATTAATGTACGATATTATACAAATTATAACTATTTATTTGTGATTATGAAGGTATGACTGAGAATCAATGCTTTATTCTTTGCCATGCAGCCTCCCGTATACCTCCCGTATATTACACGTTTATTTTCCTCTCATGATTGCTCTATTGCATTTCTCTAAGAACCAATAACTTTCTGTTAGTTGTTGCAAATCATTTCCACAAATCTCTCCATATCTCAGGTTATACGGAATTTGTATTGAAGTTGTGCGGATATTTCATGCACTGTTTCTCCACGGATATTTCTTCATGAGTTCAATTTAAAAATTTAACCCTGCGGCGAATAATTCATCTCAGCTTTCGTCATACAGCAACCTCCCCCCACACACCTGTTCTCTTGTGTGTATTTTTTTTTTTTTTTTTTTTTTTTTTTGCGTTGTCGAGCAGTTTTCAATCCCGGGCCGGATTTGTCCTCTACGTTGCACGCCCGCCTTATATTATACAAAAGCCGCGGCAACTGCACCATTCTTCATTGTCAAATCGCTGTTGCTGCAGCAGCATTATTTATTATTTATTTTTTTATACAAGTTAATTTTTAACAAAAGAAAATGTTAATATACTTTCTTTTTACTAGCATGATGATGAACTATAGGGGTTCTCTTTAGGTGTATTTTTGGCCTTTTTTTCATTCTATTATATATTACATTTATAAGATATATATTAAAGTAACTCATTTTTATGAATGAAAAACGCTGAATTTGTTGATAAAGATTCCCCCCCCTCCTCATTATTTCACAACATTAATAGAAAATATTCAAAAACGCATATCATGGCATGGATAGACACTGCAATAATTATTTTAAACAAAATGTACTGTAGAGTATATACACATAACAAATTTAATATTATTTAAAATCAATTTTACACTATATATATTTTGAGGTCTGTTAAATGTACAATTAATACAATTATATATTATATTATATAGACTTCGGCATGCAGTGAATAACTGATATACAATATAATGTGAATAACTTCTGTTTCTATATAAATTTTGTGTAATATTACATAAAATTATAAATAAAGAAAAATATCAATAAAATATTGGTATTTAAAAGTTCATTGTACTTATTTTAACGTATTTTTAATAATACGTCCAAGATAATGAATGCAAAAACACTCCCCCCTGCAGAGTACGTTTGAATGACATGAGTGACAGATTGATGAACTGTCATACTATCAACGTTCACTTTTTTTTTAGCATAGTAAATTTTTGTTTTAAATAACTATCATTTTACTTACATGTTTTCAGGGTTGACAGAGGGTGAAAGGGATTTCCAAGGGGTTGTTATGTAGTTGATATTTGTGGGCAAAGCCGTCCGCCTGGATGTCAACAAAGACCCAATACCTGCTTGTTGCACTCACAATTTTGCTTCTTATATTTTATCCTATTCTCTCGCTCGCCTGATTCACTATTCACTGCAAACAAGCAAACTCTTCTCAATAGACAAAACTCTCAGCCGAGCGGACGCCGCCGTGGTGAGTCAAGTTGATTAGCGGCTACGTCTCATATCAGATGAGCATCAGACAACCATTCAACATAGGGAGTTATCAAATATCATAAATATGTAAACATAAACATGAGAGATTTATGTCATCATATTAGTAATGCAAATATAAATATTATTTTGTATTAATTTTCAATGAACTTAATTGTTACAAATATGTCAAGAGAAATTTCAAATTAATGTTGTTTGCACGTAATTTTTATTACAGAACCAGCAATGGGTGAATAAAACCAACATTTCAACAAAAGTATATTTATTAGGTCTGTTCGTAAATACACAATCAGAAAGAATCGATTATTTGTGATGAGCCTTATGTTATATATGTATACAGAAGGTTCATCTCATATAATCGATTCTTTCTGATTGTGTATTTACGAACAGACTTATTGTCTTATTCCACTCTTATTTTAAAATGATAATGAAGCTAAAAATAAATTCAAAATGTACACTTATTACATCATGCAATTTGGTATAATATAATATTCATAATTGTTAGACTTTTTTAAAGAAATATTTGTTTAATATAAAGACATATTTGACTTACTGATATTTTGAAATAAATTCTTGTCATCATGAAAAATTCGAATTTTCAAACACAAAAGTTAAAATGCAAAATGTATACATTAAAAAAAAATGAAATGGTATACTGCACGATCTCTTAGTTGTTATTTTATTCGAATATAATTTGATCTAGTTTATCTGTCACGTAATGTACGAGAGTGGGGCACAATGCAAGCATTAGTTTAGTGTATAGGCCCCGCACTATTCAAGGCTATGACAACGTCGCGCGGTGACGACTAAGCCGGCTATATAGATATAGCGTGCATGTTGTATTGTGTAACTTTGGAGAGAGAGAGAGAGAGAGAGAGAGAGAGAGAGAGAGAGAGAGAGAGAGAGAGAGAGAGAGAGAGAGAGAGAGAGAGAGAGAGAGAGAGAGAGAGAGAAGAAGAAGAGGGACATCAGCAGCAGGACTTGAATGGGTCTAATCCTCCTCAACTCCTCTCATGCGCCCAATAAGTGAACAAATTCTACACCACTACTCTTCTATATATATTATCCATACGAGTACCATTGAAATATGCTACAATAGTAAAAACATTAATAAAAAGACCAACCTTTACATAATATAAAAAAAAAAGATTTTGTTAACATGAATCTTATTGATATCAAGTTGCAGGTATACTATTTTACTGATGTTTATTCAATATCAAAATGCATCCAGTTTGCATTTTTCTCTCAATTTTACTGTATTTTGAATAGGTGGTACATTTTTTTTTTTTTTTTTTTTTTTTAATTTCATTTAAAGAAAATTGAATAGAATTTTTTGGTGCAAATTTTTAGGTATACGAAATTTTTGAAAATAGTGCGAGTGAAACAAAATATCACACTATCTAATTTTTTTTTCTATAAAAATTTATTTTTTGCGTCTAATATAAAGTGAAAAATACACAATATTGCATCATGAAGAAAACGATTGAATGCTTCATTTTAAGTTGAATACTGAATTTTTAGTCAATAAGATTTTGAAAGTGACTGTTTAAATGTAAAAAGAAAAAAAAAAAATCTGTATTCTGTGTATTAATTTTTAAGTGAAAAAATAACACAAAAATAATATGTTGATTTTTAACCTCATTGCATGTATTGTTCATTCACTTTATTGTGTTATTAAAAATTTACCTCTTTATTTAAAACATTGTTTATATATTATTTTATTGTTTCAGTATTGAGTGATTCTATATACGTATATACAACTTTTTTATTCATATGAAAAGCGTTTATATATATTTTTATTATTTATATGTTATATATTTCAACAGCTGAAACTGTTCTAGGTAAAATTGATTGTGCTTGCCCAATAATATTGACTGTCTAACCAAAATAGTCATGACGGGCACTGAAATATTATCAGTAACCCATAAAATTTCTACGCAGGTTCCTTGGAAAAATTACATCAGCTCTATAGAATCTATATATAATGGAATATTTTTCCGTAGCATTTTGTGTTATAACTTTAAGGTGGTGTAAACGCTTTAAATTTTATCCTAATAATGAAGCTAAAAAAATAATAATAGTAAAATTATATTATATCTATATATTATTATTATATAATGATATATGATGAACATTGATTATCACAATGTTTAAAATCTATAATATATTTTTGCATGAACAAACAATAGCTTATATTGGTTAATCTGCAAATAATATATATTAAATAATAAGTGTAAGATGCAGAATAATTGTTTATGTTTTCTCGCAATTGAATATAATATATAAACTTTATAAACATCATAAACTTTTCAATAATTAAAACTTAGCCCTCACTCCCCCGACGACAAATTTTATTTTTTATTTTTTTTTTTTTAATAATTGTGTAACTAGTAAATTTAACATATTATTTTAATTAATTGTGTTTTCCAATTTTTCAATATAAATAACAGCTGTTATTGAAAATTCAACAATGTTGTAAAAAATTCTGTTGATTCTACTTCTTGATTGTTCAATTTCACTTTCATCTCTTAACAAACACCTGATCCACCTTAAAGATGTCCGGTTTGTCGGTCTTCATCCACGATAGCGGCGTGCGCTCTGTGTTGACACAGTCACGGGGAGGCCACGCGAGCTACAGAACCCACACACGCGGCCGCCACTGCGACAATATTGACCCAAGAAAGTAGCTCATAAATCTATTCAAGTGCAGGTAGCGTATTGTATGTTCTAGCCGCTGCGAATTATGCAAGCGTGGAGAACAACTGCATGCAGTATATAATATGGAGCATGTAATAAATAAATGTCTGTAAACGGTAGAAATAACATTAGTCTCTCTACATTGGAAAATTTATATCTTACGTTACGGGTAGTAGCTATTGAAAATTTACTCAGTATTTATGTTAATAAATTTTTATGTGTCTCAATTTTAAATTCTTAATAAATCAATTGATATATAATGATTTGGGAGGGGTTGGTACTTTAAATTATTAAATAGTTGGAAATAGGTTTATCATTGAGACTCAAAAACATATATTTTTAAAACATTATTTCTTCAAATAGTGTTTTTCTCTAGGAACCTGTAAAATATGCAACTGTTTTAACACCATGCCTCTACGGGTTGCATCCCTATATATGATTTTTATTGATTTATTTTTTAGCATTTTTGAAAACTGTTAAATATGTGTTCATAGAATAAATTTTTTTAAATGGAATAATATTTTCTAAATTTGAGTGAAGAAAAATTCGGAAGCTGCACTGAAAAAAAGTACATGGGCAAACTTTCAGCTAAACTTTGACCTTCAGAGTTTTTTTATATCTCACTATAAGTTATGTAAATTATAGGTTTTGATCTATGTACAATCATTTAAATTTCTTTAAGTCAAATAAATTATTATAACAAAGTTTTGCAGTTTAAATATATTAAAGTGAAAGTAAATATATATGGTTTTAAAGTTTTTTTTTTTTTTTAATTATAAAAGCAAAGCTGATAATAGTTTGTAAATGCGATGCAGGGTGAACGACCGGCCTTCGATCCAATTACACCCAATTACGTGTCATTATGGAAGTCCATTATAGTATCTTATATTACCGCTGCACTGTTGGTTAAGTTGATGGCGCTGTGATCGTTTTGGGTGTTGGAGTATAGCTCAGCGTTGCCCGTGACGATGTATATAAGCAACAATGACATGCATGCAACAAAGGGGCATTGTCGTGCCCTTGACACGGTACAATGTATGACGCAAGATAGCAAGGGAAGATTGTATTTATTATTATTATGAAGATTCTCTTTTCTCTTGGTCGGCTTCCTGTGTTTGAAACTTGCCGCGCTCTTTTTCCTCTTCGATCGCAACATTAGATTATATGAAAAGAGTCAGCTTGGCTGTTGCTTTTTTTTTTTTTTTTTCATTTTGATAGCTCTATAGTTTTGTATTTGATGCTTTTCAAAATCTTTATTAGCTTCAATTTATTACAATGTAGATTTTTTTTTATGTATATATTTAAAAGTTTATATCATGCACATGGAACGTGAACTTCAAGTTACGAAAAAAAAAATTCAATGTAAGATATTGAAGAGCTGGTATGTAATCATGATTGCAATGTAAAAGCAGCTAAATACTGTCAACTATCAGTTTCACTGTAAAATTACACGTTGCTATTAAAGTCTTTGTTAAAGTAGAAAAGTTAAGCAAACAAGTCAGAACTGTAAGCAATAATTTTAATCAACATAATTACCTCTTATTTATTTTCAATTGATGTACAGTATGAGTTTCATAACTGATGGTGAAGTTGAGATATTTAAAATTGTATTGCAAAACAAGGTTGGTTGGTTTTAGTATTTTGGGGCAATTGACACATTTTGGTCATGTATGCCCCCTATTGCAAAACAAAATTGCAAAATATAAAGTATGAAATAATTTTGTTGCGTTATAGTCAAAGACACAAAAATGTTATTATTTATTAATATCAGATTTAAAAAGTATTGTATATCATAGCAAAAAATATAAAAAAAAAATAAATAAAATAAACATGTGCTGCCGAACAGCGTGGAGAACTTCACACATTTTTTGCATCTAATATAATCAAACCTATAATCAATGCAAGCAAAAAATACCACATCAAGCACATAGCACCAACTGATAAAAAAAAAAGTGCAAAATCTTTAAGTATTGTTGAGCAGCATAAATAATTCAAATTCATTTCATTCGTCAAATTCATGTATGCAAGTTGTATAATTTATACATTAAATTATTAAAGAAAAAGAAAATTGTATGGCGACTATAATATTAAAACAACACCCTATGTAAAGCTTGCTATATAATATATTTTCACAGTTAAAGACGCTGAAATGCTCTTGTCTGAAGGTGCAAATTGTAGTGTTGTTAATAAAGACAAGAGCGAGGCTAGCCACAGTCACATTAGGGAAATGTAGCGTGACCAGCCAGAACTATTCTTAACCTACGTAATAAATTTACTTTTTATTCCATTGTGTACTTGAAGTATGACTAAATATAATTAATTATAATTACTTTTTTTTTCAAGATATATTCTCACGATTATGATTACATTATTACCATTGTTAAGACGAGTTTATTAATTATTACCAGTCATATTTTTGTTTCTTAAGATGATAACAAACCTATTAATAAATTGAATTAGTTATAAACATAATTTTTTTTATTTTTCATGACAATTCATTGATGAGTATGTTAATGAAATGAAAAATGATTATCCATCTCTTTCCCGTTATTACGTATTAAAGCAAAAAAAAAAATACATTTAGTATTAGAACACATATATATATTTACTTGAAACCATTTTCGGATGATACAAATGAGTTGTGTATTTAAGGTATGGGGGGCACAAGGTCAAACTAACAATAATTTTTACACACTCTAAGCAATATTAGTGAACCGGTGCGGACGGTCACTCAACTTATATATATAATACTTTTTTTTTCTATACTGAAATGTTGTCTGTCGGCTTTTTGCGGCTTTTTCTTTCTCCTTCTGGTGCAAATTAGAAAAAAAAAATGAAGTCAAAGGTAAGAATAAGAGTGGGAGTTTAAAAAGAAAAAAAAATAATCATTTGTGTGTGTTTCGTGGCACCTAAATTCCCGCCCCTTTTATTTTCTTACTTGGCGGTCGAGGTCTACAATACAGAACGACCCCTTAAATCTATGTTATTTTTTTTTATTCTTTTTGGTCTGGCATCAACCCTCGTCTTGTGTAGTCGCCGCCGGAAGTATTTTTATGTCTACCTGGGCCGGTCTAGCGCCGCCGCTCACCCGTCTGTCCCGCCCGCCGGTAAGTACAGGTGAGATACATATATATCAGTTCATATAAGTAATCGCAATATATTCGCAATGAAACATCATCAATTCCAATTACTTGCAACGACAAATTGTTAGTATCTTATATGTTATTATAATATGGCATGAGTTTCTGATAAATGATCTATGAATGACTTTGCAATATTTGCAAGAAAGGTCACGTGGCTGCAGATTACGTTTTATAGTAGTATTAGGCTACTGATGTTTTATTGGTAATGTGTAACAATAGAAACATATGCCAACAGTTCAACTGAATGCATTCAAAATAAAACTCTTGAAAATACATTTTATTTTTTAAAAGTTATATAATTATAATAAATAATAATAGTGATTGTTACTGAACAGTATATGCAATGGGAAAATTAATGTTTATATTTTAAAACATGCTGTTATATACAGTGTATAATGCATGTAGAGTGGTATTAAAAATCATTTGTATTTGTATTTATTTTATTACACAAAAGAGCCGTTAGGTACATTGTGTTTTTACAATATTTTAGTATTGCATTCTAAGTTTTTATGTTAATTGTTTGAATATTTTGAATTATTTTCAAAAGAACCGAAAAAAATATAAGTTGCAAAAAAACTAAAATAAAATAATTTTATTTCATCTTGCTATTTTTGTTTTTTCTCTGTGATAATATGTCAACTGTATATGAAAACACAGAAGTTGAATTTAACATACACGCTTTTGAAAATAGCTGCCAATGGGATAGCTTATAAGATAAGATATATATTATGCACTATATATATATATCTCAATATATCCTGAATATCAATACATAATTATATGCATGTAATCATGCGCCAGAAAAATAATAGAGAGGGGGGGGGATGAGAATTCAAGGGCTAGTGTAATATTATATTATTATTAGTAAAAATAATTTAACATTTACCGTAAAATTGATTTTTTCAAAAATTGTCACAAATCTCTAATAAACAGTATATCCTATAGCCATAATATATCATAGGGATATAATAAAGTAACGTTATAATATACCTTTGTATAATATTGTTCACTTAACTTCATGTACATTTTTTTAACGGCAGCAATAGTATAATTTTCATTATATACCTTGATATTAGTTTTATAGAAAAATAAATAATACGTTCATTGCAGTTCCTAAGTATTATAAAATTTCTAACAATGTGTGTAGTAATTTCTGTTGATCTGTACAACATGTAAGTGGCGGTTAATGCGATCGTATCTGCTTTAAGTTGTGACAAAGAGTCGTCGGGCACGCGCCTGGAGGGTCACGTGACCTGGTGACACGTTACTATTACCAAATCACACATTGCATTGACCCAGCCTTTCGTCATCGTAACTTCCTGCTACTATGTTATTACAGGCTATTATTTACTAACGACAAAATATCATCATTACAGAATACTATAGTTCTATTTATAAAAATTACTTTAAGTCTATTATTATTTATTTTAGTATTATATTTTAAACCTTATTATACTTTTATAGTTGAGATAGTTGAATTATGAGAAGTGTCACCCCCGCGTACATGGCTGTTACTCTACTTCTTTTTAAATGTTTTATAGTTGGGTTGTGCAGATGTCTTGCAGCGAGTTTTTTACCTCTCCCTTGTCAATCACCCGGTGACACTCGACACTGTGGGAGGAATATGTTACATCGAGGACTCTGCTGCTGTTGTATATACTCAACGTACCGCACAAAACACACCGAGCTTGGCGTACATACAAACGACGACAGCTGATTGTAAAAAATTACACGACATCGATCGAACTGTTATTTTTTTTGCTTGAAGTGAATTGATTTTATAACATAATTTTATTATATGGATTAAATGTTTTTTTTGTTTTTCTCGTATCAGCTTTTTTACTGTTCTACCATGCATTAACATGTGGTAAAAATTAAGATATGATTGTTCGTCATTTTACACCTATTTTTAATTCAAATGCATACAGCAATCAAAATGTATTGTAATTTGAAATAGGTATTACAATTAATTTATTAATATGAAGACAATTTAAAATCTCTTTTAATGAATTAGTCAACTGTAATATTATGTCATGCATATAATTATATAGTTAGCAATATTGTTGCAAAATAAAATTATCTTTTCGATACATGCGTATATATCATAGTATAACATTGATGGAAATCATGATCTACGTTTACTGCACATATATTTTAGTTACACGATATATAAAGGCTTGAAAACCATATAATGTTTATTTTAAGTCAGTAATTATTACTTCTCTAAACATGAAAGGTGGTGAGATTATTACATGGGAATGATATGAATACATGGCGACAGGTTAACCCCTATATCAATTTTGCTAATGATTGGCTTGATGATAAGTAAATAAACATCTCTGGTGGAGCTACGCCGCTCCTGTGGAGATCAGGGGGGGGGGGGTCAGGAGAGAGCAGGAGAAGATCGGGTTTCAACGCGAGGGGCGAGGTTGTACTACATACAAGAGCGCTGTGTACCCGCCACTCTCCTCCTCCTCCTCCTCCTTACTGCAACTCGAGCTCAGGTAAGTAAGCTGCTGCCAGTAGGGGTACTATCACAATCGACCCCCAGTCTCAAAACTTGATCATCCAATGCAACTATTCTACAGAATATTCATACCTTGTGATGAACAATTTTAAATATTATATTATGTTGTTATGAGAGATTAAATATACGATATGCAATCATTTTTATATTTAATTATGACAGTTAACAATAAATATTCAATTAATTTAAAATTTAAGTAAAGTTACAAATAATTATATTTCCTTTATTCCTCATAAAAATATTTCCATTTTGCTTCAATAATGATTGTCATGCAATTCACCAATGAAAAAAAAAAAAAAATTGAATCTTACTATAGTTAATTAAAATTAAAACTCTTTTGTTTATATACCATATAATGTCAACAATTTATTGTTCTCATGATCTTTTTACATTATATATTATATATGAAATGTAAAATCACTATTAAAAATTTTTACTAATGCACTAATACATTTTATAAAAATATTGCCACGCTCTTGAAATAGTTTCTATTTAAAAAAAAAAAAAAGTCAGTCAGTTTTAATATTCTTTAAATTACATTTATTCTTACAGAGAATATGTTATGCATTTTAATTATAAATATTTTTCTATACTCAACATTCATGCATACATTGTATAAGCATTGAATTTATATTACACATTTTAACAATAAAATTAAATTTTATTCAGTGTTCCTCATCATAAATTTTTGTACAAAGTCGTTTTAAATTCAGCAATGCATGAAATTATCTTTACAAACTTGAAATTATTGCAACATATAAGATTTATTAAAGACAAGTATTAACCTAGGTACATATATAAATTAAAATACAACTGCATAATATAAAATTAAATTATTTTTGAAAAATAATGAAAAGTAAATTTTTACCTTAAAAAAAAAAGAACTATCATCACATATTACAAGTTGTATGTATTTTTAACAAACTAAAAAGTATATAAAAATGTTCTCAAGTACTCGGCGATGAACGTTTTTGGTTATATTTCTTGGTAGTACTCTTTGAGTTGGTTTTCTCGTTCGTTCGCTCGACATTCTCTCTGCATCTAAGAAAGAAGAATGTTCGTTAAAAATCGTAAAAATGCGGTGGCGGCGGCGTCTGACTCGACATCAGCTGTTGAGCAAGCCCTGCCGCTGGAATCATGCCGCGTAGCACGGAGACCAGTTGGGGACGACCGGCCTCCAAGTTTTTACGTTTCCACGGCATTCCTTACCGTGTGTGTGTGCATGCCCAGCCCGGTCCTTCAAGCCCGCGAGGTTATATTACATCGTCCACCACGCTGCCGCCACCGCCTTTGCTCATCAATCTCATTGTTGTATACGCCAAGCAACAGCATTGTTGTAACAATGTCATTGTTTTATGCACACCCTATATACTATATATATGAGAGAGCAGCTATTCTTTTTTTTTTTCTCTCTCTCTCTCTCTCGCTTTATTTCTATTTCTCTATTGCTGATTTCCCAGGCTTTTATTGTCGCCTGTTTCCTTTACTATTCTAACTTCTATTTTCTCTCTCTCTCTCTCCCCGACACGATTTTTTATGTGCCGGAAGTTCTACTCGCGTGCATTCTTTAGAATCGCTTCACCACTTTCTTCCCCACCTCCTTTTTTTTATCCAACTCCCACCCTCAATTTTTGTATAAAAGTTGAGTAACGATTATTTTATTTTTTATTTTTTAGTAAAAAAAATGTATCATAATGACACAAAAGTGATAAAATATGCTAATGTTTATCACACTCTTGCCTTTCTTAGTATATTGTTGATAATTTTTATAAATGATTATGATATAAAAGAAAAATAAGAGCTTTTTACATTATTTATTTATGGAGGCAATTATATTATATTTTTAGAAGTATAATTATAAGCATGGACTTTTATTTGCTGCTTACAATTTGTAAACAATTTGTAACATTTAAAGGAGATCTCATAAAACTGTATTAAATGATGAGCACAGATGATGCATATTATATGATTGATATTAGGATTGCACTGCACATTAGTATAAATATGTTGTATAGTATGTTATACATAGTTACTGAATTTCTTATCTATAATTTAACAATTTTTGACTCGCTTAATTAAAACACTATGTATTATTATATGCACAAATAACTCCTTTTAAAAGTATTAAGAACTTTTTATATACAGTACTTGTCAGAATTTATCGATAAATTTGATCGATTGTTACTGAAGCTGAACGTTATTGTTTCATTTTGCAACTACTGCACTTACAGTTAGGCAGAAAAATGTTTGCATACACGAAATAGCAAATGACGACTCTCGCACTCTTCTCATTCACACGATGAAGAGTGTTTCCATTTAGTACAACCTCAGGCAAAATTTTGTACACTTTAATATTAATAACATGCTAATTCAAGCAAATTTCTTTGGTATTTATATTTAAGTTGTAGTCCCTATTTGCTTCGTAGTTAGATGATAATTTCTTTTTAATTTTCAAATAAATTTACCTACGAAAATAAAAACCTGGAATTATTATGTGATTCTTTACAGGATTGTACAAACTTAATGCTTCGTGTAAAAACATATGTTGTAAAAAAAAGGGAGAAAAAAATCAGCTTACATTTTTCGTTAAGTATACTGAGTGCATTTTTAGAGAAAATGGAATAGGAATACATTATTCCTTCACTGAGATGGAAAAAAATGTAGGATTTTAAAAGCATACTCATATTTTATATCTCACACATTTTTTACTATAGGAAACAATTTTTTTAAAGAATAAGATAAAAAAAATTATGTCATCATATAGCTTGAGATCCAAAATTTCGTGTGTGGTTTGGAAGACGATGACCCATAGCCCGGTGAGAAAGCGGGGTACATTTCTCTCTCTCTCTCTCTTTCTCTGCATACATGCTGTAGAAAACTGTCAGCAAAAAAAAAAAAAAAATAAATAATAATAACAAACGTAAAAAACATCTCCCCAGTCAATCAATCTAAATAATCAATAGAAATATCTTAGCAAGATTGAAATGTATTGACAATAATATTTTTTTATCAAATATAATAATGATGTAGTAAAAAATAATCAAAACATAAAAATCTAAAAATAACCTGTTTTTATAATAAAGATTAATACAATAAAAATTTTCAAACATAAAAATTATATAAAAAAAAAAAACAGAAAATACAAAAAAAGTTAACAAAAGGTAACACGTTGAAACTAAATTTTGATGCCATTGCATGAAATTTAAATATAAATTTCAAATATTTTGATTAATGATATTTGTTGTAAATTCAAAGATATAGTTAATTTAGCTAACACATCAATTGCTCGTCTTAGGTTCTTTGATCTCCCATCAATAACAAGAGGAGTTTTGCTGGCTGCGACGCCACGACGTTTTGATTGCCTCACGCCATGCATATATAGAACTTGTTTTCTCTGGCTGCTGCACGGCATCCCAGCTGCTCGGAGCGGCGGATCTTGCGGCTTGGTGCCCGGGGTCATCCGCTCGCCCGCACCGGAGAACACATCTCAGGCATCTGGGTCGTCCCTGTGAGGGCTCGAGGTGACTGCAGTGGCCTTTGTTGCATCAATAATATTTTTGTGTGAATGAACTTTTTGCTACTTTGAAATTAAATTTTTTTGGAAATTCTATTCTAATCAAAAATTGCAATTTTATATTTTTTATTGTTGTTTATATACATACACCAATAAAAAATAATATTTTATGTTAAAAAGAAAAAACAACATACATTATAAGAAAATTCATATATATCATAACTTTCTTTCTAAACATATGATGTTATTTTTTTTCTAAAATCTGAATCAAATCTGATCTAATTCTATATTCAGTACGAAATTTCACACGTTAAGCATTGTGTTGTGGTTGTTACAGTAGATGAGGAAATATATCGCTAGAGAGTTGCTGCTTTTGGTAACTTTCATGCTCATGTTTTTGCTGGTCGCGGTGGTGCTGTGGCGGCGAGCTCTGATGTGGTTCTGCGGACGCATGGGAATGCGGGGCGCGCGGAGGACGTGCGTGTGCCTACTTCGAACCAAGGACCGCTAGGACACCATCGCGCGTACAACTCTTCAGATCCTGGGTCTTCGCGGCATCGTGCGTTTAAGTCTCCATCGAGCATAGTCTCCATCACTTGTCAATTTTGTTGCTTGCAATCAACTGTGCTGTACTTTTATTCTCGTAATAACGTAGCTGTGACTAAAATATTGTCCTCTTAACTCATAATGCATGCCCATGCAGTTAATCTATAATATATTAGAATACATCATATAATATTATTTACAAGTTAGTCTCTTTATTAATTCATATTCAATAAAGCTATTTATAAATTTTGCATTCAATAATGTACTGTAAAACAATTAAATACAATAATAATTTAACACATTAATATGTGAGTAATGTGAATTAATGAAGAAAGTTTCAGTCATCCTGTTTTTGAAAATAGCTTCCCTTCAATCGCTTCAAAAATAAAAAAAAGTATCATGCATTAATTTCCATTGACTATAATTATAGAAATCATCTTATACAATGAGATATTAGAATGTGAAAATTTTAGTGGCTTAATCGAAAGAAGAGGTAAAAATATGATACTGTGAATTTTTTCAGATTTTTCTGAAACTGGGAACTATTTTTTAAAAATTATTAAAAGTCTATTTTGATGACGTCACGGGCGGCACTCTTTAAGAAAAAGAATAGGGCAGTGCCGCCCGTGACGTCATCAAAATAGACTTTCAATAATTTTTTAAAAATAGTTCCCGGTCTCAGAAAAATCTGAAAAAATTCACAGTACCATATTTTTACCCCTTCTTTCGATTAAGTCACTAAAATTTTCGCATTCTAATATCTCATTAAATCTTAAGCGCTATAACATTAAATTTGTTCTCATGTAGATGATAATTTTCACGCAATTAGTTGGACGTGGTCAACTTAAAATATTTCATAAAATTAATTACTGCCTAAATAATCTTCACACTTCTCCCGAAAATTTAAATCTACACAGCACATTATATCATGTCTATTACACTGCAAAAAATCGGTATTCAGACCCTCCATGCTTTTAACATTTACTGAACGTTAAAAATATTTAGAAAAATAGCTAAATGTCTTTGCTATTTAATCACTGTTTTTACCATTTAAAAACTAACGTTTTAAACATTAGATTTTTGTTAATAGAATTAACATTCAGAAATTGCATGTTAATAGCATTTAGAAGTATTATATGCGGAATAGATCGTAATATATTTTAGGGGTCGACCCTTGGAGGGTCATTATTCTTACTGAATCAATTAAAGCCAATGCTAAATCCATAATCCTCACAGTTTTTGACAAATTTTGTTATAAATATTTGTATACTTAAAAAAATGACCCCTGTTAAACCCCAAGGGTCGACCCTTAAAATGCGTAAGTAAGAGCTCTAAAGTTAATTAAGGACATTGCTAATGTCAATTTTGCAATTTTTCACGAAAAAAAAAATTTAAGGGTCTTTTGACCCTTAAGGGTCAAAGGGTCGCAAATTTAAGGGTCACCATTAGAACCGCCATCAAATTTTACCCTAGGGTCGAAATTTGTATAACCTTGTATTAAAATGAACCCTTGACATTTCACCATAGCTCTTATTTATTTTATATATACCTCAATAATACTCTTCCTACTAAGAAAGCATTAGCAGTGCAGTGGTAAGGGTATGATCGAAAGTGATTACCGAAGTTAAGCTGGCGAGTAGTTAGATTGGTGATCACTTTTTAGCTTTTTACAACAGGTATGAAGACCGTAAACAATAAAAGCATTGAGAAGCTAAACACTTTTGGTGATGTAAAAGTGATTGTGGAGATTCTCAATGCCTTTGGTATTTAGTTGTTTTTGCAGTGTAAAGCAGTTCATCCAACTCTATATTACGAGTCATACAAAACAACATTCAAAGTTTATTGTTTTTTTTTATGACCAAGAAAATATATACACATATGAAAGAGACATAAATTTGATGTTATCTTTGATTAATAATTCAACCGAGACCAATAAGAAGAAATAATAACTTTGGTGTGACGGAAGCAGTTCAATGAATGTTTTTTTGTCTCACAAACACTTGCAGTGGCAGACCTACTTCATTTATAAAACACAAGTGACAGATTTACAATCAAGACTTAGAGATCAATCACGTGGAAAATTTATGACGCAAAAATCTTTCAATTATGACCTGAATGTTTTTTTTTTTTTTTTTTTTTTTTTTTTTTTTTTTTTTTAACTGAACAAATTAAAACTCCCGAGACGAGAGAGGTGAAGTGCAGTTTGAAAATTTCCTGTTTTGTTCCACAAATGCACGCACTTCCTTAAACCCACCCAAGCGTATATATATGAATATTTTTTTATTTTAACTTTCTGGAAATAACATAGACATAAAATGCTGTTCAACAGTTTATCTCCGTTAGTTAATGCTGTAAAAATTAATGTTGAATATTAATTCATAGATTTTTTTTAATGATTATGTCAAAATTAAGTTACCATCTCATAAAACATTTTTTTTTAGTATATTATAAAAAAAAAATAAAAAAAAATTGTACCTTGTTATATATGTTGAAACTAAATTTAACATAAAAATTAAGATAGTTCATTAAAATATTATTTGAATACAGTACGTTTTTAAGATATAAAAAAAAAAAACAATTTTATTCGTATTTTAAAATTTAATCAGAAACATTATTATAAAAACGTATACTGAACTTTTATAAAAAAAAATGGGGGAAAAAAAAGAAACAAATTATTTTCTGCGTACATGAGAAAACATGAAAGGAAAATATGTTTTTGAGGTTAACAACAAGACAAGAGGGTTCGTTCTTCGTTCTCTGATTTTCTCAACAAGGGTCTGTTCACAGCCAGGTGAACTAGGCGCCAGTCAAGGGCTCTTCTCTCCCTCTCAGGCCGACAAGTGACACGGGTCAGGTGCAATAATAAAGAAGCCTTGCAGCTCGCTCACATATATGAAAATAATATACTGTAGTTGTTGTTCCACATAAACCTTCGTACCTCAATAAACTTCACTTTAGATGACCTAAGAAACTTATAACCTCATAAAGTAGAAACACGTGTATATTACAAGAAAGGTAAATTTGTTGTTTGGACATTTAAAAAATAAGGAAGTGTCATAAAATAGACCATTATAGCTATAAAATAAGTCTAACTTCCTCTAGTGATAAAAGATAAGAAAGAGCTAACAAAGTTTTTTTAATGTTAACTTCTTTCAAGTAGGCAACTTTCGTTATAGAATTGATTTCGCTGCATGGACTTCGTTTTTATGCTAGATTTTGTGGTTGAGTCCATCATGAATTCTAGGCTCACGATTGTCTTAAAGTTATAAACAAATTTTGGAATTAACTGAATTAACTGAATTTTATGTTATAGTGCCATGTTTCGGTCAGTAATTCTTTTAACTCTCCATTTTCGTACAAAAATATTTATTGAATTGTGATTTCTTCACAATATATGGTTTTAAATATTATATATATAATTGTAGTAACATGAAACTCGAGAATAATTTAATCCAAGCTAACCAATTCTATAGACTTTGACTTCATTTTAAAGTTGAACTCAAAACTACCAGACTAATTAACATAAATTACAGGTATTAAGCTACATTAATTAAAATGTACAGCCATTCGTTACGTTCACAGCACCGTGCGAGCCAGGAATGCCCGTGACGTCATCACAGTGGCGTTAATGGTCCGCTCAATGCAGCAATTAGCGGGCGGCGCGCGTCACTGGGAGCTGACCCGCCGAGGGAAGTGCGGGTCAGGTCAAAGGTCAGTGACCTCTCTGGAGTCGCGCGCCGGCCACCAGTGACGTCACCAACTAAGTGGTTCGTGAGCGGGTTTTGAGGCAAGATCTTGAATGATCTGCTTCTATAATAAACAAACTTTTTGTTGGGCTCATCATGAAACATGCACATAAAAAATGTGAAGTAAAAAAAAATATATATAAATTAACTGTATTGGTTTAGTTATTTTTAATGATCTGAAATACTGCAATAATTTATTTACAACGTACAGTACGTGGGTGATTTTTGTAGCAATACCTACACGTTCCTATGACTACTGTTATATTTTTACCTGCAGATCACTTGTTGAATGAGCTATATATTACAAAATATGTATAAGAAAATAACTGGATGATGCAACTTCATTTTGACCTCTGACTGCATCACGCACCTCACTTGACCTCACACATTTGGAACATTTGACCTTTAATATTTTCATCATTCATATAGGGGGGTCCAAAATAACAACTCGTTTCACTAAACCATCACACTTTTGAACACGTTAATTACAAGTTGTCTCATTATAAAAAAAAGATCACGGCACAGAATTTATGTAATATAAAAATTGCAATTCACTCTTTCAACACTTTTTTATTCCAATTTAACATTTTCATTATTAACAACTTTATTCCGTGTGGTCGCGAACAACCGCTCACAACGGAGAGTCGACTGAGACTAGGACCGAAATTATCATCGCGACTCGACTCTGCTCAAGCTCTTTTAAAAAACGTTACTACTATTATTACTCCTCTCTAACTATCTAACAATTTACGCGACCATTTCATGCTCTTTAGTGCAGTAATTTCAGCCCTGATTAGGCTCAATTGTTGGGGCAGGCTGCGCGCGCGCGTCATCGTCTCTGATATTGCTGGTGGCAGTCGCGGTCGCCTATACAGATGTGACTCATTCATTGATGGGGACGGAACATTTAGTTTATAGCGGGCAGGACAATTCAAATCGGAGAGTACTTAGATGAAAGAAAATAACAACTCAAGCGTTTAACAATACCACTTTAATATCTTCACAATGTACAGATGAAGATAAAATAAATGTTTATATGATTCATGGATATTCTGTAACACTAAAAATGTTTACAGTAGTTTTTTTTAAATGCACCAATGTTTGTTTTAAATAGGGCTTATTTCACTGTTGTTTATTGTTTTTATTGCATTATTTGTTTAAATAATATCAAATTGTTTATTTATAAAATAAGATGTATAAGGGTTTTCGTTTCTATGATCACAAAACATATGTAAATTCATTGTAAGGATAATATTATTGTAACTGAATCACAGTATATATGTTATATTTTGAAGGTGTCTGCAAGCTGATCAAGAGTTGACCCGTGCGGTGACCCCTCCCCACACCTCCATATACTGCAACACAAGATGGCTATCTGGCTGCACCATCCGAGGGGCGGGACGTGATTCCAGCTACTACCATTGTTGTGTAGCATCTTATTGTTGGGCGTCTGACGAGAGCGGCGCCGGTTGTTTAGAGTGTCGGTGGTGATGTTGCGCGCGGCGGCCATGACACGCACTTTCCAGACGTCCATCAGCCAAGACGAGCCCATATACACCACAGCACTAAAGTTGCTGGAGACAGCTGTCATTCACTGTACTCCGCAGCACAAAAGTTAACATAGTCTAGTAGTACAGAGTTACAAAGCTCACCTTGTTAAAGTTAGACCAGGTATTTAATTACATTTATATTACTACGATCACGAGTTTTCCCATTTTTTGTGGAGGCTTACTCATGTATATCTTTCTGTATTGTGTCATATGTCTGTTTCCTGATTAAACAATTACAGAAAAAACAATGGACATGCAGTGAAATAATGGGCTAGGAAGCCAAGGGAAACAGAGTGGGGACTTCAACTCTTCAAGGTGTTAACAAGTGTGTGAAAAGGAAAATATGACCCAGAGGGAGATAGGTGATTTACAATATTATAATATATAATATATATATATATATATATATATATATATATATATATATATATATATATATATATATACATATGCCGAGATGAATGAATTGCAAGGCTGTGGCCGCGTCCCTGTTCCGGAAGAGCTCGTGAAACGCTCATGCAAGTTAGGGGGGTTTTTGGAAGGTTCGGGGTTTCAAAGTAGAATGTAATTAGTAAGTAGAAGTACCCAAAAAGGTTTGATTAAAAAAATAGAAATTTATGTTTTCTTATTTTTTATGTTTTTTTTTTTAATGAAAATTCAAATTGATATACCATGTAACACTACATCACAAAGTATTATTATTATTATTATTTATTTTTATTTTTTTTTATTTATTTATTATTATTATTTTTTTTATGCTGCATGTTGTTATAAAATGTAAACAATTGAAAATGGATAATAGTTGAATCACATGATATGTATTTCCCCTGATATTAACAAAAAAAGCCAACAAGCTGACATAATCAGAATGCACTGTGCACGTGTGCCTGCGGTCGTGAGTTGCGTGCGTCCCCGCGGGCAGCGCTGCCTGGTTTCGCCTGCTGTTGGTGGTGACGTCACGTGGTCCAAGCACCACTTGGTGTCCCAGCTGCTGCGAGAAGAAAACCGAGTAGGAATAACTCCTCGAGGTGTTAGCGAGTGTGTGAAAATATGGCCCAAAGCTGGTGATTTTTTTTTTAATAGAAATGTTTATTTATGCGTTTAGGTTTTTAAAAATTGATACGTGAAATTGCATGTTCATCTCAACGTTTGGCAGCCCAGACTGCTTGTCCGCATTTGCGAACAGGTCATTGGCCTGTCCCTCCTGGGCTTATAGCAAGCGGAGACTTTTAAAACTTAAAAACACTTGGCAATAAAAAGTATATATATACATCAATTTCTATTATATATTCTATTTTTAAAACTTGCTATATAAGTTTGAGACCTTTTCAAATAAAGACTAATAGTAGTTAACACAAACGAAATCAAAAGTTTAAAACTAATTTAAAAAATATATTATTATTCATATATTTACAGTCACTGCATTCCATCATACAATTAACGTAATCGTAATTTATTTGGGTGATGAGAAGTGTGAAAAATGTGTAATTAAACATTCAATAACCTCACTAAATTGTCTAAAGCTATAATGTTTCTTATTTTATATAATATATACAAATTATGCTATATTGTAATTATCATGTTTTAAATTAAATTTTGATTTTTTTTCTCTTGTATAATATTATATATATATATATATATATATATATATATATATATATATATATATATATATATATATATATATTTGGTATATAATTGCGGTCTTATATGCATGGGATTTATTGCCAAATGAATAAATAATAAAGGTATTTTATTTGAATGGAATTTTCTGGTGTGTTGCATAATTATACTTTCGTCCGTCATACATTACAGTTGTAAAAATATTAAAACGATATTAAATTTTGATATTAAAATATTTAATTAATTATAGTAAATATTTGATGTGTTCTGTGCATTCAGATATTATACGTAACTGTATCCACGTACACATTCACATATATCATTCAGCAATGAGCACCAACGGCATATAATTACGACGTGTTTATCACTTTGTAATGGGCAGTATTGCTGTACATACATCTAGATACATTATCTGTGTCGTCCGTATAAAAAGCATTTAACAAGCGAGAGCAATAATTTTGATGTAAATTACAATCTATACAATTATTTATAAAATGCTGATTTTTCTGATACTGGAAATTATATGCAGTGTATCAAATATAAAATATATAAAAAAAATGTAATACACTCGTATATTTTTTTATTCAAATCAATATCAAAAGTTTCACTTTTTTAATTTAATATATATATATATATATATATATATATATATATATATATATATATATATATATATATATATATATATATATAAATGGTTTCACATTTTCTTTACAATAATTTGAAATTAAATTTTTAATGTTATTTTCCCATTTTAAAGGCATACAGGCCTCAAATTACAAATCAGACAGTCACTAAGTGGGTTTAGAGTATATAATCAACATTCGCATCATTTTTTTCCACGCGTGATGCATCCGTGCGAAGTCGCAGTTCAAAGTAAGAAATTTAGTCCTTGGTGACGTCACGAAGTCCTTGATGACGTCACAACTCAATGCTAATCGGTGCTAGCTGTGAGTTGTGACGTCAGCAAGGACTTTCTTTACAGCGCGACTTCGCACAGACGCACCGCGCGCAGGTAAAAATAATACGAATGTTGATTATAAACTTGAGAAACACTTAATGTCTGTCTAATTTGTAATTTGAGGCCTGTATACCTTTAACAGCTAAGACAAGAGATCATGTATTATTAAATTAATAATATATTAAATAAAGGGTATATATATATATATATATATATATATATATATATATATATAATATATATATATTATTATATATATATATATATATATATATATATATATATATATATATATATATATATATATATATATATATATATATATATATACATACTGGTGATTTAATAATAAAAAAATTACAGCAATTTTTTTAATGTAATAAAACATTCTTTTCTGAATGTGCTGCAATCTCGGAAGCTTGATGATATTTTTTTTTCTTCTTTTTCTATGACGTCACTGGTCTCCTGGTCCCGCACACACGCTCATCATGTCGCAACTGACCGCGTGGAGCTTGAGGCTACACACTGCATGCAAGCAGGATACGAGAAAGTGAGCATCATCATCTCTTGCATCTCACAGAGAGATGCTCTTCGACATGCAACACTGATCTTACGACAAAAACTTTAGGACCTTCAATAAAAATAATAAAAAAATACATATATAGACAGAGAAGAAACAAAAAAAACATATATATTTCTGTTCTCTGAAAAGAAGAAAAAAGCTTATAGCGTTACGTGAGAAATATTAATAATTATTGAACTCATAAAACTTGTAGACAGACGAAGAGCTCGCTTGCTTGCTGGTTTATGGTATAGACGAGGACGAAGGGCCTCACGAAATCCCCAAGCCAGCTATATACAGTAGTCATATTATAGCAGAATATAAGGTAAGCATGAAGGGGGCTCAACAGAAGGCCGTGCTCTCTTTCTCTCTCTCTCTTTATCTGAAAGCCAGTAGCCAGAACCACACGCCATTAATTGAGTGACGCGAAACAATACTTTTAACTATCACAGTATTTAAGGTCTACTTTTATATATTTTAAGTATACTAATATAATATAAATTGATATTTTATATTTAAATATAATATAAAATAACATGCATACTACAAGGTCTGTTATAATATAGATACGCTTGATTATCATTCATTAATTTTTTATATCATAATTTTTGTAATATTAAATCTTGTTATAATATTGAGTTAAAAAAATAATCAGTCATTTTCACATTTCATTTTATAATAGAATAATATAAATAATATCAATAAAAGATATAAAATTTTTATATATTAATACCCAAACTCAAATTTAGATAACATTGACAACATTTTAAAAAAGAAAAAGTTTCATCATAAATGCACTTTTATATATACGGCATACCTGGAAAGAAATAATTTGACTGGTCAAATAGTTATAATATAAAATTATATACCTTGATTTTTCTATTTATTTTATTAATTGTCATATATTGGTGGAACTGAAAAAAATAGCTTAATTTACATACTTTACATTAATCACTAAATTGACCCATGGCATATTAAACTCCCTAATATGATGACATTTTTTAACACTTCGATCGTAAATACAAAAATAATTACGGTCTATTGTCTATACTCTTGGGTAATTTATTATTATATGATGAATTATTTAAAATACAATAAGAACTGACCATTCTATAGTTTTCATCGCTCAATCTTCTGCATGATTATAATTATAATACTTAATTTTTATTCAATTTTAATATCGTTTATTTGTGTCCAACTTTAATAGTTGCTTCATTTAGGGCTTCATTTAGGGCCTTGGTTGGACTGTATTTGTACACAATTTAATAATAAAAAACTTTAAAAAAAAATAATAAATAACAACTAATTTAATTTTAAAGTCAAAATATCATGACTCTAGAGTTCAATATTTGGATCCATTCATTCATTTCAGTTGAATTTGCTAATTTATATAGGAGTTTGAAAGTGGCAGGGACAGTTAGACCGTTAAATATGGTAATTTAATGATATCGTAGTAAAATTATGTATAAATATATTCAATTACAGCACCATGGTATTATATCATGCAGTACATGTATAAAAGAACAGCGTACATATAGTAAATCCTCTGTTAATTATAGTAAATACTATCTGCATTTTTCCATTATTTTTGAATTTATGATACTTAAAAAACTTCAGCAGGAATATTTATTAACAATTTATTTAACAGTAAAATACTTTTAAAATTTTCAAGACACTATTTTGTGAATTTTGAATACAGAAAAAAAAAATCTAAACATTTGTTCAAATAATTAAATAAAGTTTAACGACATTGACTCATACATACAAATAAGGTATGATTCAAACAAAATTTTCTCTTTCCATTCATTCTTTAAAGCAAACGTAATTTCATTCATAAATTACCATTGCTGTCGGACAAGAAGAGAGAACAGTAACGTTTAAACGAATATAATATTATATAAACGCGCGGCTAAGAGTAAAGTAAGGATACCCAATTTGAATGATGCTACAGCATACAATTGCACCCCATTAAGTTATCATCATAAATCTTCTGCTCAATCTCACGCTGACGTCACACCCTCATTAAAATTGCGCGCGTAAATTTTGAACAAGGTAATTGTGACGTCATTAAGTGGCTGGACAGAGGGTGACGATTGACCTCTGTGCCTAGTGGGTCAACTGCATAATTCCTCCGCACTCACCACAAAGGAGGGAGGGGGGCAGCAGCACTCTGTATGATCCTCTCTGGCCACACATACGGGCTCTGCATACAATATTCCACCAAAGACCATGTAATTCGTACGAGTAGGTTTCTAATCCTGCATGTAATCCAGCTTCTTAATTCGCCCGATGATGGTGCATGCACAAGGCCAATATTATGCAGTTTTTATTGCTAAACTTAAATTATCTAAAAACCTGATATACGTCATGCATGGTCCTTGATATTTCATAAGCTTTCTTCTAACTTATTGATCAGTAATTAAAAAATGTATATATGTAACATATAAAAACTAACTAAAATTAATAATACATCATCTTATATCTAAATAAATTTATATAAGAAACTTAGAATAGAGAAAAAAATGAAGAAAATTAATTTCTCCTAGCACTTAAATTTCTAATCTCTAATATACAATTTTTACAAACAAACCAGTACAACGAGTAGTTTCTATAATCTTTTTGTGTCTACATAGTTTTATAAATGAAATGTGGTTAATCGGTTTTAAATTTGTATTAATTGACGAGTATTGGTCATAATATATATAAGCATAATCTTTAAGCTAAAATTTATCTTTATAATGTAACAGTTTCTAATTTATAGGCATTCAACCCTTAGGTGTTTAGAACTACTCCTTAAAACATAAAAATTAAATATATATATCATGGAGTACATATATGAGTATACTTTCTTTTTATCGATAATATTTTCAAAATTAGGTTATGTTATTAAATTAGTCACTGTTATAATACTTATTATATACAGTGAAATTTTTACTTGCTAATTTTTAATAAAAGTTATATGTATGTTATACTGTATATAATTATAAACTTGAATTCAATAGTAAAAAGACATAAAAAAAATTACTTTTGAACAGACACGTGCATTTTTTTTTATTTATTTATTTTTTTTTTACTTGGTGAAAAAAAAAATGCTAAATATTATATTACAAATCATGTAAAATAATGTTACCATTTTCATTCACCAATAAATAGACAAAAAAATCTCACCAAATATATAATATACTTAATAAATATTCTATATATAATACTCTTGCATGCACTAGAGCCACGTAGTAGTAAAGACGGTAGCACAACTTGTCATCTGTCAATCACAGCATGCTCCACTGCGTATGTGTATCTCTCTGGGAACAGTACGCAAGAGCGCGACACAGATGGCCCCTAAGTGATTTGACCTCTGACCGAGGGGTCAGCAAGCCAGCTGCGGCTTTCAAAACACTACTCACACCACACGTGACCCCGCGCTCCCGGGAGACTTGCCACCCACGTGATAGCAGGGACACTACTCGGGAGTCGAACCAAGAGTTTCTAGTGATGACGTCAAGTAGTACACGTGTGTCATTTTGTCACTGTACCGCAATACAGGGAGATTTGTGATCTGCCTCAAGGACACTGCCCGGGAAACGAATCACGTACGTCACACGGTACACGTGCATGTCATTTTGTCACTATAACCGCTATACTGCAGGGAGATTTTCAACCCGCGTCAAGGACACCACCCAGGAGTTGAACCAAGAGATGCTACATGGTGATTAAGTTACGTGGTACACGTGTCATAAATGCGAATTGTTGGCAAATTTGAATACATTGTGCGATACATATTATGTAGGTGATATATATATATATATATATTATATTTTATTATTTGCAAAACATTTGAATGCAAAATTCAAATTTTAAATTAAATGCTAGCCGTCAAAATAATATATTATAGCTAAAATAAACTTATTGTGTTCTTGTAATAAAATTAAAATTTTAAATTTTCCTATATAGAAGAAATTGAAAAACAATTTTATAGTAAAATTGTGATTTTATTAAATTTTGCAACCTATTTGCATTATAAAACATTATCAAAATATGAACTGTCATTATAATTTTATCATTCATACATACATAACTTTTTTTTTTTTTAAAGTTTTCTGTTTGAGAAACACCACCCGGATGATGGAAGACATTAATCACACACACCTGAAAATAACAAAAACATGACACTAAATTTTTACATAAAAAAGGATATGATAAGAATGGACACAAAATGAGAGGAAAACTATAACAAAATAAAATAAACATTTAAATAAAAATCAACGTCAGTAAATTTAGAACAATGTTTTACGAACACATGACATTTCAATTTTCACTAAAATGTTATTATACATTATCTATCGATATTGACATGGACAAGATAGGGAGGTGTTATATACGTCAAGAGTCACTATTATCACTTGAGCAATGCGTCACGTGAGACATGTATTTCGTGTGTTACGAGTATGCGTGTTGCGGAAAACGCTATAGCGATATTTCACGTATCTGCCATCTCTTCCTCCTCCCACACTACCGCTATCAGGGCGGTCAAATTCCCTCTCATCTGACCCACCCGCAGATTTCTCATCACCACGTCCAGACAAATGAACGACCCCTATGATCCATTGACCCTTCAACAAGAAAGGGTCAAACCACACCTCAGCAAATTCTTACATAAATTGCATTTTCAAAGTCGGCTCATATTAAACAATATTAATTAATAAATTGACAGCTATTATGTAAAAAAAAAAAATGAAAACGAAAATAAAATAAAATGTATATTACACCGCACCTATTAAAGTACATTTTTCAAATATTTATTTAAAATAAATTTATTTCAAATATTTATTTTTTTTTTTTCATGTATAATATGATTTTTAATATTATTCCATAATTTGGTGACTAAAACTAACCTTCTCAATTTTAGATTAAAATTATTTTACTATTTAAAACTGACCTTACTTTAAAAAACAAAGTAAAACAAGTATATTCGTGTTTTAATTGACCTTGTGGTTATAATAAGTGACCCTAACGTAATTGATATATAATTAGTAACGTACACATAACTAGGGAGATAATTGCTGATGCGGCTGGATGAATGGACTGCCGAGGTGTCGTCCTGCTCGATGACTGATGAGCACCACGATCAGCTGACCGCCCCGTGTGGACGTGGAGCTGAGGCTCGTGATTGATAGAGCGCGGTGCGACGAGAGGGCGGACCCGCGAGGGGGCGGAGGAGGCGCCTGAGTGATGAGATGCTGTCCTCCCGAGGCTTTCTCTATGTACCAGGAAAATATTTCATTGTCCTTAATGTATATGAGGACTTTTTTTATAAATTGTCAATTTCTGATTTTTGGAAGCTGCTGTTCAAATATCGTCTTGAACTATAAATTGTTTCAATATATTTTTATACATTACTAAAAGTGTCCTTGATTTGGAAAAAAAGTATAATGGTATAGATACTAATTATTTAATTCGATTAACCAAGGACAAATTCACACAAATTGTGTTTTTACTATTGAACTATTGATTATTTGACAGACGACCAGAAATTATAGCTTGCTACGAAGTTTTGCATATCGATCAATACCACCACTAAACTGACGTGAGACAGATTGAAGGACTGAAATTAATGTACCTAATCTTTTACAAAAGATAATTGATAATTATGTATTAAAGTTGTAAAAATCAACATTTTAAACTATAAGTATAATAGTTTAAAAATCTTGGTTACAATGGTTCCTTTTGACTTCATGAAAAATATTTTCTGGAATAATTATCAATCACTGAAACACTGCATCAATCATTAAATTTATATCAAGGCAAGAGCTTAAGTAAAGTATATAATTTCTTCCATAATTGTAGCAAAATTTGTACATTATACATACTCAAATTGTTGTAAATTAATTTAATATATATATATATATATATATATATATATATATTTAAAACTTCTAGGAATAAAAAAATATATATCTTTAAGGCATAATCTTGGTCGCATTTTTATAAAATAAAAAAAAAAATAGAGGAGGGCTATTAATGTGAACTATATGCTCTGGAGCTAGCATGCTGATGGCGAGGATGAATGACGAGAATAAATTCTCTTGTGGTATGGAGTACAGGAGAAGTGGGCGTGTCCCGAGCCCGCGGGACTTGGCCGGGTGAAACCTGTAATTATATCTTCGCGTCACGAGACCTGCTAGCTAGAGCCTCTATAACAGCAAGAAGACTTTGACCATCTTCTTCTTCTTCTTAGACTATAAGGCCTCGCGGGTTATCTCGCGGCCGGCATCGCAGCAGCATAACACAACCTTACCTATATATATATATATTATATATACCTTCCTATACTATATATCTCTTCTTCTTATATATATTATATATAGCTGCACGGCATCATGCCGTCGCCGCCGCACCCAACAATCGGTGTCCATTGTTAGCACAGCACCATTGTTGCAATGTCATGCGTAGCTGTGGCTGTCTTACAACGTCAATCATAATATCTCAATAATATTAGCGAACACATCATGAATTTATTATTATCATGTATACTCCCATATTTCTCCATATATAATATATTATGCTCTTGCTTGTGTACTGAATCATATTATAAACTCAAGTTATACAAGATGGTATTAAGTGTACTTGACTTTGATAATGAATTTATCAGTCATGAACATAAGTTATTGAATTTTTAATTTGCATATTTTTTCTCAGAGGTGATGGTTTCAATTGTAATGGACAACATACATGAAATTTTTTTATTGCAGAAATGAATAGAGGGTACCAAATTATGCCACTCTGAATTCTTTTACATTTTTTTGAAACCCAGAACTATTTTTAAATAATTATTGAAAGTGCGGCCACGCCCCCTGGAGGCGTCAATAGGCGTCCAGTCTCTATCCTTTTTATTAAGGCTGCAGGGGTGCCAACTGAAATCACAGGACTTTCAATAATTATTTAAAAATAGTTCCGGGTTTCAAAAAAATCTGAAAAAATTCAGAGTAGCATAATTTCGTATACCATCTATTCATTTCTGCAATAAAATTTTTCATGTATGTTGTCCATTGTTTTATTTGTACTTTATAACTGAGACATTTGGACACGATTCTTATTATGTGAATTATGACACATTTAGACATGGAAATATAATATATACTGTATAACATAGTGACTTTGTAACTATATTATTACACAGGGGTACACCAGTGAACATAAAAAATAAACATTACCAAAATCAAATGCATATTATACAGAAATAAACTGCTGTATTATACAAAATGGCACTTCAATTTATTATTATTTAATTATACTATACATGTATCTTCTGAGGTAATGAAGGCTTATTTTTAGTATTACATTTTCATGGCTTTATTTTATCTTCATTCAATATGGATTTATGTTTTTATATAGTTGAGCATCAAATAAGCGTAAATCAAAAATAAATATATTTGAGTAAATTTATCCTAAATTTTAAGGTAGAGATAACGCCGAACAGCTGATCGACGTAATGCCCTTTGATTAACATGTATATCTTAGCAAATTGACAAAAATTCTGAAAATTTTTTGAGAGGCAGATATTAGTGCTTAAAAGCCATAGAAAAAATTTCAAAACGATTTAACGAACCGATTTTTTTTAATTAATTTTTTTAATTTTCAGCATAGAGCTTTCCCATGGAGAGCCAAACTAAAAAATTAATTTAAAAAAATCGGCTCGTTAAATGTTTTGAAACTTTTGCTATGGCTTTTAGGCACTATGATCTGCCTCTCAAAAAAATTTCAGAATTTTTGTCAATTTGCTAAGGTTTACATGTTAATCAAAGGGGATTACGTTGAACAGCTGTTCGACGTTATCTCTACCTTAAAGCTGTATACTGCCTGCAACTGTGTCTGTTAAAAAATATTAATTTAAATAATATACCATCAAATTAACTTTTTACATATTATTAATTTGTAACTAATTGCATCCTAAATTGTAGTGTTTATGTTTTGAATATAATATGATATCGGACACTCCTGTTACATTTAATTAAGTTATATAGAAAAAAAAATATAACATTATTTAGTTTTAAATAAATAGCCTAAAGCAGAGCACAAAACAATATTCTTTAATTAATCCAATTTAAATCACCACATCAATTTAAAACCTTAACAACATGAAAGTAAAAGTATATTATAACAAACACACAAAAAGTAATATGAAATCATATTAGATCAAATATTTTGACACTAACAATTATTATACTTTGTTATATCTCATATTACTTTCCTCTTTTTTTTTTTTTTTTTTTCACTGTTCATTAAAAACAATTATAAAAAAACTCAACACATGTACTCTATATAATTAATTAACCGTAAAAACCTGATACCCTCAATATAACTATATATACTTTTCTATACTGTATAATACGTTTATATATATTTTTAAAAAAAGAGAGAAAATATATAATTTTTTATTCTACCAATCAGAGTGCTCTCTTCTTTCCTAGGGCTTTATTTCGCCATCCCTTTGGTAACCATGGAAACGGGATGCTGTTGGGGGGAGTAAGGGGGCGCCTCGTTTGAAGCAAGAGGAGCCGTTGCCACCGCCGCGCTGCTGCTGCTCATTTGCCGAGCATTGTGGAAAAAGTCATGGTGTGGAGAGAGAGAGAGAGAGAGAGAGAGAGAGAGAGAGAGAAGGGAGAGGGTGGTAGATAATGATAGAAAATTACTCTGAGATGATTACAGAGTACATCCAGCATAGAGAGAGAAGTATAAAGAGAGTTTTGGCTGATGTGTTCGCTTGCTACAACAGAAACGAGCATCAAGAGAAAAGGTATAACGTCAAACTACCCTGCCATGCGATGATGACGAGAGGAGGGGGAGGAGATCCATGTACTATATTTCATAAGGATATATAATGTAAACATAATCCAGTTGTATACAACACTAATGAAGTTAGTTCATATCATCATTATATTATATATAATAAAGTGTCACCTCAGCTTACCAAAGACTTCATTCATTCTCTCTCATCATTAGCTTCTTCTGTCTAAATTAACAATAAAAAAAACATAAATTAAATTATTTGTAACATTTATAATATATAGTATTTTGAACTTTTTATAAGAGTATACTCTTGACATAATAAAGAAAAAAAAATATAAAAAATAGAAAAATAAATATTACTAATTACTCTAAATAGAATACTATTCATTTTCTTATTCTATATTTATATACAAAGATTTGATACTATTTGCAATTTCATAGTAAAATAATATTATTTAATTATTTTATTTTTTTGTTATTCAATATTTTGCAAAATTATATTTATAATTGTTTCTCATTGCACTATCGATATCACTCAATAGAATAATATCTGAACAAATTTTTGCCTAGCTGCTTGAAACTTATAAAATTATAAAGAGATGGAAGGAAAAAAAAAAGAAAAAAAAAATCTAGATTATATTATATAACATAATCCAATGAATCAAATCACTCAATAGGTATTTTATAAACCTTCCATTATTATATTGAGGAGAATACAATCTTGTCATGATGCAACCATGCTGTACCTGAGATTGCCTGAGTCTGCAAGGCCCGGAGGAAGGGCGAGGTCTTACCTATGGCCGATTGTGCAGCTGAATGCCATGGCGGGGCTGTCGGAGTAAAGCCGACGTGACAGCTCCATCAGCGGCGAGTTGCAAGCGAGGGAGGCGGGCGTTCCGACACTTGAGCGCGGTAATAGCAGCCAGCCAAACCGCAAGCACTGCTGCACTACCAACGGTATATATTCTAAGTGCACTAGCTTGCAGGAGATATGATGAAGTCATTGGTAATCTATTAACGTAATTTATGAAATTATCGGTACCATAACTTTTATGGAAATCAGTAATATAAGGCTAACTCAATCAGCTGTCCCTTTATATTTAATGATATTGATGAGTGGCAGATTCAAGGGAGAGGCAAGCGATGGAGAACAAATTCCCTCTAGACAAAGATAGCAAAATGAATAGGAGGAAAATGTAAAATCTGGGATATAACATTACGGGGTGGATAAATTCTTTCCACCTTCTCCCAAAACCGAAGGCTTGATTTGCCGATGATTTTGATATTTTATTAATTTTTTTATTTTGAACTTTTGTTGGTTGCATAAAGCATACATTGAGTTCACGTTGAGTTGGTTGGCTATAGTAAGTATGCATGTAACAATATTTACAAATTTAACATTTACAAATTGCATATATTAAATTAAAAGAAAACTACAAATTAAAACTTTAAAAATAAATAAGAAAATTAAATGAAAAATATTATGTAACGAAAGATCCTTAAGGTTTAAACAACAACTGTAACACGAATTTAGAGAATACTTCTTTTTCAGGCATTTTATGACTTTCAAACTCCTTGACTGAATAAAACTCCTTTGCAATTAAACAACTTGTTATTTCTATATATTTTAAACAGCTTGGCAGAAAATCATCAATTTTAGCGGTCTGGTACATAGCAGAGTTTTCATAAAAATTATGTGCCATGCTTTTTTGTCATATAACATTTAGATTTATTTCTTGTGTCATAATTGAAGTAATTTATCGTTCTGTTTATAAAATTCAGGATGATTTTTTTTGAACGAAGCACAATTTAATATAAAAAGAGACGGAAGAGTTAATTCATTATTAAACTTAAAATATGTCTTACATTATTGCCATTTTGGGAGTTATATATGGTTTTAAGTTACTTTTTTTGCAATTTAAAACACAAAACATCGGTCCAAGAGAACAGATTTGCAACTCCAATTTATAATACCGAGTGTACACTTATATAAGTATAAACACACCCGAGGCATATTATGCATAGAGGCATACACATTGAATACATATTATCTTTTACTATGGTGATAGAATCATACAGCTTTAGTTGGTAGCAGCATAGATATGGACTTGAAACAGCTGATAGAGGTAGCCATGTTTGATACCAAGATGAATCTAAGATTTGAAAAACTGTGTGTCATCTTCATCATAAATAAATTATAAAAATATATTCTAAAATAACAGTTTCTTTATAAAGGAATAAAAATTATAAAATGTATATACAGTTAAAGGGTATTTATTAATTTTTATATTGATTTTATTGTAATCAATTTATAGGGTATATGTTGTATTAGTATATTAAGATACTGTAAATAATAAATATATAGGAAATGATAATTTTCCTCTTGATTTTTGTTGTCAGAAATTTGTTTGAGCTATTTACCCAACTTAGGCAGATATCCATCAGTGATGAGGGCTCTTATACCACAAAGTGAATAAATATCACAATAACAATAAGCAGACAGGGAGGGAGGGACGTTGGCTCCCCTGCTGCTCCCGTTTCATCAGGGGCTCACTATTGAGGAGGATTTTGCCCAACAATCCGCTTACCGGCCGTCCCGGGTGTGTACGAACACAGCGATTGTGTGGGCCATTCTGCAAACATTGGTGAGAGCATCCAGCCTGCAACGTCCCTGATACCAGCAAGGTAATGTGAGAACCACTCAACCACACGCGACCACCGGCACGTACAATACTGCGCAGAGAAATGTGCATTTAATGATGCAGCTATTAAACCTGCATCTAATATGATTGTATTGTTATATTATATTTTATTTTTACAATTTTGTTTTAAAATATATTTTTTCAAAGAATTTATATTAATTTCTAATTTTATTTTACCATTTTCAATTAATTTGATGCATAATTTTGTCATAAAGTGCAACGAGTTACCTCAAGAATTTATTATTAAATAATCATCAGAATTTTATGTTCATACTTGTTTATTGCGAAATTTTAATTTGAATATTAATATTTTATTTTCTTGTATCTTCTATTTGACGAGAAAACATGCTCTAAATTTAAACAATTCTTAATAAAAGCATGTTAATTACATTACTAACAAGAGCTGCAGCTGATTACTTAGGTATTTCCATGTGTTAAAATATAATATATAATATATTATATATATATTTTTTATATATATGTGTGTGTGTTAATATATAATGGAGTATTGTCCTCAATTTTTTTATTGCAGAAATGGATAGAGGGTGCAAAGTTATGCAACCCTGATTTTTTTCAGATTTTTTAGAGCCCGGGAAGTATTTTTAAAAAATTATTGAAAGTCCTTTTTGTGACGTTACGCGGCGGCAAGTCCTATCTTTTTCTTAAGGAGCGGCGGAGCGGCGTCTCGTGACGTCACAAAAATAACTTTCAATAATTTTTTAAAAATAGTTCCCGAGCTCTAAAAAATCTGAAAAAAAATCAGGGTAGCATAACTTTGCACCCTCTATCCATTTCTGCAATAAAAAAAATTGAGGTCAATACTCCGTTGCAATTGAAATTATATAAATTTATATTTAATAATATCAAGAGTACGATATATATTTTTATTGTTAAATATATATTTTAATTTTAAACGTTTCAATGTAGTATAGTAATAAAATAATCATTATATAACAATTTTAATGACTTCTTGCACGTACATTATATATTATGTTATATATGTGTTACTTTCACGGTGGTATAATACTTTTTATATCATTATCACTCACCCCTTTCATATATAATTAAATGATAATCAAATTATCACTTTATATGTTTCTTTATTCCCAGCAATGATTTTTAATGGTGTTTTTTTTATAAGTGTTTTCTTAAAGTAATTGCTACTTCACATGTAATTAATATTTATGTATAATTTTTGCTCTTAATATTTCTGCATGTGGTTGTACACACCTATCTCGAGCAGAATGAAGCCCCTTTGCGTCCCACGAACCCTATATATATTATATGTAGAGACGGAACGGTTGAATGGTTGCTGTCATCAAATATCTCCGGTATCTCGCGCTCTCTTACATGCATGGGATCTAGCTGATGGTTGTACTGTATGTACACGTTTGATGGATTTATGTGCGTTAGAAAATGTAATAAGGAAATTGTATAATTACAATTATCAAGTCTAATTAAAATTAAAGTTATAATAAGCTTTATTTTTAAATATTAAAACTAAAGAGGTTAATTTGTAATTGTGATGTTGTTATACAAAATATATGTACCATGCATGAAAATTATTTTAATTGACATCTTTGTACTGTTAAATTATAATTAATTATATTTTATTTTTTAGTTAATTTTTAATTTTATTGAAAATATTCAAATTGTTAAGTTGGAATTTTGTTATTGTAGTTTGTTTTAATTAAGTTAAATGATATTGAAAGATATTACTCTAATTTATATAATTATATTATATTAATTGTGGTCTAATTTAAAGAGTTGAAACTTGTTTAACAGAAGTTTTTTATATTGTGTATCTCCTATGTTGCATAAATATGTTTTATAATAACTATGAAATAATTAAATAGCTAGATAAATACATATTAAAAAGCTTTGAGTTGGATTAAGAGCTACAATTTTACACGGAATTATTAACTAAGTTAATAATTATAATGTTTTACGTAAAATAGTTATAAGTTATATAACATCCATCTTTTAAATATTATGCTTTATTATGTTATATATAATATAATATATATCTTATTCTTCTTCACATCGCTAAAAGTGTGTGCTTATATTTTTATTATAAAGATACTTAATTGATATACTAGCAAATATATAATATATTTTCATCTGAGAGTTCGAACGCCAAAAATATGACAGTAAATAATATTATTATACATGAACCCGAAGGGAATATAATATGCCAAAGAAATTTCGTAATCCTGTTCCTTTTCCTGTGAATTTTATAATTTTGGCCTGCTTTTTGGAATTTAATTTAATAAATATTTTGCCTCTTTCTGTATATATACTTATAGCAAAATACTCAATATAATATAAAACGCTAGCTCTATTTATTCAATTTATATTAATATCTGCAACTAATACAAGTTAAATGTCATATTTACCTACATACATTGCATAAAAATATTTGTATCTAATTTTCAATAATTTACCAAGATAATTCTATATATGAGGGAAAAAAAGGGTTTTAAATTATGACACAATTTTATCAAATCCGATCAAGTTATATTATATTTTATACAGAAAAAAACATAGAACACCTCATTTTTTTTAAAATTTACAATTACATTTCCATCAAGTTAAAATTAGCATTTTATATTAATTGGAATTATAACCATTTTGGTACGAATTTTATTTATTTATTTTTTTCACACTATTTATCAACCGACATTAATTTCGGAGTCCCATCATACATTGCGTTTGTTTCCTAATATAGGCCACCCATAAAACACATTTGGCTACACAAAGACACTAAATAATGATGTTAAACACATCTCAATTTTTCACAAAAAACACTTTTTTTTTTTCGAGTCCTGCATAATATATTTGTGAGAGAGAAACATTTAAAACTTGCGCAACATTTTCATAATGTGTTGGATTTTTTTAGAATCACTACACCGTTGAGTCGGGAGTGTTGTTTCTTGTCACGGAACAACAAATTTGATGAAAACACGTGAGGTAAAATTGCACCGATATTGTCTTTCATTTGGTACTAAAATTTGCATTTACAGAGTTTTCCATTTTTGTTCAGTGAGAAATTAAGCTCAAGTTATTTGAAAAAAAATTAATTAATTTAAAATTGTAAATGAAAATAAATCTGCAGGCTCTTTTATGATGTTTTAATATGATATCCATCTCTGTACTTTTTTTATAAATCATTTCCTAGGCATAAGTTGTATTTTTTGCCTTTTTTAAAGTTTTTTTTTTGTTTTAAATATTGTTATAATAATAATGTCTTCTGGTTTTGTTTATTAAAATTCATATTATAATATATTACAACTGTTTATAATGAAAATTTATATTCATTACGTTAAAAGACTCTGATTCATTGGATTTGTATCTGCAGTTTGGTACCAGGAATATTGTGGCATGTACGCTACTGCTGCTGCGGCTGCTGCTGCTGCCGCCGCGGTACTCGCAGGGTTCATGTGGTGATGGTGATGATGATGGTGCTTATTCATGTCACCCCAGGAATTAGCCGCCGCTGCAGCAGCCGCAGCCGCCGCCGTAGCTGCAGACACGACGCTGTTACCGCCGATGGGAGGTGACGCGGACATGAGAAGGGGAGGGGGTTGTGGGGACATGTCGCTCACAGGGGTGGACGAGGGGGTGGGTGGACTGTGGCCTCCCATCTGACCCCCCACGTAACTCCCCACACTGTTGGGAGCTCCAGGACTGATGCTGTCGTGGCCAGCGTGGTGTGCGGGTTGCGGACTCATAGATACAGGGGCGGTACCTGGGGGCTGAGATCCTTGTTGTTGCTGAGCTGCCTTCATCATCTTCTTGTATTTGCTACGTCGGTTTTGAAACCAGATTTTAACCTGAAACAAAGGAAGGGATACTAGATTTAGTAAATGCTCTAGTTGTCATAATTATATGAATAATAATATTAATGGGGACAAAATTTCAATGTGTATAAAATGTGCTGGTTATAATGTTATAAGTACAAAATCTATAATATATCATATATAATATGTAGATGTAATTATTTAAAGGCTACTTTTTTTTTTTTTTGAAGACAATGAGATTTTCAAAACTTTTTTTTTTTTTTTTTTCTTTTATGGATCTTATAAAATAATAAGTATAATTAATTATTTTAAGCAATGCTTTTTTAGTTCAACAGAACATATCTAGCCATTGCGCTCATATTATACATATTTATTTAAGGAGTAAGCAACGTTCAATTATCAATATTAATGTAAAAAAAATTAGTTATGCATTATAACAGTTTGCATTAATTATTATTGACTAAATTTTTAATTTTCATTGATGGCAACTATAATATATATTGTTAAACCTCAACAAAAATACTGTATATTTAGAGAGAGAATGGCAATATATATTTAGAAATAAGCATAGCAGTAAATTTCATTTAAACTGGTACATTTATGTTTATATTATTATATTATATCATAGCGTATATATTATAACTTATATGGAAGTGGTCTGACGTTGTCTTAAAATAGTGCACTATGAATTATAAATATTGCTAATTTTCTAGGAAAAGCAAATACTATATGTTTATCATAAAAAAATGATATAATTTTATAGATAATATGTATAATATATGATAGAAAATGTGTATTATAGTTTGTAATGTGTTGAAAACGTGGTTTAGTGTTAGACATGCATATAAGCTTATAACTTCACTTTTCGTGTCACAGCATGTGTTACAAAAACGTTATCCAACATCGATTTTCCTCCAAGTTCCTGGAAATTATAAACTTGACTCCTTTACTAAATATATACAATGTGCAGCAACATAATAATACAACTACTGTTTAAAGTTTTTATTTAAATTAATTTATTCTTAACAAAATTTTAATACTTTTTTTTAAATAGACCCATAAATACAGGTAATAAACTGTATATAAAATTTAACAGTAAACACAATAACTTCATTAAAAATTTAAAACAATGTTAGTAAAAACCCAGCAGTCAACTCAATTTAGTTTAATACAAAAAGTTAATTACAAAAGTAAAATTTGCATATTGTTGTAGTTGGTAACTTGCAAATGAGCATCTATAACATTACTTATTCACACACAAGCGAGGGGAATTGTTGTTACCGCATACAGTAATGTGTAATACTCTCTAGGGGGTCCCCTCTAATGAGTGGGCCGCTCTCTGCGGGGCCCTTCACGGGGAGGGACACGCGACCTTTGTTGCAGCAGCCAACAATGCAGTATAGCTGCTGCAGTATTGACTACATGATTTCACACAGACGTATGTCACACTCGAGTGAGCTTTATTTGAACGTGCACGGGCCACAAAGTTATACTCTGTAATTTTCTTATTGTGTCTATAGCATCAACTTATTTACACACTTCAATACATTTATATAAAGTAATAGAATGAGATTTGAATTAGAATAAGAACAATAATTGTACTGGAAGAAATTCTTGTTCATTTTTTTTATTATACAATAATTCTGTTTTATATTCATATTTTTTTCTTGTTCATATATTGTCATGATCTTATAATTTTAATTTATACAAATTAAATATCCTTTAAAAAAATATTAATTTTTTGTTTATATATATGTATCTGATATCAATACAATTATCATAAATTATTGAATAGAAATCATTTTAATGTAAATATTGTTATGAAGTTTTATATCTAAATGTATCTCCTCCAATGTTTTTATTCGGCAATTTCAACGCACGATATACAAATGAAGCTTATATATTATACATTTTAAATATAATAATTTATTGATGCATCTATATTATACACACATAACTTCCGTTGCATCCGACCTGAATTCTAAAAACGATAAATATTTATATATTTTACTAGATATATATATATATATATATATATATATATATATATATATATATATATATAACCGGCTGCTGCAGTAGCAAAGAGCTCTATAAAATATATTTATTTTTTTAACATCAATTCATTTTTTTTTTTTTATGATAGACGTAACTGTTCCCCTATGAATTTTTATGAGTCTGGCTCCTAGGTGGCTACTAGACTATGTTATAATAATGTATGCTATATTATATTGTATATATATAGTTTGCTGGCCATGATGTTGTATAATAATGTGTACAATAATGACCGACCAATACCACTGACCATTGTTATAGTAACATAACCATCACATGTTACTAACAATTTTAAAATATTTTATATATTTTTTCATATTTAAATTGAATAGATTTTTTTTTTTAAAACTTCACATACAGATGTTTCGAACACCTCGTTTTTTTATTTTTGTTTATCACATCTTTAAATCAATCAATTTTTATTACAATGTAATTTTTTAAACATAAATATTTTATGAAAAAAAAAAAACATAAGCTTAAGCTTTGGCAATTATTTTTATTGGTTTTATCATGAATTTAATAAAGTATGAATATTATACGCCATGTTATTTAAACAACACAAAAATAATATGAAAATATTACAAAATTTTGTTACAAAATGTTATAATAAATATTACCATTATATTTATCAATATATTATTATTGACCCACCATCCCCTTTTGTTGATAAATATTGATTGATACACGTGTACACTATCATGTGATCCTAATCTCCCTGCTGGTGTATTGGATATTTGGTTACTTGGTGATCTGCATGCGGAGGGTTATCGTATCATCTTGTCCGTACCGATCACACCTCAAGCCGCAGTAGGGGACGAAAATCCCTATTCGGCGGGCACCAAGCAATCGCCGCGAGCTCGCTGTGTCATGCACCGCTACACCACCTTCTCTCTCTCTCTCTTTGTGGTTAGCGATTAAACTGATCTAGCGATAACATCGGGTTATGTATAGTAAAGGGAATAGAAAAAAGTATATGAGAGAGAGAGGAAAAACTACATTACTAGGTATCTGAACATACTGACTGATTTATAGTGAATCAGATTAAGTGTTAATGTATGTCACACTATATAATAGTTTTTATCATTAAAATTTTACCTAGGCGTCAAGTAATCAAATGTTGTCTATTGTAAAAATCAATTAAATTCATTATGTAAAACTAAAATGATAAAACCATCTTTTTATGTTTACATTTTTTTTTCTCTGCGGTTTGTTACCTTTACATTTAAAAAAAAAAATTATATATTCCCCAACTGTCACCATCTAATTCTTAGAAATATAGTAAATAAATTAATACAAAAAATAGCCTAACGAGAAATAAATTGAAATCTATTCTTTTATGGTTGTGATGATGACTTTGCTACTGCTATATATATATTTAGATCCAACAAATCTAACACTGTTATTTAACTTTAATTTTTATATTACGTAATTTACTTCTATATATCTGAAACCGGTTTCTTTTTATCTAGCTTGTATGGGCCAAGGTGTATATAATTCGTGATGATGGTCTGTTTTAATACAGCAGGAGCTGGCTATAAGAGAGTAAGAGAGAGAGAGAGAGAGAGAGAGAGAGAGAGAGAGAGAGAGAGAGAGAGAGAGAGAGAGAGAGAGAGAGAGAGAGAGAGAGAGAGAGAGAGAGAGAGAGAGAGGGTGAACCTTGACACAAATTTTATGGCTCTAACTCCTCCTCCGCTGACAATCTGCTGTTGTTGCATTGCCTGGGGCTCTCTCACTCTCTGGCAGCCAAAGAGAGAGAGAGAGAGAGAGAGAGAGCACAGGGCTACGGGTCTGCTTGCTCGCATGCATTGTGTTTTGTTTTGCCGGCTCTCCGAAGCGAAGTTCCGGGCTCGGCGAGAGAACGGAAGAGAGTCCGACAGCAGCGCCACACTCACATAAGCCGCTGCTGCTTTAGTTTCTACAGTACGACGACAATCTGTTGTTATTCATTGTTGCATTGTTATTATAATAATAATAAAACGTCATAATGTTATATTGTATATAAAAAAATATATATAAATAATAAATATTTTTATAAAGGAAACTATATGGTAAGCAATAGTGACATGAGAAAACATATTATAAGTTTTGTATAAATTTATTTACTCATATAAAAAATATATAAAAAGTTAAGCACATGTGTAATTTGCAATGCAAATTAAAATTAGTTGACATAAGTTATTGTATGTTTTAGTGAAATTTTGATGATAAACATTTAAATGTGTAGCAAAACGTTTTTTAAAAGTATTTTAATTATTATATAATAAATTCAATGTAACGGGAAAAGGTTACAAGTTCACCTAATTATAAAAAGTCACATGTTGCATAATAAACCTTCAGGTGCACCTGAGCGCTGCAAACCACATTACAGGCGTGTTGAAATGGTTGCATACACTTGGAATATGCAGGTTTCACTATGTTCATGCATGTGAAGTGCATATAGTCTGTCTGACTATAATACGCTTTTCACCACTGCAATTGTATGCAAATGAAGTTGAAATTTCCTTTCGTGACGTTAATTTAAAATTATTATTATTAACACACGTTATTATAAAAATCTAAACTAAAATATATTCTTATATATAATCTAATACCAATGTAGACCACTAACAATAAGAAAATAATGCTTTAGGGCAATAATACCACAATTTGTTATTATTATTATTATTTTATTTAAACCTCCCGCTCTTTTTTATTATTACTATATATATAAAAAAAGAGAAAAACGTTGTTGTTGTTTACGCCACACACGATAAGGCATTGAGTAGTTTTACGGCTTCACCTGTAACGTGTTCGTATAGTCAGGCAGGCGGGAAAGATTCTGGGAAGCACTAGGCCGGGGCCCAGTTCCGCGTACATACATATATACAAGCTGACTCTGGACTATTTATCACCAGAAGCAGTAAAACAGTGGTGGTGATATTATATATTTACTGCACCCTTGCTGGCTAGCTATTGTTTACAAATGACCTTCCTACCTGCATGTGTCACGTGATTGAAGATTCGCGTGAGCTCCATCAAACGTCAAGGCATCTTATCGGTCAAACAACTTTTTTAATTACATGCTGAGAAATACCATCATTGTTAAAAAAACCAGTCATTTAAAAAAGTTTTGTTTTGATTTTTTATATATTAATTACCATGACATGTAATTAAACAATGTATCGATTTCCCAAAAGTATACTTTTGGTGCTTTCGTATAACATTTTTTTGTATGAATAAACGTGTATTTTTTAAAATTTAATATAATTATAACGTTTAAGTTAAAAAATGTGTATTTTTTATATGTTTTAAACACGATTGGAATTTTATTAAGAATTGAGTCATTAATTTTAAATGACCTTTATAAATAGTTTTTGATATACAGTAGTTTTTTATGTGTATTTTATGATTTAGAACTATTCAAAATGCACATTATACATCAAATTTTTATAGTGACTACATTTCCGGAAGTGATGTTTGATAAGAACAGGTGTCATTTTTGAGAGCCAATGTCACTAAAATTGTATTTAAAGATAAGCCAATACCACATGTTCGCATTGTTTTGATGTTAATATAAGAACGTAATTATCTTTTAATCTTCATTTTCGTCAACATTAAATCGACCTCCCAAATGTTCACGTTACTTCAAATTTTCGTAAGAAAAGAATCATATTAAAACCTTTTGACATATTTTCTATGAAATATTACTTACGATAATACGTTTGCCAGTCATACAATGATATAATGTAATATATTATACATATTTTTATCAAATTGTCGTCTGATAGTTTGTTTTATTACTGCAATATAAAATAAAGAACATTTTTCTAAGAATATTAAGTAATATAAATATGAAATAATGAGAAAGTACTGCATTTATTGAGATAATAAATCAGTAGCAGCTTTTGCAATAATAGAAACAGAAAATTATTCTCTTCATTGATATTCATCTAAAATATTGAAAAGAATCGATTCACATATACAATTTTATTCTTGCTGGATCAGCACTATATTATAAAGTACTATTTATGTCACATCTACTTTATGGTTGGGCGAGCATTTCTCTCGACCAAGCCAGCAGATCAGGTCTGGTCGGCAAATTTGCATACGAGGCAGGAACACGTGTGCCAAATAATCTTAGCACCGTTCATTGGAGGCTGCGAGGTGAGGGGGCGTGGCCACGTGACATGTGACGTCCGTCACCATGCAGCCTCTTTCTCTCTATATCTATTAATACAGCGGTCTACCTTGTAACATTGTAGCAACATTGTCCAGTTGCATGTCATTTTTACTACCTCTGAGCTAAGATTGAACTTTAAATAATATTATATATACAAGGATTTATGCACTGACGTTTGTATAATAATGATCACTTCAAGACAAATAGATGTAAAGTTGTTAGCGGTTGTCAAAGAGATTAATTTGTATTTGTTGTACATAAATTGATTTTTAATTAACATGACACTTATAGTATTGAATTAATATTATACTTAATTAATGCCAATTATAATGACTTATATCAGATTTTGTGAATAGAATCAATTATGAAATTTATAAACAAATAATAACTATAATTTGTAAATTTAATAAATAAAATAAAATTCATGATATTCATATTATATCAATATATTTGAGAATTAAATAGTAAACGTTAATTTTTATAATTATATTTTTTTCGGTTGAGCGACGACCATATTGCAGAGTGCGCCTGCAGCTACTGCACTATAGGCAAGCCCGGAACACACGGGAGACTTGCGACACTTAACTCGCATCCTCTGAGGAGAAGAAGACGCTTTGAGACCTTGCTACTGCCGCAACAATGGAAGTCAACAATGCTATGCGTGTGAGATACGAGCCTGAGATAACGACGACTGGTTTCAACACACTCGTAACAATGTAACACACAGTGTTCATTTCTGTTTTACTATTTCCTTACGTTCTCAAGAATTTAATATGCATAAAAATACTTGATGCTTAAAAAGAATGTCAGGTCTGATGGAAAAAAAAATAATATTATATTTTATTAGATTTTTATTAGATGACAGAAGTTACATATTATACGAAAGTTGAATGACATCATTAATTTTGTAAACATTTCCCGCGCTCATCTTAAAATTACTGAACCGAAACGTAATTATTCGTTATAAGAGTTTGTAACAAAACGTGACGTAAGTGTTTTTATATCTCATAGTATATATTTTATATAAACTAGGACTATACATACCTATGTAGTCAAGGATGGCTAGACAATTTTTGCCTAATTTTTCTGCATATGCTTTAAACAATTATACTGAATTTTTGTATTGTATATTTAACAGCATGATAGATAATGCATACTAAATTTATTTATCATTTCATAAATAAACATTACAGTAATCAATGTCTCAAAATTTCAATATTATATTTGTATTATATTATTTTCTTCTTAAATTTAATTTATATTATTAAATATAATATAACTTGGCCTTACATAATATAATATAAATATTACATATTGATTAAGCATGCTCAAATAAATCTATCATCCACCCACAAGATTCTAACCACTAAAACCACATTTGGTTTGTACCGAAATTGAAACTGAATTACATGTTAAATGTGTATGTATATAACAAAACACAAATAAGTGAGTGCTGCTATATACTAGCACGGCATGTATCGTGTAGATAATTTTCTGGGGCAGGCGAGAAAGCTTGCCAGACTACACATGAGGGCTTGCTTAGTGTACCTGTGCAGCATATTAGACCTGACAAATGAGACTGCTGAAACGTAATTTATTCAACGCCTATAACACATAATTTTTCATTTAATACTTTACATATTATATACGCAATAAGATTAATATTATACACATCTACATGCAGTTGAATGCAACATTCTTTAATGTAAATTCAATGCAGTATTATATTGTTTTAAATTTACTTGTGATTTAAATGATAAGTCATGTATTTAATGATATGTTATATTTTATAAAGTTATAATGTACGCTAATTTTATTGTGAATGTTATATATTACAACAATTTAACATTAATTTATTGTAATATACTTTATATTCTATATGTAAAATAATAAAATGAAGATTAATGCCTGCATGCAACAAATTTAAATTATTAAAACAATAAATAGGACTTAAATATTTTATTTTATTTTTACAGATATATTGCAAATTTTCCATGCATGGTGAAAGTAATTTCGTATATAATATTTAACATACAGCAAAATAGAATTATTAACTTTTGCCTTGTTTGACAACTATTATAATATATATATATATATATATATATATATATATATATATATATATATATATATATATATATATATATATATATATATATATATATATATATTGATAAATTGATAAATTATGAAAATCATAATATATATTTATATACAAAAAAGATTTTGAATATTTAAAAAAATATTAAAATTTATTATACGTAAAAGATAGCCCTTTAGTTTTTACACGGACTTCAGCATCAGACTTTCTAACTTCGATTGCAGCAGCGGCAGGTTTGACCGTACTCGTTCACACTACATATTTCAAGTTACGCTGGTACAGATTACCCTTAGGCTAGTTGCCATATTTCTCAATCAATCATCGCACGACTGTGGGTCAATCAAGATGAGACGCAGCCGCGGGCGCAAACATGACATACACACGCTTCCTATATGTGGCCCACGGCAGCAGCTTTCAGTATAAACATATTGCCAGCCACATCCTCAATCAGCCACTGCTATAAGACAAGTGGTCCATCAGGAAGAAGGAATATTATCGAGTTTTATTGACAGAAACACCAAATATTATATATATGATACAAGTATGTTCTTGTAAAACTACTTTTTATTTCATTTCTAAGAAATATAACACACCAAGTAAAGCAGAATAAAATTTTAAATTAATTTAATTTTCATTTTTAAATTACTTAATATCGTGAAAAATTATCCCATAGTATTTGAATTCAAAATCCATATATATATATATATATATATATATATATATATATATATATATATATATATATATATATATATATATATATATATATATATATATATATTTAAATTTGTGCAGATATGCATTTGTACTGCATATAGAAAATTACGTAAAAACTGTATAATATAAATTATAGCATTTACATTAGTATCGGAAAATGTTGTGAGAAATTGATATTACAATATACAATTAAAATTATATGAATAAAAATATTGATATTAAAAATGTATATTTCAACATGCAGTTAAAATAAAGTGAAATTTTTAAATTGCGCCTTCAGGTATGCAACTCGAAATACTCAGTGGCACGAAAGGTTGCCGACTACATTACAATGAACATAACTAACATTTCAAAAATTCTTTACATGTTTTACAAAAATGTCCCGCCAAAGATGCCACAGGTGCATTCTTTTTTTATTATTAAAGTAAAACTTTACAGTAATATAAGAATATGACCATGGGAAAATTTTATTACTACATGACCTTGTAAAGTATAACATACTTATAATATATGTAATAACTAGGAAAAAAAACTAGTTTTATACTTAGAAATAGATTAATCTCTTAAGAAAAATATATTTAATTTTTTTTTAAATAATAATTTTTCTATTTAATGAAGGAAACATACTGCTGCCATATACACGAGAATAACTGGTCTATAAGAAACAAGAACTGGCAATATACTCACACATATAACAAGAGAGAGGGAAATATTATAGCAAGTACGAGAAAAAGCAAACGTTTTTGCGTTAATAATGTAATATGGTGTCGTGCTCGGTTGCATTTGTGATGGGCGTTCGTTTGGGCTCCCTATAGCTCTCTCTCTCTCTCTCTCTCTCTCTCTCTCTCTCTTTCTCTGACTCTCCTCCTCCTTCACTCGCGTCTACCTGTTTCCTGCACTGGCCCAAGCATGCATGCGTATAGACGAGCTGCCAAGCCACCAACCTGACTGCCGCACCGTAGCACAGAAAAAAATTATATATCCTACTGCACGTCATCTCTCCCCCGCCCCCTTCTCTTCCTCAACAAAACGCGACACTGTAAATAATAAAAAAAACACACACACACAACAATCATAATTCTTAGAGGTTCAGCTCTCTCTCTCTCTCTCTCTCTCTTGTGTTTCTCTGCTGTTGCGCCGTATAGTGGTGGCGGACACCAAAAGCCATGAGAAAAAATCACTCAACTTGAAACACTCACTCTTTTACCATGCTATGTTCGCGTGTACAGGTAATATCATAAATTCTTAAACTTAGTTTTATATTATAACCTTACAAAACCAAATATAAATAAATAAAAAAAAAAGTTATTAATAAACTAACAATGAATATAAGGGTGATTATTTATATTATTAATTAATAATTTATTACGTTTAAAGTTTGAATTGTTTGAAATTATAATTACATTTTTTTTTTAATTTGTACAGAATAGTAATTATGACAGCATACATGTCAATCTAAGATACTTTCATTTTTTTTCTGAGTAATATTTCTGAAATAAGTTTACAAATTTTTCAAAGAAAAACTTTCTTTTTGTTGTGGTTTCATCAATTCCTCATCATAGTGTTTTTCAATATTTTTTCCCCATATAAAAAAAGCATACAAAAAAAAAATCATTAGATCCGGATTGGAGCTCAGTTTTTGTTAAATAAAATCTCTATTTTCTCTTTTGTTGTGAATTTTGTTGATACAAAGGTTCAACACTGATGCACTCGTCAATAAACTTGCGGTTGTAAATTGATGACATTGGAACTCGTCACGAGGCTACCTTCCAAAACATTGCAGTCCGTTCTCCAACCTTGCTATGTCACCGAAACATTAACTCTGTCTCCATTGGTTTATATATAGTTAGGAATTTAAAATTCTTCGCAAAGTTTTTCACAGCAAACTTGCTCTTCAGCTACAAGAAAATGCAGATTTTCAATCGTTAGTAATTAAAAAGGGCACCAATCTAATCTTTTTTTTTTATTACAATGTTAGCTTACTACAGCATATTCTGCTATTGGTGTAAGCATTCAAACTTAACAACAGTATTAACAGCATTTGGAAGGATTGATAGGAAAGGAGGCGGCTGTGGCCTTGTGTTAGGAACTGCCCAGGCATTTGTTTGGGAGTGACGATGGGAAACCACAGAAAACCATCATCGAGGCAGACGGTACCAAAGGGAACGACCTTCGGCACCTCCCGAATACAGGCAGTATAGTGGAAGAACATACATGCCATCTCTCGGGAACTTACCAGAACACGCTGCCATACCTCAGCTTGAAGTGACGAAAAGTCACCTGAGCCAAGGCAGGAAGCGATCCTGGGTCTCCCGAGTGATAGGCAGAGATCAAACCACTACGCTACGCTGCTCTATATATAATATCTCCAAGTCCACCATCACTACATAATACATATAGACTAATGGAAGTGACAACGCTCACAAAGCATCCAGGTGCAACGTTCCTCTCGTACAGAAGTGTACAGATTAAAAGAAAAGTACATAAGATATTTTATTTAATATCTTCCGAAAATATGAGCATATACTGTGCTTGAAATCTTACGACTGGAAAAATAGTCTCCTTGTTAGTTGGTCAAATTCTTTCACAGCCAAATACTCTTTGACTCGGATGGTAAATCTGTATATTAAAATAATATTATGATTTTCACCAAGAGTACAATAATTTAGATTAAATTATTAATCAAATCATTATTATTAATTAATTAATTAATCATCAGCTACATTTTTTTCTTATTAATATTTCAATTTTACTTAATATATAATATATGCATGCAATGTTTACTTGCTTAGAACAAACGAAGCTAAATATTAAATTTTATCCACCTTTAATCTTGTTTTGTTCTCATTTCATGTTAATAGGTAATAATTCATAACTTAATTGAGATTTATAAAAAAAATCATGAGTATTTAAAAGTTGGTCTCGAACTCTGGTCCTCGAGATGGGCCTGTCCAGCCATGCAGTGTGACTGCAGAGAGAGCGGCGGTGACTGAATTATGGTCGCAAGGGGACTGAGAGCCATTGTCCAGACCACATGCACGTGCGAGACGAGGGGACAAAGGGTTGCGCCCTCGTCCCTTCCTACCAACAGCTGACAATTAGACGCTAATTACGCAGCAAATAATAAGCATTAAGTTGATTTACAACCAATAAGAGCAGATAATACCATAATATACTAATAGAAATTGAAACCTGTATCATGATATACATGATTATTTATTTAATTAATATAATTTTTAGAGATATAAATCTTATTTTTATAAAGAAAATTTACCTTTATAAAATCATACTGTCAATTAATTTATGTTAAAAAAGCTCCATATTTGTAAAGTAAATTAAGTAAGTAGTATTGTAATTTCTTGAGTTATTTATGTCAATTTGGATTTGACTTTCACGTTGGTTGTACATACTATTGATGCAAGTATAACAATCGATATAATGACGGCGAGATTAGTTGGTAGAGGCCCATGTTACACGGCGATGTCGTTAGTCTGTCTCGCGAACTACCGCGGCTGTCATGACGTCGAGTGACGGACCGTCAGCCGGCTGCTGTCCCGTGCATGTCACCGGGGTACGAGCTTTCTCAAACAAGACCCATTTATCACGTATTTAGAGATGATATAACCTGAGTAAGAGGTATTGAAATTTTATTCTGAAATAATATATTTTAGGAACTTGAAATTTGCATTATCTTTTTTAAATGAATTTCGATTTAAAATTTTAATTCTCAAGCAATCGGAGCTACGGATATTATCTTCATATTATATCAATCAGGTTATCAAAATATCTTTATTCGTTCAATTCGTGCTACATTTAGATTTATACGTATCAGTACAGAGTACAACAATTTTAAATAGAAATAAAGTATTAAAAACTAGTAGAAGATGCGTCCCAAAGTTTGCCAGAAACATGAAATTTTTTAAGAAATTTTTAAAACTATAGTTGTCTATAAAATCCCTGAAATAATTAATTTGTCAAGAATAATTGTTAATTTGCTCTAAAACATTTATGCATTGATACACCTTAACTTACCTCAAGACTTAGTCATGTCTTAATTATAATCTTTTTGATGGAAGATTAATCTTTTAATTATATTAATTAATTATTTTAATCTTTTTAATTAAATTGTATCATATCTGATACTGCATGCAGTATTATAGTGTATATATTATAGTATATGAAATTCGGTAGTTGTCTGACAAAAGCAGATACAGTCATGACTTATCAGCTCATTCCTATATATAGAAAATATACGAGTAAAAAATGCATGGTGATAAGTTAAATATTTCATTAAGTGATAAAGTGAGATTTCTGCGTTTACCATGCAGATGATTACCGATTAATAAAATTATGTAGCATCAGAAAATAAATCCATGCAGTAAAAATGACATCACGAATACATACATGTTGTATACATGAAAGGAAAATATGGTATACGAAAATGTTCATTGTGAAACTAAAATTGAAAAGCCTATATTATGGCGAGGGTCTTTTCTTCTTATCATGTTAAAAAAAAAAAATTTGTTGTGTTGAACAAACGTGCTGACACAAAATTGTGATAAATATTTATTTAAAAATATATAAATATACCCAAGGTAATATTTTCTTATTAGGGTTAACTTATTATTGAATTTTTGTTGTTAGTCAAGAATTGCTTCATTACTCATGTTGCTGCTGTGTTGATAAATTTATATTATGACTGAGTGAGTAAATTATTACAGCTATAAATCAATTCTTATATACCGAGTGCTGCAGAGACTGTATATATGAGAGGGTATAGAGAGAGAAGAGAGAGAGATTATCTCTCCATCGCCAATATAGTAATAATCAAACCTTGCACAGCTTTTAATCAACTTTTTTTTTACTTCAATGGATTTATATAAAAAAATATATTTAATAATATTCAATTGGAAGAAAATTTATAAAAATGTGTGATTAAATTAGAAAATCATTTATTTATTTTGTTTTTTTCATAAAGTTTATATTTAAATAAAATATCTTTTTTTTTTGGGGGGGGGGGGGTTAAATAATGATTAAATGTCACTAAATCGTATTATTTAAAATATTAATTTTATTGAAATATTTAGAAATGCCATTCATACGTTTTTATCAACATAGATAAATATTGTTAAATGATCACTTACATGCAAAGATCGATCGTAAATACAAAATCATATTATTATGAAAAGCCCATTAATAGCTTCCCTTTAATAAAAAATAAAAAGTTGTTAGCATGTTTTATCGATAATATTAATATTTCTTTACAGTAAAGAGACTTGCAATAAGAACGACTGGGAAGCAATGAGCGACCTGCGAGAATACCACGATAGTCTCAACTCTCAAGGCAATCGGGTCTGTCTGCAGCAAGAGAGAGAGAAAGAGAGAGAGAGAGAGAGAGAGAGAGAGAGAGAGAGCACGTTCATCTGCAACAAGACGACGATGCTGATGGTATGCCAGCAATCAAACATCACATAGCGTGTCATCTAATGAGCTCACATAATTGCTGATTAATGAGAAATACTATATAAAACGATTTATGTTATATTTTGATACTTATACTGTATATAGGTATAGTTAAGTTAGTTATATAGTATATTTTAATATATTATAAGATAAATTAATTTTAAGTAAATATGTATACAAGGACAAAGTTTTATTATTAAATATAATACCGGTATGCAAGTAAAAGACTGTAAAAAAATGTCAATAAAAATATTAATTCTATACAGCTTAATAGCTTGGTAATTATAATTTCTTATATATTCTATAAGTGCATAATTTGTTAATAGTTTAATTTTTTGTATTGTGTCACGGTAAATTTGTGCCATGTATAATATATAGAATATAAATATATATTATAGTTAATATTATTTATATATGTATTAGTAAAACAATACAAATAATGTTATCTCAATTAATTTCTTTCGTATTGTATAAAAATTACTATTAAACTTTAAATTGAACAATATTCTGCAATTTTCTCTGTCGGTTATTAATATTGATTCACCATTTAAATTTAATAATAAAATTCATGTGTGATGATAAAACTGATGTTTGCTCCAATATAAAAATAATCATTACCATGTTAGGTCTGGTAGAAAAAGCGTTATTAACAATCTCAGTAATCTTACTTGTTGAAAGTTTACGAGCTAACTTATTATCTTGTTAACAACACAGAGTTGCTTATGATCCCATCTTCGCCTGCTGATGCCCAAACCTGCTAACCTAACTATATTTTTCATAAATACACAACAGCTCAACAACAAAAACTATAAGCTAATATTAAATATGAAGCTGAGAGTAATAGATTGAAATATGTTATATTAACTTGCAGACTGGATAAACATATGGTTTAGGATTAATACGCGTTAATTAAATTATAATTATAATAATTGTAAGAGTTTCTCGCACGCCTTATAGTCATATATAAATATATATTTATAAACACATATACTAAAAAAACTTGCGTACATGGTTGATGTGTTTAAAAAAAAAAAAAAAACAAGCCGTGCGCGGGAGGAAATATATCCCTAGAAAAAAAAATGTATATATATTATATACTTTGAAACTCAATAATATATTTTTCATGAAGGAGGCTGAAAAAAGTTTTTTGTAGCTTTTTTTTTTTAATTTTTCATTATCTCATTTCAAACAATGGTCCGCCATGGCTTACAGGCTGAGCGTGATCAGTACCGCCCCCGCCCACTCCCCCCCCCTCCTCCCACCGCCCCCGCTGCCTTGCCAGCCAGCAAAGCTGCGGCCGCCACAAAACATAAGAACTTGCTTGCTGCTTGCGTATAATACATAATATATATTATATACATACATGCGAAGCAAGAATTTCTTATTAATGTATTTTCTGTACGCCAACATAAAAGAATTATTTTTATATATATATTTTATTTATATCTTCTCATTTTTTAAGCCGTTAACAAAGAATTAAATAAAATAAATTTTTATTTTTATGATTAATTAAGAAAACACGTTATATAATAAAAATTATTTTTTAACAAATAATAATAATGAATTACCTTTGATGTTATTTTGACTAGGCCTAATATAAAAAAAGGTTATATAAAAATATAATTAAGTTAAGAAACTAAATTTAAAAATAAATATATAAACATGCATGTAAAATTTTAATTTATTATGCCTCTATATATTTTCAACAATTTAAATCTGGTTACCTAATATGTGATATCATGTCTTAAATTCTACGTGAAAATATGAACGTAAGCTTTGCGACAAAGTACGAAGAGAAATTATTAATATTTCCAGCATACAAAGCCGCACCTTGTCAGCATATAATGGACTAACTAATGGTGCACAAGTGTGCACCATTAATAATATTATCTGCAGTTTAATAGTACAAACTTTAAATTTTACCATATGAAGTTATAATATATAATAATGTATGATATACAATAAAGAATAATTAATCACCTGGTATACTGAAACTTGGCAACATTTTTTTTCATTCATTATTATTATTATTATAATATGGTTTCTGAAAATTAATTTCAAGTTTTGTTAAGTTAGCATATTTATAAACCCCCATTTCATTAATTGTTCTATAATATACTGTAATGTGAAATTCTTGTGAATAAGAAGACATTTTTCATTAAAAATTCTATAAATTATATAAATTAAAATAATGAAGAATTTAAATTTATTTAATAAGTAATGCTTTGTAATAAAACGTAACGTTATAAGGAGTTTTATTAAAAATGCAATATTAACATTTGGCAACCTTGCTTTTATATCATATCAGTATAATATATAATAAATAATTATGTTTTTAAACAATATACAATTTAAAAAAAAACTATAATATTTATATATAAAATTAAAATTTATAGCTTTATTGCTTTATCAAGAAAACAATAGATGACTTTGATTGAGTGTTTATGATAAATTTCTATTTTATTCCATAATTTTTTCTTTCTTACGTTCAAGGATATCAACTTTATAGACATCATCAGTGTAATGTATTAGTAATATTTATTGATATATTAATGTGTGTACTCTATGGCAACTATTGTACTGAAACAATTTCCCTTTCAGTATTATGTAAGAAACAATTGAAGTCACATGGTATATATATTAAACGTGTGTAGTTCCACAGCGATGATTACTCAGAAATAACCAAAATCTAATAACGCGGAACCATTACATTTTTTTCCCTCTCTCTAACAAAACTTAAATACCATATAAAATCAATTTAATTTTATACTATAATAGAATTAGAATGAATAAAACATATATTATTAACAACAAAAACAAATTTAATATAAAATTAACTTTCAATTTAACAAAAAAATACTTCAATAATGACCATATATTCAATTAATTAATTGGAATTACAGCATTTTCACTGTATTAAAACTACTTTATTTATTATTTGAATTTTTTTTTCTGTTATAAAGCACAATGGCTGAGGTAAGGTGTGACGTCACAAGTACCACGCCCACTAGGTCACGTGGGCGAGGTCACGTGGGCACCGGAAGCTGCGCCCACACGCGACATCTCTAGCTTGCAACATATTCTGTCCAGCAAACTTTATATTACTCTAAATTATATGAAGAGCAAGTCTCTCTTATATCCTTGAGTCACTTTTCAGACTGCAACTTCTCCTGCGTTGTTTGCGAATAGTTGCCTTGAAATATTAATAACTAAAGGAAGTATGCTTCTCAAGTCACTAAATATCATGCTTGTGTTCCAATTTATATATTTTTTATTATAATACTTAGTAGATAATATATATTCAAGTATGCATAACTAATATCATGTTACAAAATTGAATTTAAATTGCCAGCCCCCCTTTTTTTTTAACCACATAAAAAATGTCACTTAATTTGCAGTTTGTTTTATTAATTATTTAACGTAATATTGATTCAATATTCTACTGTAAAGAAATCTAACACTGTATTAATTATTTACGCTTAAAATATATTTAATCATCAAATTATAATCTATAATACTAATGAGTAGACACTAGACATATAGCATCATTATTGTCAATTTATCTTTAAAAATATGGATATTAAGGGTAAGATAACACTAACAATCGATTGTTGATAGTCCCATTTGATTAACATGTAAACCTTAGCAACCTCATAATTATTCTGATTTTTTTTTTTTTTTGAGAGAAAGTTCTTAGCACCAAAAAAATGTGGAAAAAATTTCAAAACAATCGGACGATCCAATTTTTTTAAATGAATTTTTTAAATTTTCAATATAGGGCTTTCCCATGGAGACCTAAACTAAGAAATTAATTTTAAAAAATTGGATCATCCGATTGTTTTGAAATTTTTTCCATATTTTTTTGGTGCCAAGAACTGTCTCTCAAAAAAAATTCAGAATCATTATGAGGTTGCTAAGGTTTACATGTTAATCAAATGGGACTACAACAATCGATTGTTCGTGTTATCTTACCCTTAATATGAACTGAAATAGGAATAAAAACTAAAAACAAATAGTTATGTATTTTTTTTTCAATATCTGAATTTAGTACACACCTTACATACCATAATTACTACTTTAAAACAAATGTAGAGCCATTATGTATATAGCATGATACTGATTGAGTTACTATATACATTTTTTTAAAGGTTGAATTTATATATTCATTCAATACATGCAATGATATTTTATATTTTTCGTTTGTTATTTCTATAATCAGAAATTAATTGAGTAAAATATCTCAATCCTAGTAATTTAAATGTCAACATACACATTCTTAACTGCATGGTTACTCTAGCACCAGTATATTATATAGTACTACCTACTTATTACAGCAACTATAGTGACATTGTTCAAACAGTAGAACATTGATATTCGTGTCGCTATATACACTGTAGCTATATATCAATATTATAGGATAGTTTCGATTGTTTCCTAGAAGTGGAATAATTTTAACTATATACGTTGATTGGTTGGAATGACAAGGAGGAGATGCGCAGCTGCTCTCATGCAAGATCCCAACTTTGCAGCCTCCTCTGGACCAGCTAGCTCGCGTGTCCCATGCAGCAGCGGCTTTGTCGGTGAATTTTCAGTAGCTTCGCATGAGCGCACATTTTCAAGATCACATGAACTGCCTAAAATGTACCGAATAAACGCCTCAACATACATGCTAACTTCTTGCACCTGCGAATGAGCTAAATTTAGTTCAAAAAAATTATATTCCTTTTGCAATTTTAATATAATATTTTGTTTTGAAAAAATAGAAATTGTGTAAAAGTATAAAGAAAATATATTATTGTACTTGGATCGGAGTGTTATCAAAACATAAAATTAAATGCACTGCAATGCATTTTAACAGCTTTAATGTTACATGAATTTACTTTATTATATTGGACATAATTCATTTTTGGTCAAAAGAAGCTAGCTATTTCTATTCTTCCAGCATGAAGGCTAGACGGCGGCCATGCTTATAAGAGATGTAAATTTCAAGTGTGTCAGCCCCCCGTGCTGCTGGGGGTGATGATATCTCGGGAGGGGAGGATCACGTGCGATATACCCATCGAGCAGGGTTGGGTCTTATTATCTGCCTTTGCGGTCTGAGTCTAGTTTATCATGCGGTCCCCCCCCCCCTCTCTCTTCACTATTTATTTTTCATCGTTCTTGTGAGAATTAAGTTTCACTTTATTTTTTAGAACTGCATGTAACAAATTAACTTTAAACCAGTGTGTCCGACTGGTTGCCTAACTTACAAATAAAAATTTTTGGCAAAACTTTCATTTTTTCGTTTTTCTTTTTATTTTTTCTTCAGAGTAAGTTATACTTGAATAAAGGTTTATAAAAGTTTTATTTTTACACTGCTTTCATACATAGTTTAAATATTTAAACTGCGGAAAATAATTGAAACCAACAAGTAGAAGTATAATACAATTTATAAAACTACAAAAACTAAGATCTTCCTTTTGTCTCATATATTTTTCAAAAAAATATTTCTCATAAAAATATTAATTCTTTATTTTGTTACATGTGACGTTTCTTATTCTGACTACTATATTTTTTATTGACGTATAAAATAATGTAATAAAAAATGTGTCAAATTCTAGGAATCGTGTTATATTGTGTTTTCATGAGAATAATAGAGAACTTCATGTTTATAACTAAATCGATTAGTTAAAAATGATGCATGCGACTGATTAAAAGTGTGTTTTGATGCCATTAAAAGGTATTACAGAATTACTTGCTTTTCATTCACAAAAATTTAATTTATATTAGTTATATAATATATAGCTAACACTATACAAAAAAATGTAAATATTTATATCATATACAATATTATATACCTGACATGACAAAGTTTGATTTTTTTGTTATATTTTTCAAAAAAATAAATAAAAGAAACTTGAAAAATATATTAAAATCTTGTATATATAATATATTATATTATATATTATATATATATTTTTTTAATCGATATATTTTTTCTGGTGATAAGAGAGCTGTCCTCGATATTTGTGTTGTAGATGGGAAAGTGTATTATATTGAATGTAGAGGAGTATATAGAACGACAGGCTGGGAAGAGACACGCGATGTGGGACGACGCTGGTCAAACAAAACGTGACACCACGCTATAATATGGTACACCAAGTCGCAGAATTAACCAAACTCCACAGAGATACCCCCAAAGTTAAAACAGTATACATGCTCCAGTCTAAACCAATAAGACGGTTGCGTGTGATGTCCATAACTTTACAGGTTGCAGTTGCCATGCTATATAGACTTTGTATATAAAGTAAATATGTAAAAAAAATAAAGGGAAATTTGAAATATACGCAAAATAAAAAATAAAGTTTAGTAAAAAATAAAAGTTATTTAGTGTTTATTTTTGTATTCAAGTTATTTTTAAAGTTTGATCATTTTAAATATAGTGAATTTAGTTACAAACTCTTAACATTATTGCATATAGCACGTGCTGCACACAAGCGCGATAAAAGGGAACTGCATGCATTGTAAATTTACACATAACTTCTATACATGTTACGATGTAATGATAAAAAACCATAAGGATTTTTAAGAATTTATAACAAAATTAATAAAAATAAAAATTATGTAATATAATTATATTGTACACATATATTGCAGTGCATAATCCTCGTATGGTATATTACATATATTTACAAATTTGGGGGTGTACAATTTTCATCTATAATACTCTACAACATGCAGTTATTGCCTTTGATATTAAAAAAAAAATAATAATAATAACTCTGTATTGTCACTAAAAAATTTGTTCCAAATAATTAGATAGCATAACAACTAAACAGACTAATATAGTGAAAATAAACACACACAGCAAATTTGATATTAATTTCCCTTATAAGTTTGATAACCAAATGTTATGTTTCAAACGAATTGTAAAAATTTGTTATTACTATTATCTTACAACAAGGTATGGTCAAGGTGGGTAAATTTAAAACCCACTTTGGCTATAGTAAATTATATAATGTATTCTCTACGTCTTAAAATTTTATATTCGATAAAAGCATGCAGGTAAGCATATAATTAATTAATTTCCTGCATGGTTCTTAATATTCATATACAATTGAAATAATAAAGGCTGAAAGGTCGGAACAATATGATCGTTTTATTAATAACATTTATGAACCGCGGATGAATCAAATTGAAAGTTAATATTTAATTCATCGGATATTTCAGATTGTATAATTATGTGTGAGAGGAAAAAAATGATTGCTTTTTTTTTTTTTTTTTTTGTTTAAATTTAAAAACGGTCTTACATTTGTGTTCTGCAAATTATTTGCATGCGTTTTCATATTCTCAGAAAATTAGAAAATAATTATATGACTCTTAATTATTATTTTTTTTAATTGAAACCGTAACAAAATAGAAATAAATCAATGCTGTGGACATAACAGGCTCACATGAGAAGTCTGTGATAAAAAATTCATTGCTCTAATTACCATCATCATCATGGTGTAAATTGTTTTTAAAGTTAAAATACTAACTTTCTCAAAGTTTGGTAATGTGTTACATGTTTTCGCCATGTTACTTTATTTACAAAAGTCAAATATTCGCACTATAAAATTATTTTATTTGAATTATTCAATTATAACTTTGTTCAATTTTTATAAAAAAAACTACACATTTTTAATTAAAAAATATAAAATCAAGCATTAAATATTTTTATTTAAATTATTCAATTTACAATTATTATATCTTGAGAATGTGATCATACGGTGATAATAAAAATTCATTTGCCGCTTGTTTAAAATGATTTGCACGTCAAAAAGTAATTAACTTGCTACGTATGAGATCATTATTATCAGTAATTTAATGAGAGGATTCGTCTAGTCGTATATAACGTCCGCCGCTACAAAAATACCGTACTTAACACCTCTCTTATGTATCACATTATGGAAATAATGCTCATTAAAAACCAACGTCAGACTATATAGAATTAGTATTTAATTGTACGCAATCGTGGAAGCGTGTCAAATATTAACTATGGTCATGGTTCTATATATATTATTATGTATGTAATATATATAAATAATAGAAAGAATATATATTTATATATAAAAAAGTATTAATTAATATAGTATAAAATTTTAAATACAGTGTTTAAAGATGATTATTATTATAGTATACGTGTAAAGGTGGAGAGAGAGAGAATGAGGGGGGGGGGGAGTGAGAAGGAGTAATGCTTGACGGTGTATATACAGATAGATAGGTGGATAGTTTTCATGAATCACGCGGAAACAAGGTGATGTTATCGGTTTGATCATCGCTGGCTGCAGAAGCAACTATACTGGCTTTTATAGCAGAGGTAATCATAGTCATTGTTACCTTGTGAACTGTAATCAAACGGGGGCCAGGACCACTAGTGTTAATGGCCCATGTTGCCATATAGTTTTGCTTCTGCTGCTTATATATTATATTAAACATGGAACACCTCTAAGGTGTATGCTACATTAATATATACCATGCAGTTACAACATTGTGTATTATTTTTTATAAAGATTTTCTAATAATTTTTTTCCTCTTTTTTTTTTCTCATTTCATATGTAATTTATCCTTTAGCCTAAATCTTAATATGTTATCTTTTAAGAAAAATCTTGTAGTTACAGTTTCTTTTTAAATTAAATTAAAGACTAACATCTAAATGTTGTAATATATATATATATATATATATATATATATATATAAATGAACTTTTCTTTTAAAAAGTAGTTTTCTTAACATAAAAATACAATTATTTTTTACATTTAGTTTATCTTTGAATAATGTGAGAGTTAATATTTTAAGTTAGTGTGAAAAAAAGAATAAGCTTGAAGCCTCGTGTAATGTAAATTTTATATAGTTCTTTCTTTTGTGTGTTTTATTACTCTCTGTTTTGTTTTACAGTGTTTGGAAGTTGTTATATTTATGTCTTATTTGATTCCATGTAATGTAATTAATTCTATTAAAAAGATAACAAATAAAATATTTCATGAAAATTAGTTGAAGAATTATTTAAGAATCCATTATCTTATACTTATATATATAGTGAAATTTATTGTAAGATGAAACATTATTACAAAATATTGTACATGCAAATTGAAATTCGTACTTAAAAAATATACCTTATTATATTTCTAACCAATTCACTGCATGTAATGCAAAACAATAAATAAATGTCCAGGATTATAGAACAGTTAAAAAAAATACTACTATCTACGCGTAATAATAATAAGATATTGTGCGGTTTGCATTCAATATCCATTTGCCGATACCATGGCACACATGCAGCTATACAATGTTTTATTTTTCAATTTCATTATATTTTGTTTTATTTAGATTATTGCGATTCTTTTGCTAATTCCTTTTCATAGCAACATGATTATGAATACATTACATTTTTCAAGAAAGGTACATAATTTCTCAATTACAATAATTTTTAATTGTTTCTTAAAATACATATTGTTTATTGAAATTAGTACATGATTCTTTGGAGGATTTAAAAAATTCAAAACACAAAACTTGTTCATTCTTTCCATGCCCTATTTCTCGCGACTATAGAATATAGCAGCGTAGGGGTTGAACGAAATCAGAGAGAGAGAGAGAGAGAGAGAGAGAGAGAGAGAGAGAGAGAGAGAGAGAATTCACTGAAGTTGAACGATTCCTAATCCAGTGGCAAGCTATGTGGCAGCCATGCCAACCAACTCAACTATACAAGCTTGGTATATAGTGCATATTATATATATACATAAAAAAAAACGTTTCTTCTATATCTACTGTTGTATAGAAAGAAGCAGCAGCAGCAGCTACTGCTGGGCGAATCAAATGGAATGGAGCGATATAGAAAAATGCTATCAGAGCCCAATTTGTGATTTCACGCGCCGTGGAGTGCAATGTAAGACGAGGAGTAGCTACTGTTGCCATGACAACGGTATAACAATGGAGGCTGCAGCATCTCCGGACATCTTCTCACGCGCAGCCTCCTCGCTACAGGGCGGGGGCGGGGGACCAGTAGCCTCGCAGCAGAGTGACTTTTGACTCAGAGAAAACGATAAGAAAGCTGCCTAAAGATCTTCAGAAGTCTCAAAATGGGTTGTATATTATCACAATTTTCATTTTTTTTCCCTTGGTTTTATTACCTTTTATTGTTAGGCACGAATTTTTAGTTCTTCAAAAACGGAGAACCATAAATTTTCTAGCTATAATTAAAATTTTTATTTTAAATGTTCTAGAAATGTCATTTAACTCTTTATCTACGAGATGATAAAACGCCCTTTTGCTTGATAGGAGCGTACAAATGACGTCTTGCGATAAACCTAATGTTCCTAAAGTTTTGCGAAACAAAACTGAAATGCAGCTATCGAAAACACACTAAAAAATTTTGGAAAGAAAATTGATAAGGGGAAACTTTTCTAGTAATAAAAAAACAGCTTTTTGTTTGTCATTCTCATTTATTTTTCCTAGTGGTTAATTATATTGACCAATTATTATGTGTCTATTTATTTTCAGGATTTAAATATTATTAATTTTTGCGTAAAACTGTAGAAAATAAATATTAAAATTTACTTCACAATAATAATGTTTGAAGTGCCAAAACAAGTGCTCATTCACGAGAAACGTTCTACGTCAAACAAATGACGAGCGGATCAATTTGAGTGCTTGCTAATTGGCTGTGCATTAATATTCTTTGTGCGAGGTTTTGTATTAGGTTGCAGTTGGAGGGAGCGGGGGTGTCGCATCGCCCAGGTCAAGTTCACAACTCTTTGGCTGCTGCGTAATCACCGAGTTAATTGGAGCCTCATTGTGTTTCACTTCCCCCATCTCTCGTTATTAATCATTTTAATACTTTATTGATCTCAACTAACGAGAAAATTAATACAACTAGAGGCTTATTTTGATTAAAATTAATGCTAAATAAAAATTCATAGTTCATTAATAAAATTATCTAATCTATTATATTTTTGTGTATGTTTTTTTGAGTGACACATGGCATAAATAATTGTCTTGTGATAATATGCCAGGAAACATTGTCATTTGACTTCTCAGAAAATATTTATTTATAAAATATTGCATGCTTTTTATGTTTTTAAAAAAAAACTTTAAAACAAAAATGTTTTACATGAAAAATAACTGTGTTTGATTATATTTTTTATATTCACACTTACTAACCGATATTTTTTAAAATAAAAACAGAACAGTTATCTCTTCAAACAAAATCTTTATTTTATTATTCTTAATTTTAACGGGTAAAATTTTAAAATTAATTTTTATGGAAAAAAATTCGGTTCCTATCAGATACCGTTTATTAAAAATATTACATAAACGTGAGGCTAAATTTGAATTTGGTTTACATAATGCAATTATAATTTTTTTTTAATTTAAATCTTTATCAATATACTCAATCCAATAACAAATTTGTAAATATATTTTAATTAAGACAACTTATAATAATATTGTTTTGTGTTAGGACTGTGACTTCCGTGTGCATATCACCACCCCACACGTGTCACGTGACGTATGTTATCACCAGGGCATACACATGCAGCAGCAGCAGATAAATCCTGGGCGGGCTAGGAGAACTCGGACGGCGGGCGCGCTCCGACCGACTCCGCCGAGAAGTCTCCTCCGTGCCGCGAATACTCAAGCAGAAAAGCTTTTTATCACCGCGTACAAAAACGTGAATCATGAGGTCTTATTTGTCAGAATTCACAAATGTGCCTGCCTCTTCTACTTTAGCTACTTGATTGTGAAATATGGGTTCAGTTTTTTTTTATATAATATAATATATTATATTCCTTTTACTATAACATATAAAATACAGTAAAAGCATACAAAATGCGTGTTTTCAACTATAAATTATATATGAAATTTTTGTCACGGAATGAAAAATATAAATCTAAAAAATAGTCCAAGTAAAATGTTTTCATAGAAAAAAATATGTATATAGAGATAAAATATTTACTCTTTTTATGTGTTTTTTATGGTTCTATTTTTAAGGTAAAATACTCATATACAACATAACATTCTAAAATACAAAAATTTTGCTAAAAGTATGTTCATAATATATAAATGACACGTGTTAATGTTTCTTAAATGTTAAACACTACTCATATATAGTTGTTTAGTTAATTTTTAATAATTTCAATGTATCAAGGTGGCTAAAAGCACTTTTGATCTAATTTATAGATTTTCTGTTTTTCAGTTTTAAATTTAATTGTGAGTAAAAAGTATTATAAAATGATTATTATTTAATTCAATATAATTAAAATTAATCGGGAAAATTGACTCACTTAAATCGATATTTTTAAAGAAAAAACAATATCTTAAAACCCATAAAATAATACGCTAGATTAAACAGTAAATTTATCTCTTCAATATGCTGTGTGCACTTCAACTTTTTTAAACGTTCCAGTTTAGTTTTGGTTTATATTTTTTAATTTTCATTGTGTATGAGAAATTAAAATTTCTAATTTTCTTTATAAACCATCGGCATTATAAAATCATGCTTATAATGGTACGAAACTATTTTGTATAACTCAAAGAAGTTATAGCACAGATTTAAGTCAGTAAAAAATTGTTAAATTGCTGTAATACTGAATTTTTTATATCAATTTTCAGTGCTAAGAGTACTTTTTTTAACCATGCCAATTTCTTTGCAATTTACCCCCTTGCATGTCCACTCACAGTAACTTTGGCAGATCTACTGAACAGAAACTACTTCTGTCTCTCTAAGCATTTGGAGAAATATTTTTTTTTTACTGCGGCCAGGGTGTGTCGCCCGCGTGACGAGGGCTGCGGGCGTGAGTCAACCAAGAAGTTGCGACAAAGGACAACCTGGCACCCGGTCACCATAGTTACCTGTGTTATTAGCGTCTTTATATGTCACGTGACAGTTTTAATTGTACCTTTATTAAAGAAATAGTATAAAATACAAATAAATAAAATACAACTATTTCCGCAAGAAAACCACTGAAAATTTTGTATTTTATGTATATGTATGTACTGCAGAACGTATACTTGTTATGTCTTCTAAATTTTATATATCAGATAGCATTGAATCAAATACTTATATTTTATGGAAATATAAAAATATATTATAAATGGAATATTGTTTATTTTTAGCGACGTAGAAATCTTTCTTATAACGTTTTAGCTACATAAATAAAAGTCATTTAAATGTGTATTTTCCTATTTTTCAATAACATATATAGTATTACAAAACAAAATTGGAACTTGAACATATTAATTATAACGTAAATTAGCAGAACTTGTAATTAATTACGAACGTTTTGCACAGAGAGTGAAAGTTAGACACCTCTGTGTCATTTGCCTCCAAATGTGTAATGGGCAACCTTTAATTGCACAAGCAAGTGTAAAGTGCAGGATGGCAAGAAATCTTTGCATTAGGAGGGAATCGAATTTTTTATTAATCGATATTTTTTTATCAATTTATGGTATATTTATTAAAATTTTAGAGGAAAAAAAAACAACATTAATAATGTATTTTTTATAATTTTTATACTAATTGTAAGTTTTGCAACATTACATAACTTTTAGCGGTACTTTTGCAAAGAATTTTGCCAAATGTATAGAGTATATACTCAAGATTCAAAGAGTGTTGAAACTTTATAATGTTTTTGTATTTTAATATTTTGAACGTTAATCGCAAAAGTTGTATTTTTTAACAAATAAAATTGAATTTTCATCATAATTATTTTTATAATACTATATTGTTTTAAATAAATCCTATTTTAGATATCTTTTATAGTTTTGTGCTTTTTTTTAAGTTCTACATTTTTATGTCATTTATTTCGCAACAGATAATTTGAGGTCATGGAAAGCCAGGAATGCTCAAAGCTTTAACGTTTTCAAATAATATAATTTTGTTGGATTTACCTTGAACATTGCGCACGGAAATTTTGACGGAGAAAACATGAGACACAGTCACAATAATTCAAATTACCCCACACGGCGTTTCTCCATTCTTCTCCATTCAGAACGATTGCCACACCTTAACCATGCAATTGTGCAACACCAAACCACACTGGGAAGTGAAACAAAATTTTCTAATGCGAAATTATACGAATATAAAATATATTTTCTTGAATATTATATATATCGTCTATATATATATTATTTTATGTTTAATTACCAAAAATGTGTTTATAAAATAATAAAGTTGCATCATGTAAAATATTAAATTAAATTTCATTGAATGATTTTTATTTTTTATACTATTGCACTGCTCTTAATTATTTGCTGAAATTATGAGTATCGTCTCATTTTAAAATGTACACAGGCAAATTTATTGGGACAGCTCGTACTCTCTGCACCATGCAGTGCTGTCCCACACTCTTTATGACTAACTCTGTACTTATAATTTTAAAGTATTATTTGAAGGAGAAGTAGTTATTTAATTGCATCCATGCAATAAAAAATGTAGTTTATTCGTAAAATTTCAAAATAAAATGAAATGAAACTAAAATTTGAGCATGAAAAATCTTGTGTTTATGATTTTTATAATTATATAAGGACTATAAGGAGTGTATTCTATTGTTAACAGTTTTGATTTTCCCTTTTTTTTCATTTTATGCAGAATATATATTTAATTGTTATTTAAATGAAGAATTTAAGTAAAGCTTAAACATGTATCTTTAATGCCTGTTTCCTAACTACTTTAACTACTTCCATGTTTTAGCTGAATTGTTTAATTTCTATACGCATTATTATATACACTGCAGATGCATGCTATATAATATGCATACAGGATAAATTTTTAAATCAAGTTTCGTAAGTTCCGTAAAATTCAAAATTATTAAAAAAAAAAATCTCATATATAAAAAAATATGAACAGATCTATTGCAGACAATTTCAATCTCTTTTAACAATTTTAACAATTTGATCTTTATCATAGGAATATAATTAAGATGAATGTAATATATTTTAGATCGCGGAATACAATACTTACAATTTTAAAGTCTACTATATACATATATAAATTTAAGCGCATTATAAATCTAATTTAAACTCCTCACTATTTTCATATAGCACCTCTGACGGTAAATTTGCAAATTCCCAACATTACGTTTTTCTATACTCGAATGATGCATCCCCAAATACAGGGGTCATGTTTATAACGCGTGGGATCATTTGGCTATAAGAGCTCCATCATGAAGTTTTTTAAAATGCATGCAGTCTTCTATTGATGACTTAAACCATTTTTATATCAAGTATATAAACCCGATGAAAACACGCGACGAACAAAGTAAAACAATTTTTAATTTTCAATTAAGTTCATCATTTTCTGTTTAAAATTAACATTTAAAGGTTGTGTATAATTTTTGTATCCAAAGGTTTCTGTTGAAGATATCGGGGCTCTGACGCTACAATAAGGGCGGTGAGACTGACCTGGGTTTGCGTAACGCCGACTGCTGGCGGTGGCCAGGTCGCCGCTGCGTTGCGGCCAGGCTAAGTAATATATATAACTATGTGTCCTGTAGGGCAGGGGGTGGGATGCACACTCACCTGTGTTTGGGTGAGGCCGAGAGAAGCGGCTAATTCAGCCCGTTCGGGGAGGGCCAGGTACTGGGTGCGCTGGAACCGTCGGTTCAGTTGCTGCAACTGGAGACTCGAATAGATTGTCCGTGGCTTCCTCATCTTTTTACCCTTGCCGTTAACTCGAAGACCCGCGGGGTCATCTTGACCCTTATCTGAAATACAAGAACAAAAAAAGGTTAGAAGGTTGAAGTGGAGAACATTAATGGAATGTTTACAACTTTAAATAAATAAAATTATTAATATTTAGAGGAGAAATTTATTTAAATAAATTGTATCTTAAATTCTTTACAAAATTTCAAATATGTATATGCATGCTATGTATGATTTCAAAAAAAGTATATTTAGCTTCATTAATAAATAATGCATAATTTAAATATGAACAACATACTTCAAAAATTTTTAAAAAAAAAATAGATATTCTGTTTTCATATGAGTTATACTGTAGTACATCATTGAAGATATTTGAAAATAAAATAGTAGTATATAAAATTATGTATCCGTCTATATATATATAGGTGCTCGCTCCTTGGAACACTTGCTTTTATTAAATCAAAATGTCAAATTTCAACTAAACATATTGCTAACTAATAATAACATGCAAATAAGAGCTACTTCATTTTTATATAATTTGTTTTTAATTGTGAAGTTTCAATTTCACAGCAATTATAGAATTTTTGAAGTAACAAAGAAAATATTAGTGAATTAGAATTTTCGATGAAAAAATATTTTAAAAAAATTGAATATTTTGATGGTTAAATATTACAACTGGAGCTTTCAAAGTTTTGTGGCCCGATTCATGAAGATTATAACCATGATGCAGTTTCTCACTAACCACGGTTAGCATCAGTCTAACACAAATTGCGGGTATATAGTTATGGTTATATTTCTGTATAACTCCTATGTGTCGCACAACAATGGGCTTGTCCTAACCCAATTTTTACTTAAATTAAAATGTGCAGTGTAGAATATTATACGTGATTTGAAATGACAATACTTCATAATCGAAGTAAAACGCAATATCTATCTTATTTTTTTAAAGTTTAATAAAAAAAAATCTGTTATCACGAAAACTCCCAAACGAAGTTCTCAACTTTTAAAATTATATTTTAAGTTTAAAATATAATTATGAATATTATATAATAGTAAGTTTTAAACAATATGGGTGGATTTCTGTTTTTTTTTATGTTTTATTTTATCATTTCAATTATACAATTCTTATTTGTGAGAAAAAAAAAATTATAACAAGAAATATTTCATTCTAAAAGAATCTTCCCTTTTTTTATTCATAAAAAAATTCAAAATCTTTTCAGGCGTATACTTATTGAATAGATTTGTAATTTTTTTCCCAAAATCTAAAATTAATTCATTTTGACAACATTTATACATCCATAAGTAACAGTCTCTTCATTTTTTTTTTTTTTTTTTTATAATTTCAAATTTAAATTGCCTTACTAAATTATTGATAAAATGTTTTATAATGAAAATAAAAAGAGTGTAGTGCTAATATTTCACAACTTGAGAGGACAAGCAATAAAGCTATTTGCTTTGAGGGGGCCTCACGCCATATTATATACACCGGGGGTCGCAGCCGGGCAATTTTCCCGCGCTAAAACTTCACCGGCATTTTCAACTCATCATCGGCTTTGCTACTAAGTCTATCAAATTTCAAACCAAATATAACAAAGTGTGTTCTGGCCGCCCCTCGCAACCCTAACAACTAACAAGCATACGATAATGATAATGCTAATGTAATATTTGCCCGCCCCACCCTAATAACACATTTTATACACACGCTTACAACCATGTTATATCATATATATATAACAGACCGCTTAATTAGTTTTTATGTTTTTCAATTAACATTTGACTTAATTAAACTGATTAATGAAATGTCGAGTAAGACAAATAGCATTTTATGTTTTATATATTATAATAATAATATAGTGTATTATATACAATCTAACACCTTATTTAAAATAAATTTTATATTTTGACATTGTAATAGAAAAATATTTAAATCATATATTTGTTTATAATTTAAAAGTTAACACGGTTTTATGTAAACATTTTAATTTAAATATTGGACTATATTTTTTCTTGGTTTTCTTTAAGTGCTATTTCTTTTGACAAAGTGTGAAATTTAAATTAGCGTTGGTTGCTTTACCAGCCGTGATTTTTGACCTGTCGTTAGCTTCAAGTCGTCAAATTAATGCTAAATAGAAATGTTTATGTTTGCCATTCACTCGTTAAATTTTTACGATTCTCAAATAAAAAAAATATATTTATATACATGCTAAATAATGACCTACCTAAATGCCTTAGTTTTATATTTATAGTACATACATTAAAGTGTTAATATTTTTTGAGTATTTCTTAATAGTACGTTAAACAATGCAGCATATAAAATATTGTTACATCTTTGCAAAAAAAAAAAAAAAAAAAAATGGAACTACAATAAGTGAATAATTAAACTTATATAAATAATGTACATACCTTAAAAGTTTCTTTAATTATTAAATTAATAAAAAAAACATTCCTGTGTTTTATTTATTATTATACGCAGATAAAAATTTTAAAAAATTCTCTATAAATTTATTCTTCACATTCGTATAAAATAAACAATCCAATGTAAATAAAGTAGTTACCATATTTCCAAAATCTGTGAAATTAACTCTACAAGTAAAATAATATATAAACAATTATGTTCTATGCTTTAACTTACCGTCTTTTGGTGGTGATGCACATTGGGGCGGGTAAGCACCAAGATGGTGGTAACCGCCGTACGAGTGGTGATGGTGCCCTTGGTGCGCCCCGCCGTGGTGCATTGCAGGTGAGAAGGTGTAAGCGCCGAGCGCACGGGGCTGGCTGGCGGCCGAGGCCTGCACGGCTGCCGCGAAACCCGCCGCCGCCGCGGCCGCAGCGTGATGGTGATGGTGCGGGTGCTCATGGGGATGTTGAGGACCTCCACCCTGAACCACATGGTGACCAGGGTGTTGATACCTTAATGGAGGAGGAGGGTAAGGCGTTGCACCACCTGCATTTTGTTGTAATTCTATAAATGCTGATTTATTACTTGAAGTACTTGAATTAGGTGTACCATTTCCATCTTGTTGTTGATGATGATCTAAATCTGGGTTATTATTTGTCATATTATTACCCGTATTACCACCTCCTCCTCCCCCTGATCCATTACCTCCCCCATTGCCACCCCCAGCCCCATATGGGCTACCAAGGTCCGTAAAGTTCAACGTCGTGGCGGGTGATTGTCTCCACAGGGTGCAAGAACTGATACCCTGATTGGGGGTTGGTGTTGATATTACACTGTTCGGTGTGCTCGCTTGTTGCGGGCTAGATACAGGATCAGGATTAAAGTACAATCCTTCACTAGCGGACTCCGTTGTGATAGCGTATCGAGCAATTTTGTGGGGGGAAAAGCGGTGCTCAAAGTGGCACCGCAAATATAATTAAATAATTAATAATTATATTTTTTTAATAATCCGATAATTCGGATTAAAAACACCATCACTTAATATTTAATTTTTGTCTTCTTCACCACACTAAAAAATTCACACACAATTGTTGTTGATGATGATTGTTGTTGTTGTTGTTGTTGTAGATGTAGTATAATAATCCGTTTTAGCACTGTTGAAGAATTAAATCCATTACACTTATTATACACAAACACAGCCTATTAATAATAATTATTATTTTATTATTTAAAAAAATAATAATAAAAAATAATTATAAAATGTTTATTATGTTAATTCCATAATAATAATTATACAAAAATTTGATATCACTATATTATATTTAATTGTATTGTTAAATAATAATCACCAACCACTAACTAATGTTATTTATAAAATTGATGATAATGATAAAAAAGTGCAGGGTAATCAAAATGACTAAATCACAGTCAAATATAATATTGTAAGTTGTCTCCCTCTATATAATTTTGTTTGTACACGTGTTTTAATGCTTGTGATGAGAAAGCAACGCTTTTGCCCCTCGTCTACACTGCGAGCGACTGAATGCTGGTCTACACCAGAGATAACCAACCGTTCTCCCTCCCTCTCTCTCTTTCTCTCCCCGCCACTCCCCCACTACATCAACATTGAAATTTTTTTTTTATTCTTTTTACCTTTACAAGAATAAAAAAATATATATAATAAAACTACTACTATCATGTAATCTTGACTACAGCGCCACTATATATGAACTAAAATATATTTTAAGCTCCACCTACTTTATATATTACGTCATAATATTTTAACCAATCAAATTTAATTATTTCATATATCATGTATTATATTTACATATACTCCACCTACTTACATAAAATTTCATTGGTCTATTATATACTTCTTTTTAATTGGTTTATTTTTCACATATGTTAACTCCTACATTATATACATAGAATACATACATATTTTTTTTATTTATATTATATTTTACAAACATTTATAATACATATTTATTTTTTTTAAACTCCTCCTACTTTATACATATATATATATATATATATATATATATATATATATATATATATATATATATATATATATATATATATATATATATATATATATATATATATATATATATGTATATATATATATGTATATATATATATATATATATATATATATATATATATGTATATATGTATATATATATATATATATATATATATATATATGTGTATATATATAATTTTTTTTTACTATCAAAGATTAAACCAATGGAGCGAAATGTTTTTTGGATGCTGTGTAAATGACCTTGTTATTATATGATGTAATTTAATTTATATTTAATGTCATTAATTTGATTACAGTAGTTAACGATACAACGTCATATAATAATAATAATGACAATAGCCACGTGGGTAATAACAGAAAATGATATTTTTATAAAAGCACGTGCTAGAAATTACGTTTAAATTACCGTTACTAAGTAGTATAGTAGTAGTGTGATTACATACTAAATGAGAGAAGGTAAAAGTGGTGTTGTTCTGGTAATAATAAACAAGATAATGGAGCTAAATAACAAACAGCTGATAATGATGATGATGAGAATAATTTACTTGTTGTTGAGTATATTTAACTTGATCAACTTACCGTATAAATTGATATACTTATAATGTCAAAATATTTATAACACTTTATATTATAATATATTATATTTTAATTTAATAACAGCATTTTGTTTTTTTATAAACATATATTTTATGATACTGATATTATTTTTGTCAAATTTTGATTACATTATAATAAAATTATTATAATTAAATCACTTATAATATAAATATTGCTTTTTTTTTCAATTTAACATCATAAAATGATAATGACTAATAATTTTGGTTTAGTGCCTGAGAGGGTAGACAATTTTTTTCTCACGGAAGTTGAAACGGTTGCATACTTTTCCAAGCGATAAGGGCAAAAGTAAAAACTTTATTTTCATGATTTATGGTTTACATTTTTTTTTTACTCCTATCTCACTCATTGAATTAAATTATTTATACGATAAATCAATACAAATGATAACTTTATCTGGATTAATTTTTTTATTATACTTCTACATTCTGAATATTTTTCATGTAAGTAAAATTATAATATACATCGGTCAAAATAACTTTTAAAGCTGATTTCTTTTCCTTATGTGCCACAGTTAGCTTATTCCTAGCACTACTGTATGGTCAGCATGATGTTAATAAAGGCTTGAATATAATATAATTAATATATGTCACTATATTGTATCCCATAAAGTTCAATTAGCTGCAGTATTTCGTATTTTATGATGTTGTAAATATTTTAATGTCGTTCTAAATCTGTTAATACACGATATAATTTTTATATTTAATGCATATTATACAATTTTTCCATACATAATATATTTATTTATTATATTTATTTAAAAAACATACTACAAGTTAGGTAATCCGATTATAAAGAATATATATACAATAGTTCATACATTTGAAAAAATTCTTTGTTAAAATACACATGCATACAAAAATTATTATATAACTAAAATCTTGGTAACATATATAATACATTAATTTATATTAAATAATTAACAAGAAATTTTCATCTCCACAAAAGTGGAATTGAAGCTTTTGCTTGTATTATACAGAAAAATCGTATGCAATGATTAATTGAATCGAGTAATACTGACAAGTTTGTAAAGTGAGTGAAATAAATAAATAAAATTATTAGTGACTTGACGAAGGCCAAATTAAAATATTTTCTGCCTATAAATTATTACTATCTATTTATAATATATACGTATTGATGTAAGAATTGCTTACAAGATTATTAGCATAATATTCTGGTGTAAAAATTATGAAGATGCCAACATGAATACTTTCGTATTATTCTTTTTAATAATTAATTGTTTATAATATTGTTATATTACAAGAACAAAAATGTCTTTATCGTTAGATTTTCAGCGCGCGTGAGAATTTTTTAACTTTTTTTTTTACAGAATAATACAAACAAGAAGAGGCAATAAATTTTGTTAAAAAAAAATGAACGTGAAAATAAAAAAGAACGTGTGAAAGAGAAAACGTACCAAATATTTTAAAAAGTCCTGCGTTGCTAATTTTTTATTCTTTGCTTTTCTTTGTAAGAAAGTTCATAAAAAGGTATGTTAAAAAACGTGCGTGCATCAGTTTTTGTTGGCGAGGTAGAATGAGGGTGATATATTTACTTGGAGGAGACGGGGATCGAGGGACAAACGTAACAGCCACCCCCTCCCCCGTTATTCCTGGTGACAAGTCAATTGTGTCTTAACAGGTACAAAATTTATCGGAACAAAGTGAGTGACATGGTTGCAACTCAGCATTTTTTATAATTTATTGACTTTTTGCATGGTGATAAAAACCCACTCTCAGCTGTTGTTGTAAAAAACATAGTTTTCCTTATAAATAACGCGCAGTTTTCCGATTACTAAGCTGACGATAGTGTCAATAAATGTTACCATGCATATAAAATATATAATTATATGTTACCAAAAATAAAAAATAAATTAGAAACAATAATATATATATTACAATATTACTTACCGCGTTTACAAACTAAAAGAAATTAATAAATTGAAATCAATAATGAACAATTTGTGTTGTTTTTTTTATTAAAAATAAAAAATGATCGAGAATTGTCTTTCAAAAAAGGAGTAATACTATATTGATCATATTATTCAGATTTGTTGAGTGACTGCTTAACTTTTTATGACAGTTAATTATAATTAAGAAACGTAATTCTTATCATTCTTATTCTTTTTGTAATTGTTAATTCTTATATAATAAATTTGTAATTCTTATCAAATTTAATACTTGTTTGGCTTTTAATTTTTAGCTGATTAATTATTATTTATTATTAATTATGGTATTGTAAAATAATATGTTTATCACTTCAAGTTAAAAAGACGAGTCAAAATTATGATTAATCTGTAATATATTCATTAAATTTCAATAATATGATTCTAACTCTCAAATAAACTTGAAGTACTACCATAGAGAAATATATATTTCTCTATGGTACCAGGGTATGTAGATACATACCCTGCTATGGTACTATACACCATGTGCAAAAAAGGAGTGCTGTCCTCCTTACGAGAGCATTCCATAGACAATAATAATAATAATACTCCAATAACTACATTCAAATATTTTGAATGAAATTATATTTTAGGTAGTTGGTACATTTATTTATTTAAAATTTAAAACAAGTGTATAAACTCTTTTCATTACACACGCACTTTATTTATTTACTATGGATATGGAGCTTTAGATGATACAGATCTGAGGCGAATCTTTTTGTGAATATAACTGCATATCACAAATCAGTGATATGTCTGTATGTGCTGGTACAGAGAACAATAACAATATTATATAACAGTTACAACAACTGTATTATTATAAAAATGTAATATATATGTAATTGAAGCTGAAATTTAATCACATAAGAATTTTTTCTTAAAATTATATACAGAGAGAGAGGACCAAATTTACCATTTCTTTTCAAAGTAATGAAACAATTATAACAAAAATGATTGCTTCTTTTATTTATTTTATTATATATACTATAACATCTGAATCCAAAACATGTGCGCTTCTCTTTACAGATAGGCTATATGAAAGAATTATGGATCTTCTGATGCTGTCTGTATATAATATAGTTTATCAATTTGACAAGCATCAATGCAGTATATTATATAATAATATATGCAAAATCAGACAACTGATATTCGAAATAAAAGTTAATTTCGACGTCAGAAATAAGAATAGCCCTTAATATTATAATCAGAAAGTACGATTTTGTATTGCATCGAGATCATCCGATCGATCTCATACTGCCAACTTATGTAGCCATGAAGCATTAAAAATTTTCTAACAATAAAAATTATCAGCGCTATTTTTAAACATTTTAAAATTAATAATATTTTTACAGCCTATATATATTTAGTTTGGTCTTTATTATATGGTTTGGTTACAAAAAAACAAAAAATTACTAATTTGTAATTATTGCACCAAAGGCTGTTTTAAAATGTTCTTTTTATTCCTTCCTCAAAATATTTTCGAATTCCATTTCTCTTTTTGTGCCCATCACAGATTATGTTTATTTATGACTTCTTCCCAATTATTGAGTTATTGAGGTAGCTTATAATTTGTACAGTTTTTGCAAATAGGCCCATTTCATTAATGATAATTAACAAGAAAGTTTTCATGTTTATTTCAGTCTTCGATTACATTAATTACAATTAGGGTATAAATTATATAATATACGGTATTTTGGAAACAGAAAACGAGTAAACCACGTTTAATAATTTCAATTAGGGTAGAAATCACTATATGATGAAAGAAATCTGAATTTTTTTATCAGTTTAAAAAAAAAGTATGATGACAGTTAATTTTGTTTTTTGTTTTGATTATTTTTTTTACATGTATATATGTATATATATATATATATATATATATATATATATTATTTATATTATTGTATTATATTAAAATTTCACTTCTATGCTATTTAAAGTTGAGCTATAGCATCAATTAAAATCGGATTATTTGAGGTAAATAAAATATTTACATTGTAAACATCACTTTCTATATAAAACTGAACAAAATATTGAATTGTGTTTACAATATATGGTAGGTATACCATGAATGTATACCAGAATATAATCAGATGAGCTTAATTTTATTGCATGGAAAGATGATATTTGTAGTAACTTGTATATATCGTATAATCTATATATTATTTCAACATTGAACTTGTGATAATACTGATAATGTGTTGTAAATATTTGGTAGTAATTTTGTATTTAACAGTAAAATTTAAATTGTGACCTTCCACTCAGATGCAATTTAGCTACTGCAGAAAACACATACCCTAAAATTCTACATGCATGATTTATTAAATAATGCAATCAAATGTTCGGTTGAAGTTAATAATTTCTATAAATGCGAATTCAGATATTAAGACTGAGAAGTTACAAGCAACTTAATACTGCATACTTATTCTGAATAAATTTGCTGCATCATATTTTTATTACCTGGAATTTTTTTTATATGTATTTGGCATTAAAAAGACTGCAAGTGCAAGGTGGTATCCTGTGCGGAAATTCTGTGTCTGTGCAGGAGGCGGCAATGCTGGGGGCAACAAAGCCGAGGTGCGGAGAGAGAGCAGGGGGCGGGGGGCGGCAAGTGGGCGGGTGGACTGGCGCCACGGCGGCGAGGGGGCGGCTGCCAGCCTGCCTGAGGCCGCGGCCAACCAGGTAAAAAACACCTTGGTTGTCTTGGCACTGCGGCTGTGAGCTCAAGTGAGGAGACGCCAGCAGCGAAGAGAGATGCTGTATGCACACGTTGTCAGTGCCGGCGTACAATAAGAAGACATCATGAGGCATCCGAGCTTCCCCCCCCCATCTTCTCTCTCTCTCTCTCTCTCTCTCTCTCTCTCTCTCTCTCTCTCTCTCTCTCTCTCTCTCTCTCTCTCTCTCTCTCTCTCTCTCTCTCTCTCTCTCTCTCTCTCTCTCTCTCTCTCTCTCTCTCTCTCAGTCTCTCCTCTCATGGCTATAGGATGATAGGATGGACCCACGCAATACTCGAATTAACTTCCCTGCATGCAAAACATTCAAAATTTACAAGTGCAAAAAAAAAAAGACAGCAAATTTATAACATAAAAAAATGCTAATGGTAAATATTTGTTTTTTGTACTTCGCTATGTAACGCTCTAGGATGTATGCATACGAAACTTTTTATTCGCATTGAATGCTGTTTGTATATACATGTAATTTAATGTTGTATCATTTCATGTGACTATATCTCATCACGTAATATACATAATGTATGCCAGCATTTGATGGTCACATTATATAACATAAATATAATAAATCTAGTTTTTTTAATAGCGCCTATATATAGATATAGTTATAAGCTGCAGCTGCTATTAGAATTCATTTCTATTGATTTCTCACACCTGCATTCAAAAGGAGTTGCATTCTCATTCAATTGCATTATACTTTATATCTAGAATAAAACCATGAAACAAAAAAAGAAGAAGAAGAAGTAAAATAACTATATTTTTTATAATATTTGATTAAATTATTACCAGTATAATATATATATATATATATATATATATATATATATATATATATATATATATATATATATATATGAATTTATCCAGAAAAAAATAGTTTTAACAATAAAAAGTAACAATAGTTAACAATATTCGATTTTGTAACCATTGATTATCATCATTGGTATAATATTGCTGTAAATCAGTAATATCAGTATACTCATGCATTATATCGCTTTTGAATTACGAGCATGAAATGCAGATGCTAAAACATTGAAAATCTCACCTATAAAAATAAATTACTCCAACATACATGCTGAGGAGTCAAGCTCATGAGCACCCAAATTCTACACCCAAAATTTGAATGCTGCTGCGATTTTTTTTTTCTCGACCCTTGCAAGCCCGCGGCCAGCTACCTGGCAGAAGTGGCGCCTCCTGGTCCAGCCAGACGCGGGCGCTTTGAAGTGGCGGCGTCGCGAGGTGAAGTACCTGCTGCTGCTGGCACCCTCAGTCTGAGCACACCAGTGGAGAACAGGGCACAAAGGGGAACGACAACAATGCAACTCAGGTGAGGTCAACGGCGGTCGATTTTATGCCACTGTATTGTGTGGTATGTACTCCTGCATTCTTGCAAATACGTTTATAATATATATATATATATATATATATATATATATATATATATATATATATATATATATATATATATATATATATATATATAATTATATATATATAAAGGTACTATTATGTCAAACACAGGACCTATAAAGTGGATATTTAGTTAGTTTAATGTAATTTTTGTGTGCTAAATTGATACCTTTCTTCACCAGTTAGGTAAATACTGCAGGTTAGTCTCACATGACGTCACGATTGAAGATGAACGTGCTTGCAGCCCGCCTTCCGAGACGCTGGGGCGCGCACCGTCAGGCATAAATCTCGAGTGTTGCGGCGCTCGGGGCTGCGAGCAGGGCCAAACGCGCCGCACCGTCAGCACGGCTACGTCCACAATTTATGTCCAGTCTAGATTTCCGCTGGAGAACTCTTGTATTACTTCTCTAATGCTTCTAATTACAGTGCAAATCTGAGTACCATCTTTTGTTCAGGGGATTTTAGTGTCAATGTTGATTTAGGTTTGTTTTGTGTATTGTTATAAAACTCACATCCATCGAATTTCAATAAAACGAAAATATTTTCTATCTACAATTAAGTAAATTAAATACATTGTTTTGTCATGTTATAGCCTACTTATAAATACCTATTTTTTTATAAAACCAATTTACTTTATTATATATTAATTACACACCTCGCAGAAAGAAATCAAACCAATGGATTAATTGTTACGGATTGCTACACACAATATTTTAGAAAACAAAAAATCATTATCTATAATTTTTGTTAAAAAAAGTGCTCTCCATTCAACGACACAAATTTCAAATATGAGAAATAATGAAATAATGATTATTGAACCTGAAAAATGGAATTCTGCTATATTATAAGAAGTAATTTTTTAATTTGCTAACATAATTATATATTAAAGAAATCGAACAAATAGGCTACAATTTTTGAATTATTCAATTATATTTGCATTGCAGCTCTCTACATTTTTTTTTTATATTATTATTATATTTATGTTAGTACAAATCTTAACCATAAGTTCTATATATACGATATTGGTTAATATGGTTATAGATAAATCGTCATTAGCATCTCATTTGGCTGCAATTTAGATGGATGAGGTGAAGGTCTAATGTGACACCGACACGTAACTCCTCGGCTTGCAAACGATCGAGGGGCGGGCCGTGTCAGCGGGAGGTACGACCTGAGCTACCTGGACCCCAGGGTGAAACAGATCTACTCGAGAGGTGTGGATGCAACACGATCACTTCATAGCTTCAACTGTCGTTGAAATACATCCGAGATGAAAATTATACAAACTATGGTCTCTATGAAGATGGATGAAAATTTTTAATTTAGAAAAAGTGAGCATGATAATTTTATTGTCATTTCTAAACAAACAATTTGATCGTATGCGCATTAAAAACGGCGCCTGTTTGTGATCAAATAAATTTTACATAATATGAGTCAAAATTTTATTTTTGAAACTAATAATTAAATTTTTAAACTTTCTGAAGGTGCAACAGTAAGAAAGGATAAAAAATATTTCTTCTTTCTGTGTTACTAAATCACAGCTTATCCAAATCGTACCCAAATAATGCTTTACATCAGTATTTAAAATTAGGCATCTTTGCTAATTTTGGATTTTCAAATCTTGTCCTTAAAAGAGACACAATTGCTATTTTTTATGTTAAATTGAGACTCTCAGATCAAAACTTAACAATTTCTGATAGCCTCTTATCTCTATAAATAGTATACTTTTATATTAACATACGGTAATGTTAATCGTAAATATCTTGGTTTGAGTGCATTCCTAAAATTTGTACGATATAAAAAAATCAAATCTTATAGGATTATGAGGACTTAAATTCAATATCATAAAGTTTATGATTGCTAAGCACCTGCACAGCGTCTGAGCGTTAGAAATATGTTATAGTATCGTTTCGTTTAGAGCCTGTAGAGTTTATCAAGTGCCAAGCTACCTGGCGGCCTAGCTACTCTAATGTCAGGTAAACCCTGCTGACCTGAGCATGATCATTCGCGTCGTAAACTAGAGAGCGCAATCACCAACCATGCAAGGTGACACTTTAACGATGCAACAAACCATAAAGTTCTTCCAAAGGGGTGTGTCCAAATGTTTTTTAATAACTTTCACGAAGGTTAAATGTTGTGAATAGAGTTGTCAAATAAATTGTATTAGAATTCATTTCAAAGATATAAGAACTTATTTATTAGAAACCACAAACCTTAAAATACGATTTATTAAGATAATATAGAAACTTCATTAAGTTTTTGTAGTTATTTTCATTGCATATGCATTTTTTGTTAACTATGCATTACTATTTAAATTAAATTTTGTTTCATAATATTACAACAAATAATATTTTACTGGTATTGCATCACTTACTATCATAGTTTTACATAAAAAAATATGATTAAAAACGCTTAGATTCTTCAGCTTTATATCATAATACAAATTCACAAATTTGTCCTGACAAGTATTTTCACATTCAAGTATTTTTTTTTTTTTTTATTCTGGATATTAAAAGTTAATTTTTCTTATCATCTTCTTGAGCGTGTGGGAACCTACATCACAGGTTGTTTCATGTTTGAAGATCTGGTGGCTCTCAGGTACGACCTTTTTCTCGGCAATAAATAAATACACGATCTCTATCGACATGCTTTATTAGCCGAAGAAACAAACCCGGCTGGTGAGGGTCAAGTAAAAAAATTGACATGTGACTAATCTAACTTTTGTTTCACTCATTACTTTATGCCATATTATATAATGTGATAGGCTCATTTCAAAACCTCTCTCACATCTTTTTTCTTAACTATAATAAATTTACTAATAACATAATGAGAAAAAAGGGTAATAATTTTTAATTTTCTTAATAACGTCAAAATTGGAATTGATTTTATTAATTAAAAATCTGTTGTATAATTTAAAATGGTTATGACGTATGTCTGAAAAATAAATTAAACGCATACTTTTGCAGACAGGCTTTTTAGACAGGTGATATTTTGTTGTAAGAACTATATAATATATATAAATACAATAAAAATAAAAAGAAGAAAAATATTATAATGTTTTCTTGCAATTTTTATGTAAAATTGAAAAATTCACGTAATATAATTTAGATGTTAAAATAAACCATATCATGAATATATTTCTCATTTATTGTATTTCTATAATCATATATAATAGTAAATGAGCTATTATTCATATATATTTTCATAACAAATATTTGCGATTCTTTTTAAACTAATTGCAATCAATGCATTTTCAATTGAAATGTAAATCCCTAGTTTAAATGTTGATTTATATTCTCTATATTTTTTTGCAACAATAATTCATTATACTTCACATTATTTATCAATTTTGACGAATATTTTTGTTATTTGTACAAAGAAACAGGTACTATATATATATATATATATATATATATATATATATATATATATATATATATATATATTATTTACTATATATAGAAGATAGAAAAACCAACAAAAAGTCGTCTAACTTCCTTTATATGTGTATAAATAATCCGTCTTGATTACAATCTGGTGTTTCAATGGTAGAATTCACGAGTTCCCCTCTCCTACAGCAGTGATGACCGCCACTGTTGCCGTTAATTGCGAGGTGCCGGGGCGAAGGTGTGAACGTCCGCCTGGCTCCTCACAGGCAGGCAGGGACAAAGCGGGCATGACTAGTGCATCTGTCTGTCAGCCAGCCGTGAGAACCATCCTCGCTACTCGAGAGCCGGCCTTGCTCTCCCAGAAGATGAGTGGTGTCATTGCTTGCAAGAGTCGTCAGCTGAGACTTGAAATTTTATAATGACTAAATGAAAAATTGGTTTAAAAAAAATATCATTTTTTTTACTTTTGCTACGCAAATTTTATCCATAAAATAGTTCGTATAACTACTAATTATTCATTTTTGGAGAGAAAAGAAACACTTACGCACAAAAATAGCAACGTCAACGCTAAAACAAAGCATGCATGAAAAGTTTTTCCAAACTAACTAACTTAAACTAACGTAATAAAATACGCGTAACATTTTTCTATCGCTCATCTATATCAATACTAAATAGATTACATGGCGACATCACTACAATTATAAATTTGAAATTTTTATTACTTGTTGCAGAGTTTATTATAGTAACTCCAAAGAGCGACGTATAAAGTTTTAAACCGTTGAAGTAAAAATATCAAGCAGTTGAATAAAAGGTTACTTGCCGTAATCTGAATATTTATATTTATAAACAAAACGACGTCAAAGAAAGGAAGTGCTACTTTTCTCTGAGAAAGCATCCTTATAAATATACTCTTATAACAATATATCAGATAACTCAAAGTCCCCTGATCTGATAACATTCATACACTAAATCCCCTGGAAGTATGCAACTTCTTCTACATGACTGGGTATCTCTATCTTTGTACGCGTGGAGACTCAAATGCTTGCAATGAAATCGTACAAGTAATAACAAACTCGTATTCCGAGATTATTATAAGTTTTCTACGCGTGTGTAGATCGGAATGCGACGATGTCGACATTTCTGATGAAACTAGGAAGCAGTCGCTGTGAGAAAAGTCTAGTTCTCAGAAGGCCGCAAGGTGTCACCGACAGAGGCTTATCTCAGATAACATAGCCTCGCTATTGTTTAACAAATGTCGCGCCACTTGCACAAGAAAATATGTCAAATTGATTAATGTGCATCTGTGTTGTGTTCATGAGTAATTGCTGTTAAAAATATTTCACTATCTATATAAATATATACTCATAAAAAACGAATAAATTACATTAATTTCTCTGCTTTCAAGGAATTCTTATTTACTAAAGGTATACACAAAATATTAACCTTTTTACTTTATTACTATTGGCTTCCTTTTAAATTTTTATCGGAGTTAGAGAAATAAATTTAATTTCAATGACATAATCCGGATGCTTAAAAAAATATTATGTAGCAAATAAATTGAATTATGGTATAGAAATTTGTCATCGTTTGATGCGAAATGAAGAAATTTAAGGACAATTTAACTAAAATGTCCCATCCTAAAGTTGACAAACAACGCGCACGCGATCTACGGCATGTTCTCATGTAACTATATTTGTGTCGTCCCAGTATACACGAAGTTAATAATATTTCAGAACTTCGTGTGTCGAGCTGTTTCATATAGCATAACAACGACAAAATTTCATAATAAAATCGTCATTTCCTAAAAGTAGGGTTCATAAACAAAAAAAGCTGGTGCTCATTATATGGTCTCGGCAGAAGAGACAGGTCAAGGGTCGTGACCTCCCCACGCACTACGCGCACGCATTGTTGTGGTAACGTTACAACAATAGGTCCGGCCTCTGGTGACAATATAAAAACAAGCAAAGGTCCCACCAAAGCTTCTGCTATATACTGTAACTCGTTATGTCTTGTTAACCGGCGCATGGGAGCGTAGTATGTCGCTGTATGAGCGTAACAATGGACCACTTTTGTTGACATTTATTCCCATGTCAATTGTTGTCAAGCTTGTGTAAGCCTGGCTGCTTTAAACATATAATATACAGGCATATTTAATTCACTCGATATTACAAGAAGATATTTTATGTATTTTTAGTCGTTTTTTGTCTAATTTTTATGAATAACATTATTTTACTAACACAAAAGAGCATTTTGCTTGACTTAAGGTAGAGATAACACGCCCAATGTTAAAAAAAATCCCATTCATAAAAATTATGAAAAAAATTTAGAATGTTCTCCTCAACATACCTTATCAGTAGGTAAAATATCAGGTATACAAAAATGAGCTAGTTTTCGAGTTATTAATTTTTAAAGTTGACTAATTTAACATGGAGAAATGGAACTTCCATGTTAAATTAGTCAACTTTAAAAATTAATAACACGAAAACTAGCTCGTTTTTGTATACCTGATATTTTACCTACTGATAGGGGGTGTAGAGGAGAATGTTCTAAATTTTTTTCATAATTTTTATGAATGGGATTTTTTTTAACATGGGGCGTGTTATCTCTACCTTAAGTAATGTATTTTTAAGCGTAAGTACTCCTCGGGACTGGTTTGTGTGGGATTTGTTACGGTCTTTTGGAGGTAAATTTTTATTGATTTATTTATTTTTTTGTATATAGACTAGACACTACCGAAATCACAAATTTTCAGAATACTCTTTGTCTCTAAGAGTTATATGCAGCTCTAGCAAGTCAAGTATCATGGATAACGATCATGCTATCCTGAGAGATGAACATAAAACAATTATAGGCATTTTTAAGTATATACAATAGATAAACTTCAAAACCTGAAATTCAATATGCACATATTTTGACCATTTTTCTAGTGATAAATAATTTAAAATTACAAATGATTTGTCACAAAAAGATGGGAGTGTCCACAACAATCATGCAAACAGTATAATTATATATATAAGTATATATGGATTTACGATTTGGCGATATAGACGTTTAGGTTACATCAGCTGTTTTCCTGAGTAAATGTGGATGCAACATCTTATTTAATACATTGCTGCTTTGTTACAGGAGCTCATGGTAAACATCTCTATAGAAATATATAGTAACTAAATGTTAGCTGTGAAACCTACCTGTTGCACATTACATGAGCTTATATAGCACTGTCCATTATCCAACACCTCTAAGCTGTTTCTCAGTTTCAGCGATTCATGCCTTCTTACCTTATATTAAACTGAGAAAAGGAGATAAAGCCGGTATTACATGATACAATTTTTCTGATTATTACATACAATTTTTCCTTGCAAGAAAATTTCATCTCCATATAAACAAATGGAGTTCAAGTTTTCTTGTAAGGAAAAATTGTATTCAATTAGAAAAATTGTATTCTGTAATACCGGCTTAAAGAGTATATTAGTAATATTATATTATATTATATCATATCATATCATATCATATCATATCATATCATATCATATCATATCATATCATATCATATCATATCATATCATATCATATCATATCATATCATATCATATCATATCATATCATATCATATCATATCATATCATATCATATCATATCATATCATATCATATCATATCATATCATATCATATCATATCATATCATATCATATCATATCATATCATATCATATCATATCATATCATATCATATCATATATCATATATCATATCATATCATATCATATCATATCATATCATATCATATCATATCATATCATATCATATCATATCATATCATATCATATCATATCATATCATATCATATCATATCATATCATATCATATCATATCATATCATATCATATCATATCATATCATATCATATCATATCATATCATATCATATCATATCATATCATATCATATCATATCATATCATATTATATTATATTATATTATATTATATTATATTATATTATATTTCATTATAATAATATTATAATATACTATAATTAATCTATTAAGGGGTGCATAAACTTTTCTTCATAGAACATTCGCCACGTGACATCATATTTAAGTTTTCATTGATGCTGAATTTGCATCCTAAAGCCGGTATTACACGATACAATTTTTCTAACTATTGAATACAATTTTTCCTTACGAGAAAATTTGAACTCCATTTGTTTGTATGGAAATGAAATTTTCTTGTAAGGAAAAATTGTATTCAATAGTTGGAAAAATTGTATCGTGTAATACCGCGGCTTTAGACCTTAAAGATTTATTTTCAGAAAGAAGAGAACCTTTTTACAATAGTGGCTTTATATTATTATTACTTTTTTTTAAAAAAAGATTTTAAGGAACGGCCTTGCATGTCTGGCAGTAGATGTATGGTAATATAATAACATAATAAATTTATATATTGATTGAATTTTTAGGTACACGCATTTGAATTAGCAATAAAAACCTGCATGCATTGATTATATAATTTTACGTGATTTTTTTTATTCTTTATTAATAAATTTCAATTTAGCTATACACTTTTAATTCACACATCACAGAGAGCTTGCTTGAACTAATCCAATCTCTCTGTTTATATAATATATACGAGAACCTCAGTGTGGTGCGTGCATGGCTACAAAGAACTTGAAATATTCCAAGATATCCAAGAAAAAATGGAAGGGTTAGAGGAGGAACGTTTTGTCACAAAATGAAAAAGAGAGAAAAAGGTGGACCTCCCAATTTATTTATTTATTAAATTTACCCCTATGCTCTAACCAATTTGGATGTGGAAGGAAATGGTAAATTTCATTATTTTGTCTGTACAAGAATATATTCATTGCATTGATTGGCGTACCTTGGTATTATTTCTAATTAGAGAATTCTTAAATTAATGAATCTTCCCCAATGAAGGTTATTCATCTTTCCTCATCTAAAAATTGATAATATATAGAGAGTTTACTCAAGTCGATTCTACCTTAACTCCTACTATGTAGGTATGGGCCCCTCACGAATCAAATCACTGTTGCTCCAGTGCTCCAGTGGCCCCTGAGATCAGCTGAGATCTTAGTAGAAGGCTGTAAACCGCCTGAGAGAATGCGCGGTGGTAAACTGCTCAAGACCAGTAGCCGTCACGCGATTGCACGGCGCGGCGGTGGTGGCGGCCAGCATGCGAGGATCAAGTCTGATGGCGAACGAAGGAGGCTTGGGGCGCGGCGGGTGTCGCGGTGCACAGTAGCTGGAGAACCCACTGTTCGGTCACGCCACCCAACCGTCCGGGCCACGCAAGCAGACTTGGAGGCCCCGGTCTACTCGAGACGATGGCAGCTGCTGCTGCTGCTGCTGCAACTTGGCAAACTAACTTTATGTATTACAATATCCCGAGCTATATAGTGAGGAGTTATGCAATACTGAGATGATCAACTCTTGGACAGACACATCAGAGAATTGGTCAATTCGAGAAATGCGGTGATTGTGAAGTTTCTATTGGAATTTCTAATTTAAAAAAAAGAGGCTTGTGACATTTAAAATATTTAAAAGTACTCTAAAATAATTAAAGACCATGCCTCTATAAAGGCTACATTTAAGAGTACGCATATATGCATAATGCTCAATTGATATATTATATAATTACTGGAGAGCATTATCAAGTTGTATATATATAAATATAATATAGATTTATTGCCTTTAAGCTAATGAGAAGAGAGGATTCTTAGGAAACTAAACTATTTGACATATGGTCACATTCGTGTTCTGAAAACTTAGAGTTAATTTATTTTTGTTATGTATTTTTGCCCCGAAGGTGGCTGGTAATAAGTTGTGGTGTCTGTTAATTTTTAGTTTTCACAAAAGAATATAATCACTAAAGAAAAATCTGGGAAATGAACTAATTACTTTTCAAGGCTACTTTCTATTAATTATTCTTCTCAATTATAACAATAAACAAACTTTAGCTATAATGTCAGTTATATCAAATTTAAAATTGTAATATTTAGTTTTCATATAAACATCTAAACTTAAGATGAACACTATATCTTAATCTATACTAAATGATTCTATTTTAAACTAATGCCAAATAAAAAGACAATACAATTCTTTGCTCATGATGCTAAAAAAGTTGCATACTTTCAGGCGCTTACTATGTGGAGGGGCTGAAATGACTCGATCGACAACGCTTATTTTTTATTCCTCATAAAACATGAAATTCTGAGCATATTCCTAGATACAATTAAATTAATTTGGAATTTCAACTATCAATTCAGTTTACTTTTTTTTAATTATAGATTAAAAGATTACATTGACGTTTTAAAGATAACAAATCTTCATGTTGTCATTTAAAAAATAGCAAATTACTTAGCCTTTAATGTTATAAATTTTTCAAAATTTAAAGACCAGCTAATATATTATAATACTTGCAGTAAATAAAAAAATATATATAATATAATTATCTGTTAAACCACTCTCTAATAAACGCAAGAACTGTTTACTGTAGACAGTCTTTGTCTACAGACTTGTTGCAGATTTGAATTTTAGGAAGGCTGGTGATTATCGACATTCTCAGGATTGAATTGAATCTTCTTTGTAACATAATTATGTTGGAAAACAGAGAGGGGTATATAGCAACATAATTCAAATTCTTTATTCAATCATTTTGGTTGTGACAAACTTGGATCGCGTCAGGATATAAAAAAGGACACAAAACAACAACAACAAAAAGTCACAGCAATCAAAACAATTACCTTATATATACAGCCAATATAGTCAATAAACTCTTTAAATACAAAAACTTCTTGCATTTTCAAATTACTATATATTATATAAAATATGGTATGTATTAATATTAATATCATAATATTAATATAAAATATAGTTATAAAAAAAATTATGTGTGGAGATGCAAATCCCGGACTGTCGTTGTATTCTCTACTCTGTTTGTGGTCTTAGATATGCAGTCTATATGAAGACGTAGTGAACTTCAACTGTCTAAAGAGGTAGCTAACGTTTAGTTCATCTGACCTCTCTCACTGTTATAAAAATTTCAACTGTTCCGAACGACCCTGAAGATTCTATACTGTTATCCCAGTAGTAAATTTAGATGTGGTTATCTGATGATGAGAATCATGTAACACTGCTCATCCTCCTAATAATTAACGACTTCTATTTTAAGATGAGTCAATCATAAGACGGAAATACAATCATTAAACTTGGCTTTACCAATAGAGTGGTAATAAATCTATAAAATTATTTAGAAGGTAAAAAAATACATAAAATATTTTTTTTTTTTTTCATGATAAAAATAAGACGATGAAAAATTCCATAAAAATAAAATAAAGATTTTATTACATTATATGCAATTCATAAAATATTTATAAAATTATTGAATACATATTATAACTTTTTTAAAGCAGTTTCCCATGAGAATGATATTATTTTAATATCGCGAGGCCGCGCGGTAGGCAGGCGAGTGGCCGTCCACTGCATGGCTGACAATACAACATCGTCGGCTCGATCGCCCAACTCCTCTCACTTTGCATGTCGGCAATAAAGGCTGCTGTTGGGAGGAAGAGGGGGAGATTATTTTATTCTGATATAAAGGATGATCTCATGCGAGCTAGCTACCGAGTTACGCGGGGAAGGTGAGCATGCAAGCCCGCGGCGCACCCCCCACCTACATAGTCTGCAGGGACCGTCTCAGAAGTAGCAGGTGAATAATTGTGTATACTCGCCATAACATAAAGTGTGCTCCGACTTGAAGAAATGTTTGGCAAAGAGACACTTAAATACAATACAACCAAGATAAAATTGTCACTAATGAAAAAACTTGTCATTTAAGTGAATAAAATAGGTGTGGAAGAATATAACCTTTTTTCTGAAGATTTCTTATGCCTTAATGAAACAAAGCAAAAAGAAAAAAAAATGTAATTTAGAATTCACATATTAAATTATTGTGTTCCACGGCATATCAATTTTTTTATGTTGGATTACTTAAAATTAGGGAGATGAAAGTACTCTTTTTTTTTTCAAGTGAAAAATAATATTCTCCAAATTTCTTTTGATTATCAGAAATGTCTTGATAACTATACAGACATTTTCACGTTTACTATCGTTTTCCTTATAACTGCAGTCTCTCGAGTCTGTTTTTATTTTTCATTCTAAATAGTAAATACTGCTATAGCTCTATAATAATGTGTTCTTTAAAATAGAACTATCGTATCGTATATTGATACAATTTTCTCAATGAAACAAAATTAAATTATACGGAAAATTAATTCTTTGTTATTCTGTGTAGTGTATAATAAAACCTTCACCGCATAACTTTTTTATTTAATTATTTATGGAAACTTACAACAAGTTTATGAGATCAAAAGAGAAGTTTTGTTTCACATTTTCATCTAAATTAGCATTAAATTATGAATCAAGCTTAAGGGGCGGCTTACCTGCTTCATATTCATATTATAATTTAATAAATTACGATCTGATTTTCATATTGCGTTCTCGCGCGGAGGCGAAGAAAAAACGGCCGCTCCCAGAATCATGCTTGAGACTCCAGCGTATACACATATAATATGAATATACACGGCGTATATAATTGCCTCCGTGTTGCATCACAAACAACAAGAGGAGCTCTTACCAAAATGTGTCACAACGCTAAGCAGACATCCTGCATATTTTTAAATAAATATAGAACCTCGACATATATGTACCGTCTCATTTTTCAGGGCTCAAAATCGAGCTGAAAGACGCTGTTACGCACATTATATATATTCATATCATGCCTTTCCCTGTGCTTGTATGTTAAATATTTACATGCCCATAACGTCACAGCGTTTTTCATCACGATTTTAAAAATATTAATGAAGGGTTCAAAAAAAAAAAAAAAGAAAAAAAAAACTGAAAAAAATGAGGTGCTCAACTCGAGGTCCTCTATCCAAATTTGCAGCAACCAAAAATCGCGCAGGTTGTCATATATATATATATTGTAAAAAAAAAAAAAAAAAAAAAAAAGCTATACACAGAGAGAGTTGGAAAATTATAGTTTATCGATAATGCAACACTGCTGGAGCGAAAATTCATGCAGCTGCACAAAAGGAATGTATTTTTTTTTTTTTTACATATATTATACTTAGCTGTGATCATACAAGGTGTCATATCATTTTCTCTTGCATAGAAAATTGTATTTTCTAATTTGCTTCTCTGCGCTATGGGGAAAAAAAATCGTATTCAACGAAATTATTATCAAAATAATGCTGCGATCTTCTTTATCTGATATTAAATAAAATGAAATAAAATATTTATAATTAAAAATTAAATTATTCCTCCCCGTTATATTAATGTAGAAATTCATGGTTTATTAATTTTCTTGTAAAATACTTTTGTTAAATTTATTGTGTTAAGCAAAGACGGATGTTAAAGGATTGTTATTTTGTTTATTTTTAGTAAAATTTTACCATACATAATTACAAATTATATTTTTTTCGATTTTATTGGTACTGATTATTTGGCAACAGATGATAGCATTAACACGTTATTAACATAAGAGAATACGAGAAAGTCATTAGATGAAATATAATTGCTTAGTTTCTTGGAATACGAATTTTCGTTCATCGTTATAAAAACTTCCATGAGAAAGTTTTAGCAAATCAAAATAACATTTTTTTTTTTACTATTTTGCTATGAGATACAAATTTACAAAAGAAAAGTAGATTGATTGTTTATTTTCTTACTAAATAACTGCACGAATTCAACAAAAATAAAATAGCGACATTTTTACATTACCCTATAATTTGTACTGATCGAGAAAAGCAGAGAAAACCTGCAGTCCTTTTTATATTCCCCTTTTGCATGATGTGACAAGGTTGTAATTTTCATATAATTCAGTTGTGTTTTCACCCTTATCAATTTTACTTTGTGTAACCAAGCTTGGCAATGTTGCTAGCCGATTCTATCCTTAATTGCATCTCAGTATATAAGCCTTTTTTTAATTCTTAATATTTTCTTAAGACCGCGTAAGAAACAAATTTTGATCACAACTAACAAGTGATACATTATAATATGGAACACTTAAGTGAATGGACTGCACAGCAATCTTTTTCATTTGCCCCATGGGCTATTGTTTTCTGTTTTTTTAGTTTTGACTATTATATATAATATGTAATATGTTATATTATTGTAATGTGCCCACGAAAGAGATAATAAAATAAAATAAATGGAAACTTATATTACTTGTAAATTTCATGAAAAAAAAAATGTTTATTTATATAGATACATAATATTTTTTTTCATGAAATTTATTTAAGTTTTTGTATCGAGTTGATAACGAGTTACGAGTGCACTTCTACTTTTTATTTTATAATAATATGTACTCCGTGCAGCTCAAAATTTTAACTTCTTCCTGATTTGCTAGCTAGATTTGTTAGATTTGAAGTGACAACTTAGATGAAGCCACATTTTTGGAGAGTTAAGAAGATCACCCACAGTCTCATTATGCCATATATCACATATGTGATAAAAGCCACGCCTACGTAGCTGCGTGACAATAAAGACAATTAATGCCCACATAATAATGTTCATTCTCTCCCAAGGTATACAAAATTGAAGCATAAAATCTTGTTTAAAACTTCAATGTCATATAATTCAATATGGTGTGTCACGAGTTCTATCCTTAGTAATAGTAATAAATTGTAAAAATTGAAGAACAAATTTTTGTTTGTCTTCTTCCCACGAGTTGCACGAAAAAAAAAATCTTTATGAGAAATCTTTCCCAAACAAACAGAGTACTTGAGAGTCAGTCCAAAAAGTTACATTTCAATCTCGTGCGACGGCTCCCACTCGCCGGGGTCCTCGAGTAGTTTTTGCGTCCGTGAGGAGTAGGAGGAGGCGATGGTCGTGGCGGCTCGAAGTTGCGCTAAGTCACCGTGCGCGCTTATGTGGTGCCGGCCAGCCCACCTCGACCGGCCGCGCCACTAATTGATTAATTATGGCCTGACTGTGCAAATACCAACACCGTAGACTGACGCGATGACACCTCAGCTCCGCCCCACATCCACCCTGGCGCCAAATTTAAAACCACCTGATCAAGATACTATTATAAAATGATTCACCATGATGCTGCTTATCATATATAGGTGTATCAAATATATAGAGTGCTACTGTATAAATATATAATAAACTTTAACAGTAATAAATCTATATAATAGCCAATTATATATCTAAATAATAAAGGCATTCATGATGCATGATCAACACATTTAATTTAGTTTTCATTATTTATTTATTTATTTATTTTAAAGTTTAATTATATTTTTCTTGCTTAAATAGTTAACCCTTCATCCTTAATTATTATACTTATATTTTACACACATTCTTAATAATATTAGAATATGTAACAATAAATGGAAAAGTGGTACATATTATTATAATATATATTATGTATAATTATAAAAGTAATATTATATTATAACTTTACGCAGGTTTTCATCAATTAATTTTTTTACAGCATAAATACAACTGTTGATCCATTCTATTGGATAATCGAGTGCTGCATGTGTCTGCTGGACATCGCTCCACATTTTTTGTTGATAATTAACTAGTGCTCCTAAAATCTTATTGTTTTGCTCGCGGTAATTAATGCACACGAGCGGTTTGAGTGGCACATTGAGTGGCGAATCACATGATGTCCTGAGATCGAGTGGAGCAGTTCTCCATTTTCTTGCGTCTCAGCACTATCTTATAATAGATGTATAAAATATGGCATTGACAAACTTTAAGGATATGAGATATAAACACTACAAGTCTCTTCAACTCATCATATAATTAAGGTTTTGCTTCTGCTGTTATTTTGATATTTAACCATTCGTAGAAATGAAATTTTGTTATACATCGCTCCAGTGCTTTTTTTATATATAATATATTAAGCAAAAGTTTGATATTTCTATACTTGTATTATACAAAATTGACCCTTATAATGTATTATCAACATTCGGGTACAAAAAAAAAATGTTTTCTTCAAAAAATATTAGTAATAATTTAAAAAAAAAAATAATGTTAAAATATAGAAAATTGAGCCTTATGTGACAGGAAACTGCAGGCCTAGTAGATCGCGTGACTGCTCGGCTCGCCCCTCGAGAGTTTTATTGCGCCCGCGGGAGCGAGCGTGGTGGCGCGGCGGTGGCGATACCGAGAAGTCCTCCCCGCGCGGGCCTCAGCACTCACGAGGGCCGAGGCCAGCAAGCCATGAGAGCGTGCTGACGAAACTCCTATACTGCTGCAAACACGTCGAGCATGATGGCATGCATGCAACCACCGCCTTCCCAAGCTCAAGGATGATCTAATGTCGCAGCTATATAGCAATCACCTTTCCCTTTCCTCTCAATCTATACCTCTCGTCTCGTATTGAAAGTATTGGGACAGAATTATTATAATGAAAAATATATTAGTGTCACTTTTGTCATCATTTCGAGACATTATAAAAACTATGTTAGCGTGCAATATTAATTATACACTCGTCAATTTTGTCATTTAACAAAAGTAACCACAAAATTGCTATCATTTTATAAATTCAAATAGGTCAATTGCTATATATAGTCTATATAGCAATTGAATATAGTCAATATAATATATGAAAGAAAATACTAATCACGGTGGTTTCATGGAATTATAAAATTAGATATTTGAAATAATAAATAATATACGCGCGTTAAAAAAGAGGGTAATATAATATATATGCAAATAAACTTTTATTTCCAAAGGGGTAAAATTATTTTATTTCTTATTTTTTTTTTTTTTTTTTTTTGCAATTTTATTATATTTAACACATCTTTTTTTATATTCTTAATGCTAAAAAAATCCCATTCATAAAAATTATGAAAAAAATTTAAAGTGTTCTCCTCTACATCCCCTATCAGTAGGTAAAATATCAGGTATACAAAAACGAGCTATAAGTTTTCGAGTTATTAATTTTTAAAGTTGACTAATTTAACATGGAGAAATGGAACTTCCATGTTAAATTGGTCAACTTTAAAAATTAATAACTCGAAAACTAGCTCGTTTTTGTATACCTGATATTTTACCTACTGATAGGGGATGTAGAGGAGAACACTTTAAAATTTTTTTATGAATGGGATTTTTTTAGCATTGGGCCAGCTGATCTGTATCATCTCTACCTTAATTAATATTATGCTATATCTGCACACTTTTATACATCATCTATAGGCTTAATAATGGAGTATCGACCTCAAAATTTTTTATAGCAGAAATGGATAGAGGATGAAGAGTTATGTTACTCTGATTTTTTTTCAGATTTTTTAGGGACCGGGAAGTATTGCTAAAAAGTTTTGGCGAGGTCGGGTTCGAATCCACGTCCCTTTTGGGTCGTATCTTTTACCGTCTTTTATTAAGAGAGGCGGCACTTTTTCTGCACTTTCAATAATTTTTAAAAAAATAGTTGCCGGGCTCTAAAAAATCTGAAAAAAAAATCAGAGTAGCATAACTTTGCACCCTTCACCCTCTATCCATTTCTGCAATAAAAAAAAAAGTGAGGTCGGTACCCCATTTAGCCATAAAATATAATAATAAACTAATCAAAATAAATTTATAATGCGCTTTTTTTTTTAAATTGAATAAAAGTTATAAATATATTTTGAAATGATTCTTTTTAAATTAATGTCAAATATTGATCATAATCAATTTAGAATTTAGTAATTTTATTGAATTATTTTATATAAAAACTTATAACAAACATAACAAAAATTCAGACTTCATAACACACACAATTTATATCCTGCCACAAGCAGCTATACATAATGCATAAAAGAAACACTGGATTAAAAAATGCTCTCTATGACAGTTAAAAAGGGTATAAAAATAAAACTTAAATAAAATAAAAGCTAGACAGAAACTATAAGCACATACTAATAATTATTATTTATCTCGGTTTCTCTGGAGTCAGAATATTTCTCTAAGAAGGAATCAAATGATGAAACAAAATTCAAAATGTTCTAAAACTCAATTATTGCTTATGGTTTCAGGAAATTCAAGAGGGCTCAATTTTCCATTTCTGCCCATTAGGTACTTTTTAAATTTTCATAAAATTGGTAAAACAGATTTGATCACTTCAAAACTTAAATTTGTCCGCATGCAACCTAGTTTTATAATAAAATCAAGGGGGCTGTTTCGATATATTAAGTTCTTGCGATTCATCAACAAGGTAACAGAAATATAACTTCAGAGATTTGTTGTGCAAAATAAATTAAATTATAATAATTGCAGTCTCATAGCTTAGATTTGAAATGAGGGTGTGTACTTTCAACAAAATATTAAACAATTTTTCTTATTGCTAAATAATATAAACAATTTGCATATTAGAATAAAATTGTATTGCACTGATATACTAGCTGACACCATCATGTTACCATGAATTTGTACACGCTGTTATTTTATTTTGTATGTTATGACAATAACATTGATATTAAATATGATACCTGAAATATGACAAATAAAGTATAGTCTTTGAATGAAATTTTAAATAAAAAAACATATAAAAAACATTGCAATCATAACCTAGCTAGGTGTGTTTACTAGCGTAAAATTTTTATTTTTAATTAATAAAACATAAATTCTAAATATAATAACATAATTATATAATATAATAAAGATAATAATAATGATAAAAATAAACATACATCAGAGATCCCCCCCAAATGCAACTTACAGGTTATAAAAATTTCCCTATTTGTACATTAAACATGTCATGTGTATTTAAATAAATTTTTATTGTTATAAATTTAAAACAAGTTTATTCATAAGTTTTAATTCATTTTTAAAAATTAGAGCATTGCAATTTTAAACTTATTGATTGGTTCTAAATTCCAAACTATAATAATACAGTCAATTTTTTTTTTTTTTTTTTTAAATTTAGTGTTAGTGGTAACAGCATATTTTAAGCCCAGAATGATGCCATGTAAGGTTGCATATTAAAGGGGAAAGCTGACGTGCCCAGTGATAGTGTGATGATGATTTGACAGAGGCTAGAAGAGAGGTTCTGGACGCAATCCGGCAGTCTTGAAACCATCTCGGATCATTGCCTGTAATGGAGAACAAGGTTTGTCAAGCATCAGACCGAAAAAAAATAACAGAAAATCATCCTATAAATTTTCCAAAGTTTTTATCTTTTTTAATAGTAGGATTTCAAGCAAATAACTTGGAAATTATTAGCTCTCTTTTTTAAAATAATAACATGTATGTATAAACTATGTACTAAATTACTTATTTTTAAAAATTTATTGCATGCACAGTTCAGTTCCATTTTACCACTAACTTGTAAGTGACTGCTATGTACTTCATAAATAAGTTGAACACAAAAACCTCTCATCTGTTTCTGTGTGTCACTTGCCTGCTGGGGTGGTGCCTGGGCAGTCTGGTAGAGTTCTGCGAGCCAGTGCAGCAGATCGCGCGTCTCCGGCACCAATGGGCGCTCCGGCAGGGGCAGCATGGCCAGGTGCTGCGACCAGCGCTCCTGCAGCCGCGCCTGCAATCACACGCAGACCTTAGAGACAAGTTCCCCCTACAATGTGATCCATCTTAATAATTTACCTCATTAACATTGGTTTCGAATGTATACCAGTAATCTTTTTATTTTTCATATTATATATATATATATATATATATAATTATATTATTATATATATATAATAATATAATAATATAATATACTGTATATATATGAGGCGCCTCAGATCAAACGGGTTTAAATTCAAGCCCAACTGGAATTCAATTTTTAAGCCTTAGTTAAACCAAAAAAAAAAAAAAAAAAAAAAAAAAAAAAAAAAAAAAAGCAGACCAGTTTTGAACTTGGATTTGGAAAGTTAACTATACTTGTCTCTCCAAATCCAGATCCAGATATTCTCTTTAAAAAAAAATACTTTTGGCCTTATGATGCAAACCTATCAAACATTTATTTTACCTACACTGTGCAAGATTAATATTGATGGTTGGAGTAACCAGATGGCAGCACTAAGCAGGTAACACCAAGGTTACTTTGAGGAGTTAAAGGAAATAGCATCAAACTAACAAAAATTGTCATGTAAGGTTACTTTTTAAATTTTGCCTTTAGGCTAAAGAAATGCTAGAAAATGTTAACCTGTAGTGAAATTATTAAATTTTTAATTGCTTCCAAACCAAAGTCTCTAAAAAGTTTTTTTCTGTAACCTCTAAAAAGATAAAAAATGTTTTGCATTGAAATTTAAGTGGAAAAAAATTACATTCTAGTTTTGTAATTTTGGTTTGTTGATCAATTTTACAGTTTTTAGTGACTAATAATAAGTCTCTCATCAATGAACACTGCTCGCGTCCTGGCTTACAATTAATCTTTGGTACTGACCATGAACCAGGGGCCGAGGCCGCCACAGTGCAGGGGCTGCAGCAGGGAGGAGCATCCCCCAGGCATCACCGCCAGGTGGCACGATACCTCCGCCATGGAGGTGCGCACCGTGTCGTCGTTGTGAGAGTCAAGGCAGTCTACCACCAGCGCATTGGGGATGGCCACGTGTCTGGGGGTGAAGGTCAATTAATTGGTCTTCTGTAAAATTGAACTGAGGGTGTTAAAATTCCAATGTGCATCAAATTATCAGCACAATACTTCACAGTAATATAACATAATATTTTTAATTGAATTGTTGTTCTTTATTTTTAACATACCAAATAGTGTAAAATGAGAAAGGAATAAAATAATAATAAAAAAAAAATGAAATAATTTTCTCTCCTGAAAAAGTATAAAGTAATTATTATTAATTTATAAAGCTGAAACTTCTCAGTATTACACCACACAGTTTTCAGTTTACCTGAACCAGATCTCCTGCACCCACTGACGCATGCAGAGGTGATCCATTGTGGCTGAGGGCTGGTGCAAGAGGTGCACCAGACCAGACACCACCTCTGGAATATCAGAGAGGCCCTCTTCACTTTCCTGAAAATAGGAATGGTGTTCAGTGGTAATTAAGACTACAGGTCAAATTGATTACTTAACCATATATTTGTAAAATCATTGCAATTAATATATATTACTGTATACAGTAATACGTAATAATAATATTAATAACAAGGCATTAATACAATAAGCACAATTAATAATTTATTTTAAAGACACTTTTTTTCTTGTTTTTTTTTTAAGCTTTGATTAATGTTAGCTTTGGCTTTTTCATCTTTAAAAAAATATTAATGAGATTTTTAATTTGATCATTTTTATCAAATATCTAGTGTTGACCAGCATTATAAGGAAGAAAAATTTCTAGAAATTTTCTGGCTCCAATATTTGTAGCTGTACACACCTTGACCAGCAGGGATGGAGGCAGCAACCTCCCGTCTTCCAGGGCTGCCAGTACGATGGCTGCGTGGCAGTGTTCACTGGGGCACCGAGGCAGTAATGCCAACTTCTTGGCAGTGACAGCCTCTACTGGCCTCTCCAGCCCTGTGAAGAAAATCAGTTTATTTAGCGACTTTGGTATGAACAATCAAAAAGTCAAAGAAGATTGTGTTTTTAAAGATAACAGAACTAAATAAGAGTGATGAGTCAACAGCAATAGAAGGGGGTCATTTGTCTACATGTGCTGTCTCATTATTCTGGATGAGGGACAATATGCATTGGACAAATACCTGGTACCAAAAAAAAAAAATAATAATACTGTAAAAAAATATGAAAGGTCCAATAAATTATAAAATTAAAAGTCACTGGTTATATGTTTACCTTGCAGTGGGGAGGGGAAGTTGAGAGGTAGTTCGTCCATGCAGCCTAGAAAGAACATTCGCTCGAGACTTGCTCGGAAAGCCACAGCCTGCTGCTGCATGGCGAGCGGAAAGTCGGCCTCTTTTGCTTCTTGCTGGATAAGGGAAGAGTGGCGGCGGCAGAACCTCACAGCCCACGACGGAGATACTTTGAAGTCCTGACGACCAGTGGAGGCTTTCACGAGCTCCGCTGCTTGGTTACGCAGAGTTGTGTGGGTCACTGACTCCTGCCTGTAAAAGAGTAAAGTTATGTTTAATATGTGATGAGGCCTGCAAACGTTTGAAAAGTGAGCTCAGAGAGATGGAAGAGAAGGTGAAGTAAATTCTGAAATAAAGATTATGTATTTATTTTACACTACAAACCTGTCAAACTGTATCAATGTCCATTGAATCAGCTGATCTTCCAGTTTTGAATCAAGAGCCACTCTGGGGCTGGCAGAAAGGTTATGTCTTCGACACCACTTTGCAAACCAGCCTTTGGAGCAAGCTATCTTGTAGCCTGCTGCACTATAAAGTTCTTGGGCCTTACGACATACAACTGAGCCTTTGATATTTTCATTTTTAAATTCAGATTGCACCCAGAGAACAAGCTCTTGATCAATGTTTGTGTCCGTCACTGCACGCCCATCTTTGCAGCCTCTCGTTTTCGGCTGTTGATCTGGACTCTGCATCCATTCTGAAATACGCTTTCGAGAAAGTGCAAACAACTTCACTGACTCATTTTGATTGAAGTTTTTTGTGTAAATACAAACACAATTTTTAAACCATACGGGATAAATTAAATGTGAACCATCACTTTTCCGTTCCTCGTCCGAAAGTCGTTTCACCCAGATGGAGAACCAATCATTACTGAAGTCTCCAGAAAGAATTTCTTGTGCTTTACACAGCATGAAATCCTTTTCAATTCTGGTACCTTTAAAGCAAAGTGGTTCCAACCATTCTTTAAATCGATTTTCTGTAGTTGGCAGTTTATTTACAGCAGGGCTATCCTGTTCTTTGCCTTTATCTCTCTCTCGTACCCATTCCGATACTGTAGTGTGATGAACATGAAATTGCTTGGCGGTTTCAATGAATGAATGATCCCGAGAAAACGCAATCACACGTTCTTTGAACTGTGGAAGATAACGTTCACCATGCCGACGCATGTGCGAAGGTCCTGCTTGCTCCATAAAAGCATGTAATTTAACTTAAAGAGATAAATCAGTAAGCAGATGTATTTCAAATATTATTATACTAATTTCAAGAACAATTTATCTCATAAAAGTAATATAGTATATGCATACAAGGATAATACACATGCAGTGTTTTTAATTATCAGCTGTTGTTCAAATTGTTCAAAACAATCGAAACAGTGACCAAAATTTAGCGCGGCAGCAACATTTTTCTGAACACGAAGGCCATCTATTGTAATTTTTTGTAAGTTTATTGTATCGTCGGAAGAGTGCGGTAAAAATATAATTATTTGATTCGCATTACCTTCAGAGACCTCTCTACATTACCTTTTTTTTTTAGGTCAGTTTGTTTTTAGCATAATATATATTATATATATATATATATATACAGTAATTATGTAACCTAGCTGTAACCTGTAACTCAATAAGGGATCAAAGGTAATAAGGTATGTGGTATATATTATTGTTACGGAGTTTTATTTTTCGATCTAATTTTTTTTCGGGCCGGATCGATCATCAATCAATTAATTGACGTAAAAAATTTTATAGGAGAAACCCGTTCCAGAATAATAATGATAGATTTGATATAAAAAGCCTACATGCATGCATGCAAGCGGTTACGTACCGAAGGACCGGAGTTTGTACAGTCTAGTGTTTATGTTCTTATTATAATATTATAAGTGGTTATACACGTACAGCTAGAGGCTTAATTATTATGAGTGACATCAATTCAATAGTCATATATATAACTTAATTACAAATAATATTTTAAAGAGTATTAAGGGTAAGGTAACGCCACCAATGTTAAAAAAAATCCCTCTCACAAAAATTCTGAAAAAAATTTAAAATGTTCTCCTCTACACCCCCTATCAGTACCTAAAATATCAGGTATACAAATACGATCTAGTTTTTGAGTTATGAATTTTTAAAGTTGACTACTTTAACATGGAGAAATGGAAATCCCATGCTAAATTAGTCAACTTTAAAAATTCATAACTCAAAAACTAGATCGTATTTGTATACCTGATATTTTAGCTACTGATAGGGGGTGTAGAGGAGAACATTTTAAATTTTTTTCAGAATTTTTGTGTGAGGGATTTTTTTTAACATTGGTGGCGTTACCTTACCCTTAACAACAACAAAAACCTAACATAAACTCAATATGAACTGCAAAAAATTATGCAGAAATACAAGAATTAATTATATAATTAAAGTATAAATTTATCAAAGGATATAGCTGCCACTTCTTTGTGTTTTTAAAGCACCTTTCATTGGTGTTTTGCGTGCTATCCTCAACCATAATTTTCTTTTGTATACATTTTTTTATTTATTTGTGGGTGAAATAATAAATAAATAAATAAATAAATAAATAAATAAATAAATAAATAAATAAATAAATAAATAAATAAATAAATAAATAAATAAATAAATATATGATAGGATGATAGTAATAAAATAAAGCAAAATCAAATAATAAAGTTAAAAAATAATAAGCTTTTATAATTCAATACCAATTATTTAATGATAGAGAAAACATAAATTACAAATTTTGCTATAAAAATGGTTTCACAATATTCACAATATAAAATGATTGTCAATTTCAAGGAAGTACATGATAATGTAGAGTACAGTTGTATTAATAGGGAGCTATAAAACAGCTAAACACACATAAAACAGCACAGCTGCTTGCAAGACAAGTGCAATCCTACAGCTATATATTAGTAATTAACATAAAAAGGCAATTATTAATTGAATAAAAAAATAATTAAAAATTTAATATTATGTTTTCATTAATTAATAATAGTTATTAATCGAAGGTATAGCTGAAAATATTGTTGAAATATTTTACATACAACTTTAAAATTGCACTGTCAAAGTGCATTAAGAGCTAGGACAACAATTATAAAACTTGCATACAGTATAAAAGAATAAATAAATACACAATGTAAAACAAAATCTAAAAAGCACTTAACAAAGTTCAATAAAAAGTACTTTTGTTTTTGTTTAAGGGTAAGGTAACGCGCCTAATATTTAAAAAAAAAAAAAAAAAAAAAAAAAAATCCCACACCTGAAAATTATGAAATTTTTTTTAAATGTTCTCCTCTACATCCCCTATCAGTGACTAAAATATCAGGTATACAAATTTTAGCTAGTTTTTGAGTTATGAATTTGTATACCTGATATTTTAGTCAGTATACTGATAGGGGATGTAGAGGGGAACATTTTAAATTTTTTTCTTAATGTTCATGTGTGAGAATATTTTTAACGTTAGGCGCGTTACCTCCCCCTTAAGGCTTTATTATAAGCAAATCTTGGATTGAACAAGTTTGAATTACAAGCTTACTAAATGTAATATGTTTTCACAAAATACCTTATTGTTATAGATGTAGATGCTATAGAATTTATCACAGCCAAAGAGCGATCTGGCAATTTGGCATGTAAAGCAGTTAATGTTACATGTGTAAAATGCAAATATTGTAATATATGGTAAATGTCGTCAAACTTATTTCATTTCAAAAGAGTTCTCTATTTATGGCATATTCGATATTAAGCAATCAACAATAATAACAAAAAAAAGAAGAGCATTTCTAAATGTGAACAAACGACAAGCTAATTTATTCCAATGTTTAGCATTTTAAATTATTGTTTGGATAAAGTAGGCCTAGTACTACATACAAATACGTTTTTTACCATAGTAAAATATGCAGCAACAATAATCACATTTCTTACAAGATTAGTACATGTTCAGACTTAAATTGTTAGTTGCACAAAGTAGAATTAAGTGACAAGTTTTAGCCTTACAGTATAGTGATTAAAAAGTGTGAAATATATATTGTCCAAATGCAAACATGAGTTTTAGAATAACATGGAACTTGTATTACTATATTTCTTTTTAATATATATATATATATATATATATAACTCGATATATATATATATATATATATATATATATATATATATTTCTTACTGGTAATTCAATTTTCAGATTTGAAATCGTTTTTTTTTTTTATAATGAATAGAAAATTAGAATACATAAAATACAGTATAGAAATAATTTAACATCATATATGATCTATATTTTGCATTGGCACATTTGTTTGAGTATGTCACACAAGTCACATTGTTTTGATTATTGAGCAATAGCAGTTCTAGAAGCTGCAAAAAAGACACAAAATTTCAAACAATTAACTCAATTAGAAGCAAGTTGCAACATTTTATTCTTATAAACATGAAACATAATACGGTATGCAAAAATGAATTTTTAGAATTAATTTTAGTTCTATGGATTATATTGGTTTAAAACCTCTAGTGCGGTCTTGGAAACACAAACCTTTAACACACATACGTAATACATATTGGTATGTTACTTATAGATTATTATATTTTACTAAAGTTATTTATAGCTGCCTGGAAAAGCTAAATTGAATATTACTAAGTTGTATAGCAGTAGAACAAAAAATTAAATTCCAGGATTTTTTGAGAAGTGATTTTTTTCCTGATGGAATGGAACCAATAAATGGCGGAACGTAAACCTTTGTGTTTAAAATAATGCTGAAAGATTTAATGAGTATCCATTAATGGTTTTCATAAAAAAATCATTAAGAAATAATGAATTTCAGGAGTTTCAAATTTTTCATGATCAAATTTCATTATTTTTACACACTTTTCAGCAAATTCCAGTACTCCATGAGTTTTTGGGGTAAAAAAAAAGTGTATTCCAGGTTTCCTATAATTTTCAGAATGCACCCTGATTACTGTAAACTCCATTCAAACATATGAGACAGCTAGTGGTTTAAACAAGGAATCAGATTTGAAGGATTGATCTCTGCCCCCAAATTTAACAACAAACAAGGCAAATGGGAAGAGTGAGTGGCTACTTATTGGCCCCCACTCCTTTGAATCCTGGCTCTAACACTGGCTAATTGTCTCAATTAAGGTACAGTACATAACAAAAACTAAAGTAGTATTGCAACATAGCAAGAATAGAGGATACATAATATTATACTGTTCAAGTAATGTTACATTTTTATAATATTAAGGAGCATGAAGCAGATCATTAAAAGATCAACTCGTTACAATATTTTAGCTGCAGATAACTTTCTTGATGCTACAATAAATTAAAGCATACAAAGTCTTGGTACTCTTATAATCAAGAGAAAATTACAAATTGTAACTAAAACGGAAGTACTGGACTCAACAAATTGTAAACTTGAACTGTATATATTTTTTATGATTATAAACAGAAATTAACTTTGATTATTTGATTGCTGCAACAAAAATCTTACCATAATCCAATAGCCACACACAGAAAAGTTTCAGTCTATTTTGTTTTTTCCCAGAAGGCATTGTAATATCTTGCCACTCTCACTAGCAGCAAATTCCACGCTCAGGTTCACCGTGAGCCAGCTCCTCCAAGGTCACTCCACCGTTATCCTCGCTGGTCTCAGGGGCAGAGGGGGCTCCACCTGGCTCAGAGTTGTACACCTTGAGGCTCGAATTGAGAGCTTGCTCGCTGAGACGGATTAGCCCCACTGCCGTGGCTAAAAACACTTCTTCTATTCCTGCAAAATGAAGACTGAGTTACATTTTCTCATGGTAAAAATTGTGACAGTTTTTAAGTAATACTGTATTTTGGGAATCACATAAACTTATTTTTTAATGTTTATTTCATATTTAAATATAATGTGCATAATATATATGTAATTATAACTGCGACCATTAAATATTTTCAGACTATAGTTGTACAGAGACCCTACAGAGACCTCCGTGACATATGGCCAGGGATTTGATCAGAGTTTCACTGTAACTGAGAGTGGCGGCGCTGCTAAATGTTCGGCAAGGTCCGGTAAACTCTGGTTCTTGCTGACTGCGCAGCCAGCGAGAACCGGGCCGTGCCGCTGCGATTCAGTGGCGCCGCCACTCTCAGTTACAGTGAAGTTCGGCCAAACTGGTCAAATTTCTGGCCATAAGACACGGAGGTCTCTGTAGGGTCTCTGATAGTTGTAATTCTTAACATTACAACTGAAAAGTACTCGGTAGTCTTTATTGCAAATGCTAGTTTCCAGTTTTGAAGCTACTGATTTTAACATAATATAAAATATTATATTATATTTTAATGTTGCAAATGAAAATTAAGTGGAAAATATTGATAAGGTTGTTATGCACTTCAAGTACACAGGAATAGGCTATTCTTACTGGTACCCTACAGAACTGAACTCACCCTCATCCTGCAGGGCGGAGGACTCGAAGTAAGTCCCCTGGATGGAGAGGGCGTACTGAGTGGCTTCTTCACGGGACACCTTCCGCTGGGCGGCCAAGTCCGTCTTGTTGCCCACCACAAACAGCACCATTGGCTCTTCCACGTTGCGCTGCAACTCTGCAAAGTGAGCTGACTGTTAGTTTGATCATCGCAAAGCAATCAAAGTTGAGAAAAATACGAAAATTCATTGAAAAATAATATTGCATTGGGTAACTAAATTACCGAATATAACAAGTATAAGCTTATCCTTTAATTATCATTAATTTTTAATGATAATGTGATGGGTTTTCTGAATTTGTCATCTGGCTTACACAAACATAAAATTATCTATAAAGCTTAACGCTATAACTCGTAATAACAAGTTTTTTCCATTAGAAGTAATCTTAAGTTCAAGGTTCTTTCATGCTAGTTCTTACTAAATAGTACTGACTTCTCAAATTTTATCAAGACAACACTTCGGAAACAGATTTTATACAGAACCAATTACACACTTTTATTTGGTTGATTGTTTGTCTTAGTAGTTTTGGTGTAAAGTTCACTATAATTTGTACCCGGTACCCTCAGAATTTATATCACATAAACTAGAAAAATAAAAATGTGGAACTTAGACCTTTGAGTTCTATTGTTCAAAGTTTAAAGCTGCGTCAGAAAATTTAGTAGTTACATGAGGCAAAAATTACTGTATAAAAATTAAAAATTTGTCACATATACCGGTAACTGTTCCACTTCTTTCTTAAACTTATATTCTGACTATATAGCCATTTCATTTCCAGTAAGCCAATAGAGATGTGTTTTGTTGTTTTTTACTCTTCCCTCTCCGAGTTGCAAATCAAGTTCTGTGCATGATTGTCACATTACGGCTGATGTATACCTTTGACCCAGGTCTTGACAGAGTTGAAGGTATGCTCTTGAGTGATATCAAATACCAGCAGGGCAGCGTTGGCATTCCGGTAGTACATGGGAGCCATGGCTCGAAATCTCTCCTGACCAGCCGTGTCCCAAACCTGAGGATCAGACGGACATCAGTACAAAAGTACACAAATAAATTTCTGGGTCTTTTACAAGTGTGATGAATTTAAATTTTAAAATTTATTATCATCATACCTCTTATACTATTGTTACAGAAATATATTAATTTTTAAAACTTTGTTATGACACAGGAGGTCAACAAGAAACCTATGGTATTACAGAACATTAATATATGTTTTTTTTTAACCTTTTGTGCACGCACACTAGCTGTAATGCTTACAAAAAATGATGACATAGTACAACACTTACTGCATTTGTACATACAATCATGCGAGCTTGCAGCCTGCATTACTATGTCATCTCTTAATTCTTTTATAGCTTCCCGCTTACCAGTTCAGGTACATATAAAAATACAAGACATGTTAGATAGGTACAGATACTGACTGGGAACATTTTCTTTTACTCAAAAAGGAGCAGACTTTTAATGCATTATTAAAAAACCTAAAAGTATTGTCTCAGTTCCTGAGCTGCAATCTTATTGTCATCTCACCTGCAGTTTCACCCTCGTGTCCTCGACATTAAGCTTGCAAGTGAAGAAGGAGGCACCAATGGTGGGGCTGATGTGGTGGCTAAACATCTTGCCAATGTACCGTACCACCATGCTGGTCTTGCCCACACCTGCTCAAAAACACATCTGTGTTACAGTAATACGTAGTACCTTGTACTGTATGTACTTTTTCTTAATTAATACACGATAGTCTACAAGACGCTGAAAGCTAGGGTATACAGTATGCATAAACTGTCTTTTTTATGTTCGTATATCAGTAAATAACAAATAATAAATAGCTATATGTATGCATATTATGCATATAGAATTCAAACATGCCATTTTTTTTTTTTTTTTTTTTTTTTACAAGGATACACCCCTAAGAGCTTACAGCTCGCGGCGGGGTACTGGGTAGGGATAAGGTAGGGAGCGGATAGTGGCCACGGCCTGCATGCTTACGCGTCCCAGCATTCGCTGAGGTGAGACTGAGGGAACCGTGGAAAACCCCAGTCAGGACGGACACCTCTACTTTTTCTCAATGGACCAAAGCGATGTCCAAAGCCTGGGGAACCACACACAAGTGCATTACTGCACTGGGTGGAAAGCGAGACGAATTTACCCCAGGGAGGGAGCAGCGTATTTTTTACTTGAAACGGTCACCCATCCAAGTACTAACCACGCTCGACGTAGCCTGACTTCGGTGATCTAACGAGAACCGGTCAATGCACTGCGCCACGCTCGACCTATTATTTCATTAAATAATGCATAATAGTTATTAGAGCAGAGCACGTGCAGCCCAGGCGCGGATCCAAGGGGGGGGGGGGGCGATCGGGCCCCAAAACCCCACCCATCGTCCCCCCTCCCACCCCAAAATTTAACATTGCGGGATAGGGCAACGCCCCCCCCCAAAACCGCGGGCTGGATCCACCGGACTGAAGTTATCCACATCCACATCCTCATCCACACTGCAGTACCAACATGTAAAACAAAAAATCCCTATATAAACATTAAGGAGGTGAAAAATAAGCTTTCTTGTGTTAAATAAGAAGATATTAGAAGGACATCGCTCTAATAACGTAGTACAATGATAAATCTTCGCAAAAAACACTTTGCAAAATTTCTAATGGAACACCATGCAAAGTTAATATTTTATCCCCCCATTCCTGATTAAATTTTTCTTCGATTTTCTTTTAAATTAAAATGAAATGGTCCCAGGCCTATTTTGAACGACATATAATAATTTCATATGGGGCATCCAGTAATTACACTGGAAAATATATAATTTGCAACAATTTTTATAAAGATCAAAGGTTTGAATTTTTTTCCCGCCAATTCCAAATAGGAATTTCGTTCAAAATTAAAATATAGGGTTTAATTAGTATTTAACACAACATATATAAAATTTAGATAGATCAACCAGTAATTACACCGTAAAAAAAATAATGTACATAATTTCCTATTAAAACCATAAGTTTAAATTTTTTTCCCGCCAATTCCAAATAGGAATTTCGTTCAAAATTAAAATATAAGTTTTAATTAGTATTTAACACAACATATATAAAATTTAGATAGATCAACCAGTAATTACACCGTAAAAAAAATTATGTACATAATTTCCTATTAAAACCATAAGTTTAAATTTTTTTCCCGCCAATTCCAAATAGGAATTTCGTTCAAAATTAAAATTTAGGGTTTTATTAGTATTTTACACAACATATATAAAATTTAGATAGATCAACCAGTAATTACACCGTAAAAAAAAATAATGTGCCTCATTTCCAATTAACACCAAAAGTTTAAATTTTTTCCCGCCAATTCCAAATAGGAATTTCGTTCAAAATTAAAATATAGGGTTTAATTAAGATTTAACACAACATATATAAAATTTAGATAGATCAACCAGTAATTACACCGTAAAAAAAATAATGTACATAATTTCCTATTAAAACCATAATTTTAAATTTATTTCCCGCCAATTCCAAATAGGAATTTCGTTCAAAATTAAAATATAGGGTTTAATTAGGATTTAACACAACATATATAAAATTTAGATAGATCAACCAGTAATTACACCGTAAAAAAAATAATGTGCATAATTTCCTAATTTCCTATTAAAACCATAAGTTTAAATTTTTTTCCCGCCAATTCCAAATAGGAATTTCGTTCAAAATTAAAATATAGGGTTTAATTTGGATTTAACACAACATATATAAAATTTAGATAGATCAACCAGTAATTACACCGTAAAAAAAATAATGTACATAATTTCCTATTAAAACCATAAGTTTGAATTTTTTCCCGCCAATTCCAAATAGGAATTTCGTTCAAAATTAAAATATAGGGTTTAATTTGGATTTAACACAACATATATAAAATTTAGATAGATCAACCAGTAATTACACCGTAAAAAAAAATAATGTTCCTCATTTCCAATTAACACCAAAAGTTTAAATTTTTTTCCCGCCAATTCCAAATAGGAATTTCGTTCAAAATTAAAATATAGGGTTTAATTAGGATTTAACACAACATATATAAAATTTAGATAGATCAACCAGTAATTACACCGTAAAAAAAATAATGTGCCTCATTTCCAATTAACACCAAAAGTTTGAATTTTTTTCCCGCCAATTCCAAATAGGAATTTCGTTCAAAATTAAAATATAGGGTTTTATTAGTATTTTACACAACATATATAAAATTAAGATAGATCAACCAGTAATTACACCGTAAAAAAAAATAATGTGCCTCATTTCCTATTAACACCGTAAGTTTGAATTTTTTTCCCGCCAATTCCAAATAGGAATTTCGTTCAAAATTAAAATATAAGTTTTAATTAGTATTTAACACAAAATATATAAAATTTAGATAGATCAACCAGTAATTACACCGTAAAAAAAATAATGTACATAATTTCCTATTAAAACCATAAGTTTAAATTTTTTCCCGCCAATTCCAAATAGGAATTTCATTCAAAATTAAAATATAGGGTTTAATTAGTATTTTACACAACATATATAAAATTTAGATAGATCAACCAGTAATTACACCGTAAAAAAAATAATGTGCCTCATTTCCAATTAACACCATAAGTTTAAATTTTTTTCCCGCCAATTCCAAATAGGAATTTCGTTCAAAATTAAAATATAGGGTTTAATTAGGATTTAACACAACATATATAAAATTTAGATAGATCAACCAGTAATTACACCGTAAAAAAAATAATGTGCATAATTTCCTATTAAAACCATAAGTTTAAATTTTTTTCCCGCCAATTCCAAATAGGAATTTCGTTCAAAATTAAAATATAGGGTTTAATTTGGATTTAACACAACATATATAAAATTTAGATAGATCAACCAGTAATTACACCGTAAAAAAAATAATGTACATAATTTCCTATTAAAACCATAAGTTTTAATTTTTTTCCGCTAATTCCAAATAGGAATTTCGTTCAAAATTAAAATATAGGGTTTAATTTGGATTTAACACAACATATATAAAATTTAGATAGATCAACCAGTAATTACACCGTAAAAAAAATAATGTGCCTCATTTCCAATTAACACCAAAAATTTGAATTTTTTTCCCGCCAATTCCAAATAGGAATTTCGTTCAAAATTAAAATATAGGGTTTAATTAAGATTTAACACAACATATATAAAATTAAGATAGATCAACCAGTAATTACACCGTAAAAAAAAATAATGTGCCTCATTTCCTATTAACACCATAAGTTTGAATTTTTTTCCCGCCAATTCCAAATAGGAATTTCGTTCAAAATTAAAATATAAGTTTTAATTAGTATTTAACACAACATATATAAAATTTAGATAGATCAACCAGTAATTACACCGTAAAAAAAATAATGTACATAATTTCCTATTAAAACCATAAGTTTAAATTTTTTCTCGCCAATTCCAAATAGGAATTTCATTCAAAATTAAAATATAGGGTTTAATTAGTATTTTACACAACATATATAAAATTTAGATAGATCAACCAGTAATTACACCGTAAAAAAAATAATGTACATAATTTCCTATTAAAACCATAAGTTTAAATTTTTTCTCGCCAATTCCAAATAGGAATTTCATTCAAAATTAAAATATAGGGTTTAATTAGTATTTTACACAACATATATAAAATTTAGATAGATCAACCAGTAATTACACCGTAAAAAAAATAATGTGCCTCATTTCCAATTAACACCATAAGTTTAAATTTTTTTCCCGCCAATTCCAAATAGGAATTTCGTTCAAAATTAAAATATAGGGTTTAATTAGGATTTAACACAACATATATAAAATTTAGATAGATCAACCAGTAATTACACCGTAAAAAAAATAATGTGCATAATTTCCTATTAAAACCATAAGTTTAAATTTTTTTCCCGCCAATTCCAAATAGGAATTTCGTTCAAAATTAAAATATAGGGTTTAATTAGGATTTAACACAACATATATAAAATTTAGATAGATCAACCAGTAATTACACCGTAAAAAAAATAATGTGCATAATTTCCTATTAAAACCATAAGTTTAAAATTTTTTTCCCGCCAATTCCAAATAGGAATTTCGTTCAAAATTAAAATATAGGGTTTTATTAGTATTTTACACAACATATATAAAATTTAGATAGATCAACCTGTAATTACACCGTAAAAAAAAATAATGTTCCTCATTTCCAATTAACACCAAAAGTTTAAATTTTTTTCCCGCCAATTCCAAATAGGAATTTCGTTCAAAATTAAAATATAGGGTTTAATTAGGATTTAACACAACATATATAAAATTTAGATAGATCAACCAGTAATTACACCGTAAAAAAAATAATGTGCCTCATTTCCAATTAACACCAAAAGTTTGAATTTTTTTCCCGCCAATTCCAAATAGGAATTTCGTTCAAAATTAAAATATAGGGTTTAATTAAGATTTAACACAACATATATAAAATTAAGATAGATCAACCAGTAATTACACCGTAAAAAAAAATAATGTGCCTCATTTCCTATTAACACCATAAGTTTGAATTTTTTTCCCGCCAATTCCAAATAGGAATTTCGTTCAAAATTAAAATATAAGTTTTAATTAGTATTTAACACAACATATATAAAATTTAGATAGATCAACCAGTAATTACACCGTAAAAAAAATAATGTACATAATTTCCTATTAAAACCATAAGTTTAAATTTTTTCCCGCCAATTCCAAATAGGAATTTCATTCAAAATTAAAATATAGGGTTTAATTAGTATTTTACACAACATATATAAAATTTAGATAGATCAACCAGTAATTACACCGTAAAAAAAATAATGTGCCTCATTTCCAATTAACACCATAAGTTTAAATTTTTTTCCCGCCAATTCCAAATAGGAATTTCGTTCAAAATTAAAATATAGGGTTTAATTATGATTTAACACAACATATATAAAATTTAGATAGATCAACCAGTAATTACACCGTAAAAAAAATAATGTGCATAATTTCCTATTAAAACCATAAGTTTAAATTTTTTTCCCGCCAATTCCAAATAGGAATTTCGTTCAAAATTAAAATATAGGGTTTAATTAGGATTTAACACAACATATATAAAATTTAGATAGATCAACCAGTAATTACACCGTAAAAAAAATAATGTGCATAATTTCCTATTAAAACCATAAGTTTAAATTTTTTTCCCGCCAATTCCAAATAGGAATTTCGTTCAAAATTAAAATATAGGGTTTTATTAGTATTTTACACAACATATATAAAATTTAGATAGATCAACCAGTAATTACACCGTAAAAAAAAATAATGTGCCTCATTTCCAATTAACACCAAAAGTTTAAATTTTTTTCCCGCCAATTCCAAATAGGAATTTCGTTCAAAATTAAAATATAGGGTTTTATTAGTATTTTACACAACATATATAAAATTAAGATAGATCAACCAGTAATTACACCGTAAAAAAAAATAATGTGCCTCATTTCCTATTAACACCGTAAGTTTGAATTTTTTTCCCGCCAATTCCAAATAGGAATTTCGATCAAAATTAAAATATAAGTTTTAATTAGTATTTAACACAAAATATATAAAATTTAGATAGATCAACCAGTAATTACACCGTAAAAAAAATAATGTACATAATTTCCTATTAAAACCATAAGTTTAAATTTTTTCCCGCCAATTCCAAATAGGAATTTCATTCAAAATTAAAATATAGGGTTTAATTAGTATTTTACACAACATATATAAAATTTAGATAGATCAACCAGTAATTACACCGTAAAAAAAATAATGTGCCTCATTTCCAATTAACACCATAAGTTTAAATTTTTTTCCCGCCAATTCCAAATAGGAATTTCGTTCAAAATTAAAATATAGGGTTTAATTAGGATTTAACACAACATATATAAAATTTAGATAGATCAACCAGTAATTACACCGTAAAAAAAATAATGTGCATAATTTCCTATTAAAACCATAAGTTTAAATTTTTTTCCCGCCAATTCCAAATAGGAATTTCGTTCAAAATTAAAATATAGGGTTTAATTTGGATTTAACACAACATATATAAAATTTAGATAGATCAACCAGTAATTACACCGTAAAAAAAATAATGTACATAATTTCCTATTAAAACCATAAGTTTTAATTTTTTTCCGCTAATTCCAAATAGGAATTTCGTTCAAAATTAAAATATAGGGTTTAATTTGGATTTAACACAACATATATAAAATTTAGATAGATCAACCAGTAATTACACCGTAAAAAAAATAATGTGCCTCATTTCCAATTAACACCAAAAATTTGAATTTTTTTCCCGCCAATTCCAAATAGGAATTTCGTTCAAAATTAAAATATAGGGTTTAATTAAGATTTAACACAACATATATAAAATTAAGATAGATCAACCAGTAATTACACCGTAAAAAAAAATAATGTGCCTCATTTCCTATTAACACCATAAGTTTGAATTTTTTTCCCGCCAATTCCAAATAGGAATTTCGTTCAAAATTAAAATATAAGTTTTAATTAGTATTTAACACAACATATATAAAATTTAGATAGATCAACCAGTAATTACACCGTAAAAAAAATAATGTACATAATTTCCTATTAAAACCATAAGTTTAAATTTTTTCTCGCCAATTCCAAATAGGAATTTCATTCAAAATTAAAATATAGGGTTTAATTAGTATTTTACACAACATATATAAAATTTAGATAGATCAACCAGTAATTACACCGTAAAAAAAATAATGTACATAATTTCCTATTAAAACCATAAGTTTAAATTTTTTCTCGCCAATTCCAAATAGGAATTTCATTCAAAATTAAAATATAGGGTTTAATTAGTATTTTACACAACATATATAAAATTTAGATAGATCAACCAGTAATTACACCGTAAAAAAAATAATGTGCCTCATTTCCAATTAACACCATAAGTTTAAATTTTTTTCCCGCCAATTCCAAATAGGAATTTCGTTCAAAATTAAAATATAGGGTTTAATTAGGATTTAACACAACATATATAAAATTTAGATAGATCAACCAGTAATTACACCGTAAAAAAAATAATGTGCATAATTTCCTATTAAAACCATAAGTTTAAATTTTTTTCCCGCCAATTCCAAATAGGAATTTCGTTCAAAATTAAAATATAGGGTTTAATTAGGATTTAACACAACATATATAAAATTTAGATAGATCAACCAGTAATTACACCGTAAAAAAAATAATGTGCATAATTTCCTATTAAAACCATAAGTTTAAAATTTTTTTCCCGCCAATTCCAAATAGGAATTTCGTTCAAAATTAAAATATAGGGTTTTATTAGTATTTTACACAACATATATAAAATTTAGATAGATCAACCTGTAATTACACCGTAAAAAAAAATAATGTTCCTCATTTCCAATTAACACCAAAAGTTTAAATTTTTTTCCCGCCAATTCCAAATAGGAATTTCGTTCAAAATTAAAATTTAGGGTTTAATTAGGATTTAACACAACATATATAAAATTTAGATAGATCAACCAGTAATTACACCGTAAAAAAAATAATGTGCCTCATTTCCAATTAACACCAAAAGTTTGAATTTTTTTCCCGCCAATTCCAAATAGGAATTTCGTTCAAAATTAAAATATAGGGTTTAATTAAGATTTAACACAACATATATAAAATTAAGATAGATCAACCAGTAATTACACCGTAAAAAAAAATAATGTGCCTCATTTCCTATTAACACCATAAGTTTGAATTTTTTTCCCGCCAATTCCAAATAGGAATTTCGTTCAAAATTAAAATATAAGTTTTAATTAGTATTTAACACAACATATATAAAATTTAGATAGATCAACCAGTAATTACACCTTAAAAAAAATAATGTACATAATTTCCTATTAAAACCATAAGTTTAAATTTTTTCCCGCCAATTCCAAATAGGAATTTCATTCAAAATTAAAATATAGGGTTTAATTAGTATTTTACACAACATATATAAAATTTAGATAGATCAACCAGTAATTACACCGTAAAAAAAATAATGTGCCTCATTTCCAATTAACACCATAAGTTTAAATTTTTTTCCCGCCAATTCCAAATAGGAATTTCGTTCAAAATTAAAATATAGGGTTTAATTATGATTTAACACAACATATATAAAATTTAGATAGATCAACCAGTAATTACACCGTAAAAAAAATAATGTGCATAATTTCCTATTAAAACCATAAGTTTAAATTTTTTTCCCGCCAATTCCAAATAGGAATTTCGTTCAAAATTAAAATATAGGGTTTAATTAGGATTTAACACAACATATATAAAATTTAGATAGATCAACCAGTAATTACACCGTAAAAAAAATAATGTGCATAATTTCCTATTAAAACCATAAGTTTAAATTTTTTTCCCGCCAATTCCAAATAGGAATTTCGTTCAAAATTAAAATATAGGGTTTTATTAGTATTTTACACAACATATATAAAATTTAGATAGATCAACCAGTAATTACACCGTAAAAAAAAATAATGTGCCTCATTTCCAATTAACACCAAAAGTTTAAATTTTTTTCCCGCCAATTTCAAATAGGAATTTCGTTCAAAATTAAAATATAGGGTTTAATTAAGATTTAACACAACATATATAAAATTAAGATAGATCAACCAGTAATTACACCGTAAAAAAAAATAATGTGCCTCATTTCCTATTAACACCATAAGTTTGAATTTTTTTCCCGCCAATTCCAAATAGGAATTTCGTTCAAAATTAAAATATAAGTTTTAATTAGTATTTAACACAACATATATAAAATTTAGATAGATCAACCAGTAATTACACCGTAAAAAAAATAATGTACATAATTTCCTATTAAAACCATAAGTTTAAATTTTTTCTCGCCAATTCCAAATAGGAATTTCATTCAAAATTAAAATATAGGGTTTAATTAGTATTTTACACAACATATATAAAATTTAGATAGATCAACCAGTAATTACACCGTAAAAAAAATAATGTACATAATTTCCTATTAAAACCATAAGTTTAAATTTTTTCTCGCCAATTCCAAATAGGAATTTCATTCAAAATTAAAATATAGGGTTTAATTAGTATTTTACACAACATATATAAAATTTAGATAGATCAACCAGTAATTACACCGTAAAAAAAATAATGTGCCTCATTTCCAATTAACACCATAAGTTTAAATTTTTTTCCCGCCAATTCCAAATAGGAATTTCGTTCAAAATTAAAATATAGGGTTTAATTAGGATTTAACACAACATATATAAAATTTAGATAGATCAACCAGTAATTACACCGTAAAAAAAATAATGTGCATAATTTCCTATTAAAACCATAAGTTTAAATTTTTTTCCCGCCAATTCCAAATAGGAATTTCGTTCAAAATTAAAATATAGGGTTTAATTAGGATTTAACACAACATATATAAAATTTAGATAGATCAACCAGTAATTACACCGTAAAAAAAATAATGTGCATAATTTCCTATTAAAACCATAAGTTTAAAATTTTTTTCCCGCCAATTCCAAATAGGAATTTCGTTCAAAATTAAAATATAGGGTTTTATTAGTATTTTACACAACATATATAAAATTTAGATAGATCAACCTGTAATTACACCGTAAAAAAAAATAATGTTCCTCATTTCCAATTAACACCAAAAGTTTAAATTTTTTTCCCGCCAATTCCAAATAGGAATTTCGTTCAAAATTAAAATATAGGGTTTAATTAGGATTTAACACAACATATATAAAATTTAGATAGATCAACCAGTAATTACACCGTAAAAAAAATAATGTGCCTCATTTCCAATTAACACCAAAAGTTTGAATTTTTTTCCCGCCAATTCCAAATAGGAATTTCGTTCAAAATTAAAATATAGGGTTTAATTAAGATTTAACACAACATATATAAAATTAAGATAGATCAACCAGTAATTACACCGTAAAAAAAAATAATGTGCCTCATTTCCTATTAACACCATAAGTTTGAATTTTTTTCCCGCCAATTCCAAATAGGAATTTCGTTCAAAATTAAAATATAAGTTTTAATTAGTATTTAACACAACATATATAAAATTTAGATAGATCAACCAGTAATTACACCGTAAAAAAAATAATGTACATAATTTCCTATTAAAACCATAAGTTTAAATTTTTTCCCGCCAATTCCAAATAGGAATTTCATTCAAAATTAAAATATAGGGTTTAATTAGTATTTTACACAACATATATAAAATTTAGATAGATCAACCAGTAATTACACCGTAAAAAAAATAATGTGCCTCATTTCCAATTAACACCATAAGTTTAAATTTTTTTCCCGCCAATTCCAAATAGGAATTTCGTTCAAAATTAAAATATAGGGTTTAATTATGATTTAACACAACATATATAAAATTTAGATAGATCAACCAGTAATTACACCGTAAAAAAAATAATGTGCATAATTTCCTATTAAAACCATAAGTTTAAATTTTTTTCCCGCCAATTCCAAATAGGAATTTCGTTCAAAATTAAAATATAGGGTTTAATTAGGATTTAACACAACATATATAAAATTTAGATAGATCAACCAGTAATTACACCGTAAAAAAAATAATGTGCATAATTTCCTATTAAAACCATAAGTTTAAATTTTTTTCCCGCCAATTCCAAATAGGAATTTCGTTCAAAATTAAAATATAGGGTTTTATTAGTATTTTACACAACATATATAAAATTTAGATAGATCAACCAGTAATTACACCGTAAAAAAAAATAATGTGCCTCATTTCCAATTAACACCAAAAGTTTAAATTTTTTTCCCGCCAATTCCAAATAGGAATTTCGTTCAAAATTAAAATATAGGGTTTAATTAAGATTTAACACAACATATATAAAATTAAGATAGATCAACCAGTAATTACACCGTAAAAAAAAATAATGTGCCTCATTTCCTATTAACACCATAAGTTTGAATTTTTTTCCCGCCAATTCCAAATAGGAATTTCGTTCAAAATTAAAATATAAGTTTTAATTAGTATTTAACACAACATATATAAAATTTAGATAGATCAACCAGTAATTACACCGTAAAAAAAATAATGTACATAATTTCCTATTAAAACCATAAGTTTAAATTTTTTCCCGCCAATTCCAAATAGGAATTTCATTCAAAATTAAAATATAGGGTTTAATTAGTGTTTTACACAACATATATAAAATTTAGATAGATCAACTAGTAATTACACCGTAAAAAAAAATAATGTGCCTCATTTCCAATTAACACCATAAGTTTAAATTTTTTTTCCCGCCAATTCCAAATAGGAATTTCGTTCAAAATTAAAATATAGGGTTTAATTAGGATTTAACACAACATATATAAAATTTAGATAGATCAACCAGTAATTACACCGTAAAAAAAATAATGTGCATAATTTCCTATTAAAACCATAAGTTTAAATTTTTTTCCCGCCAATTCCAAATAGGAATTTCGTTCAAAATTAAAATATAGGGTTTAATTAGGATTTAACACAACATATATAAAATTTAGATAGATCAACCAGTAATTACACCGTAAAAAAAATAATGTGCCTCATTTCCAATTAACACCAAAAGTTTGAATTTTTTTCCCGCCAATTCCAAATAGGAATTTCGTTCAAAATTAAAATATAGGGTTTAATTAGGATTTAACACAACATATATAAAATTTAGATAGATCAACTAGTAATTACACCGTAAAAAAAATAATGTGCCTCATTTCCAATTAAAACCAAAAGTTTGAATTTTTTTCCCGCCAATTCCAAATAGGAATTTCGTTCAAAATTAAAATATATTGTTTAATTAGGATTTAACACAACATATATAAAATTTAGATAGATCAACCAGTAATTACACCGTAAAAAAAATAATGTGCCTCATTTCCAATTAACACCATAAGTTTAAATTTTTTTCCCGCCAATTCCAAATAGGAATTTCGTTCAAAATTAAAATATAGGGTTTAATTAGGATTTAACACAACATATATAAAATTTAGATAGATCAACCAGTAATTACACCGTAAAAAAAATAATGTGCCTCATTTCCAATTAACACCAAAAGTTTGAATTTTTTTCCCGCCAATTCCAAATAGGAATTTCGTTCAAAATTAAAATATAAGTTTAAATTAGTATTTAACACAACATATATAAAATTTAGATAGATCAACCAGTAATTACACCGTAAAAAAAATAATGTACATAATTTCCTATTAAAACCATAAGTTTAAATTTTTTCCCGCCAATTCCAAAAAGGAATTTCATTCAAAATTAAAATATAGGGTTTAATTAGTGTTTTACACAACATATATAAAATTTAGATAGATCAACTAGTAATTACACCGTAAAAAAAAATAATGTGCCTCATTTCCAATTAACACCATAAGTTTAAATTTTTTTTCCCGCCAATTACAAATAGGAATTTCGTTCAAAATTAAAATATAGGGTTTAATTAGGATTTAACACAACATATATAAAATTTAGATAGATCAACCAGTAATTACACCGTAAAAAAAATAATGTGCATAATTTCCTATTAAAACCATAAGTTTAAATTTTTTTCCCGCCAATTCCAAATAGGAATTTCGTTCAAAATTAAAATATAGGGTTTAATTAGGATTTAACACAACATATATAAAATTTTGATAGATCAACCAGTAATTACACCGTAAAAAAAATAATGTGCCTCATTTCCAATTAACACCAAAAGTTTGAATTTTTTTCCCGCCAATTCCAAATAGGAATTTCGTTCAAAATTAAAATATAGGGTTTAATTAGGATTTAACACAACATATATAAAATTTAGATAGATCAACTAGTAATTACACCGTAAAAAAAATAATGTGCCTCATTTCCAATTAAAACCAAAAGTTTGAATTTTTTTCCCGCCAATTCCAAATAGGAATTTCGTTCAAAATTAAAATATAGGGTTTAATTAGGATTTAACACAACATATATAAAATTTAGATAGATCAACCAGTAATTACACCGTAAAAAAAATAATGTGCCTCATTTCCAATTAACACCATAAGTTTAAATTTTTTTCCCGCCAATTCCATATAGGAATTTCGTTCAAAATTAAAATATAGGGTTTTATTAGTATTTTACACAACATATATAAAATTAAGATAGATCAACCAGTAATTACACCGTAAAAAAAATAATGTACATAATTTCCTATTAAAACCATAAGTTTAAATTTATTTCCCGCCAATTCCAAATAGGAATTTCGTTCAAAATTAAAAGATAGGGTTTAATTTGGATTTAACACAACATATATAAAATTTTGATAGATCAACCAGTAATTACACCGTAAAAAAATAATGTGCATAATTTCCTATTAAAACCATAAGTTTTAAATTTTTTTCCTGCCAATTCCAAATAGGAATTTCGTTCAAAATTTAAATATAGGGTTTTATTAGTATTTTACACAACATATATAAAATTTAGATAGATCAACCAGTAATTACACCGTAAAAAAAATAATGTACATAATTTTCTATTAAAACCATAAGTTTAAAAAAATTTTCCCGCCAATCCCATAAAGGGATTTCGTTCAAAATTGAAATGTAATGTATAATTCCTGTTAATGCAAATGGGGGTCACTGGATTCTTTTTGTTGTTGATATTCAAAATAATTACATAACATGCATTGATTCACTCTTTGATAAAGAAAATTACAAAGCACATGGAATTCAATACCTGAAAGATGTAAAAAAATTCTATATCATGCTCATCTTCTTAGATTTTCATGTCTTATCAATTGGAAAAGAGATTGGAAAATTTATTTCCCCAAAGACATCGTTCAGCAAGGATCAAGCATTGATTGTGAAATTCATGTGTTGATTTGGAGTCATATTATTTGCTCTGGCTCGAATCTTAGATTTAACCAGGCAGACATGAAGCATTCAAGACGTTGGATTATGCATGAACTACTCCAGGCACAAGTTAGCAGGGAAGTGTGTACAGCATTTGCAACACATGTAGCGAGAATGCAAAATGCAGTCATTAATGCATCAACAAAAATGTATGCAACGTATAACAAATCTTATACATGAAACTGCACCTGCTCCATACAAGAAAACGATTTCATATTTTGTTGCGTTAGCTGAGTTTTTCCTTCATAACATGGGAAGGTGCTATGATCATTAGGAACAAAATGCAATGATCCTGATGCAATAAAATATAGATGCAAAGGATCGACAATGCAATCAAAAGTTCCATTTGAAATGTAGTCAAATCGACCTTATCCCAGCATCTGAAGATTTTTATTGCCCTTCATGCAGAACCCCACCAAAAAGGAAAATAAATAATTAATCATGCCACAAGACTGACAAATAGCAATCAGAGAGATAAAACCATCTATAAAACAAAATGTTTTTTTTGGAACTCCTCCCGACATCATCCAAAGTGGTGTTTAACTGTTTTTAAAAATTGTTTTTTAGAAACAAGGTGGATGTATATGGCAAAATAATTTATATCATAAAACAGTGAGAATTATTAAGAAAGTTTATTCTTTTTCTTTTAAAATTTTTGTGATACTTAACAAATTACTTTATCATTTTTATTCGTTTTTCTGTGTAGACCTTTTTGCAATTAAAATTGAATACCCACTCACCAACACATATATATAAATAATTTATTAAATATTTATTTATGTCTCTAAAAAAAATGAAAGACACAAAGAAATTAAATTTTTGCCCGTATTATCACATGGAAAAATTCCGAAAGAAATCTATATGATATTATTAGCCTATAAATATATATAAAAATTATATGTAACGTTATGAGCTTGCACCAAGTCATTAAGATTGGCTAGAACGCGTCTGGAAAAAAGGTAACTCATGACCAAGAAATTTGCAAACTCATCTTACGGTGTGTCAAATGTGAATATTTATCTTTTTCTCCACCCATTTTTTATATTCTGATTTCACCTTTTTTTTAAAAAAAAAATGTAGTGCGCAGAATAAACATGTAGTTTTTAGAAACTCTATTTCGTGATCCCGTATTTTCAGACCAGTTTTTCCTATGAATGACGCTTTCTTTTTCTTGTTATAAATATTATTAATACTTGCCTTATACACGCCCTTATTTCCTTTTTAACCTTTTAAATTAAGTAGGTAGAACCGGAGTGATCCTGAATGAGTAATATCACCTTCATTTACAAGTTATACATAATAAATATATATATATATATATATATATATATATATATATATATATATATATATATATATATATATACAGAGTGTTCCACAATTCGTGTCCCAAATGTAACTCGTAAAATGGAATTGCAAAAGTGCTCGTAGAAACTTCAAATTTCGTACAGTAATATTAGAGGGTCCTTTGTTTTGTGTTCTGGCAGTAAATATTTTTTCCCACCCTTATTTCACCCCTTCTGGGGGGTGCGTTCCCGTTCTTTATCAAAACCTTATGGGCTTACAATGTTAATGAAAATGAAAAAGAAAAATTTTGGAATTTCAGTCTGAAAATTTCCAACTAGGGGTTTTCGAGTATGAGAAAAACAGTGGTGACCTTATTTTTTTTCTGCCATTGACCCTTCAACCCTCGCAGGGGTCAATGTTGACCCCTAGAATGACTTTTTTTTTAATTCTCCGAATTTGTTGAAATTGGTATGATTTTATGGGTTATCGACGATGAAAAAACCCATGAAAACACTTGCGAATTGATAAAATTGACCCTTGACCCTTGCAGGGGTCAGTAGTGACCCCTAGAATGACCTTTTTAAAATTCTCCGAATTTGTTGAAATTGATATGCCTCTATGGGTTTCGAGGTTGACAAAACCCATGAAAATACCTACGAATTGATAAAATTGACCCTTGACCCTCGTAGGAGTCAGTGGTGACCCTTGATAGGATATTTTTAAAATTCTCCGAATTAGTTGAAATTGATATGCCTCTATGGGTTATCGAGGATTCGAAAACTAATGAAAACACTTGCGAGTTAATTAAAATAATTATTGACCTAGCAGGGGTCACTGCATGGTGAGCCTTGAAATTAATTTTTCCACATTCTCTCAATTTCATTGAATTTGATATGCATCTATCGGTTATTGAGAATGGAAAAACCCATGAAAACATTTGCAAATTCATCAAATTTATTGTTGACCTCGCATACTCTGAAACCTTTAAATACGAATTTTGGTGGTTTGGTGGAGATCGGCAAGAAAATCTATCAGATCAACTTAATTTAACATGGAAATCCCACAAGGAATAAATGTAAATCGTGAATCCACCTGACAAACAGTTTAAAATATTTTTAAAATTCGGAGAATTTTAAAAACATCCTTCCAAGGGTCACCACTGACCCCTACGAGGGTTAAGGGTCAATTTTATCAATTCACAGATATTTTCATGGGTTTTGTCAACCTCGACAACCCATATATAGAGGCATATCAATTTCAACTAATTCGGAGAATTTTAAAAATATCCTATCAAGGGTCACCACTGATTCTTATGAGGGTCAAGGGTCAATTTTATCAATTCGTAAGTATTTTCATGGGTTTTGTCAACCTCGAAACCCATAGAGGCATATCAATTTCAACAAATTCGGAGAATTTTAAAAAGGTCATTCTAGGGGTCACTACTGACCCCTGCAAGGGTCAAGGGTCAATTTTATCAATTTGCAAGTGTTTTCATGGGTTTTGTCATCCTCGACAACCCATAGAGGCATATCAATTTCATTGAAAACGGAGAATTTTAAAAAGGTCATTCTAGGGGTCACTACTGACCCCTGCGAGGGTCAAGGGTCAATTTTATCAACTCGCAAGTGTTTTCATGGGTTTTTTCAACGTCGATAACCCATAAAATCATATCAATTTCAACAAATTCGGAGAATTAAAAAAAAGTCATTCTAGAGGTCAACATTGACCCCTGCGAGGGGTGAAAGGTCAATGGCAGAAAAAAAATAAGGTCACCACTCTTTTTCTCATACTCGAAAACCCCTAGTTGGAAATTTTCAGACTGAAATTCGAAAATTTTTCTTTTTCATTTTCATTAACATTTTAAGCCCATAAGGTTTTGATAAAGAACGGGATCGCACCCCCCAGAAGGGGTGAAATAAGGGTGGGAAAAAAATTTCACTGCAAGAACACAAAACAAAGGACCCTCTACTACCACTGTACGAAATTTGAAGTTTCTACGAGCACTTTTGCAATTCCATTATACGAGTTACATTTGGGACACGAATTGTGGAACACTCTGTATATATATATATATATATATATATATACAGAGTGAACCACAATTCGCGTGCCAACTTTTTTCGTAAATTTGGTATTGCAAAAATTTTCGCACAAACTTCAAACTTCGTACACTTGTAGCTGAGGGTTGTAAAAATTAGTTCAGGGTGTTAAAATTTTTATTGGACACCAATAACACCCCTTTCAGGGGTGGTTTTTAAAAAAATTATTTTCGCCTTATGGGAATTCAATGTTAAATACAACTTTTTTTGAAATCATTGGAATTTTGCGGAAAAAGTTTCTAGCATAGGGTAATCGACCGTCCTGAACTCAGAAATAATTTTAGATTTTTTCCCCGACGCACCCCTGAGGGTGGAGACCTACCCCTAAAATCCATTTTCCTTAAAAATTGTGCTAAAATTATGAAATTAATTTTCAAGGGGTAATCGACCCTCCTGAACTCAGAAATAATTTTAGATTTTTTCCCCGACGCACCCCTGAGGGTGGAGACCTACCCCTAAAATCCATTTTCCTTAAAAATTGTGCTAAAATTATGAAATTAATTTTCAAGGAGTAATCGATCCTCCTGAACTCGGAAATAATTTTAGATTTTTTCCCTGACGCACCCCTGAGGGTGGAGACCTACCCCTAAAATCCATTTTTCTTAAAAATTGTGCTAAAATTATGAAATTAATTTTCTAGGAGTAATCGACCCTCCTGAACTCGGAAATAATTTTAAATTTTTTCTTTGACGCACCCCTGAGGGTGGAGACCTACCTCTAAAATCCATTTTCCTTAAAAATTGTGAAATTAATTTCCTAGGTGTAATTGACCCTCCTGAACTCGGAACTAATTTTAGATTTTTTTCCTCGATGCAACTCTGAGGGGAAACTAGCTGCTACCCACCATATCCTTCTTTCTTAATTATCGAGTAGAAATTGCGAATTAATTTTTTTTCAGGATGTATCGAAATTTTTCAGAGAAAAAATATCCCAGACTGACCCCTTCACTTGCAGCATGACAGTGGTTTCACTCAATGTGTCCACCGTTAATTGGCGTGATGGCACATGTTGGTCCGCTCAACGTGGCTATGTGTGTAGGTGCATAGCCTCTAACGTCTGAGGTGTGACTAATTCCATGCAACGTCTGATCTCCACTTTCTGTTTGTCAATTCGTCTCAAATCTCTTCTTGTGAACATTTTTCTTCAGAAAGAGATTTGAGACCATTGACGAGCTAAAAGTGACAGACGTTATGTGGAATTGGTTACATCTCAGTTGTTAAGAGCACACATAGCCTCGTTGTGCAGACCAACATGTGCCTTCACGCCATGCAATTAACGGTGAACACATCCATCGTCATGCTGCAAGTGAAGAGGTGAGTCTGTGATTTTTTTTTATGAAAGATTTTGATAAATTCCGGAAAAAATTTAATTCACAATTTCTACTCGATTATTAAGGAGAAAAGATATGGTCGGTAGCCGTTGACCCTCAGGGTTGCGTTAGGGAAAAAATCTAAAATTATTTCCGAGTTCAGAAGGGTAGAGTACACCTTGAAAATTAATTTTACAATTTTATCACAATTTTTAAGGAAAATGGATTTTAGGGGTAGTTCTCCACCCTCAGGAGTGCGTCGGGGAAAAAATCTAAAATTACTTCCGAGTTCAGGAGGGTCGATTACTCCTAGAAAATTAATTTCATAATTTTAGCACAATTTTTAAGAAAAATGGATTTTAGGGGTAGGTCTTTACCCTCAGGGGTGCGTCAGGGAAAAAAATCTAAAATTATTTCCGAGTTCAGGAGGTTCGATTACCCCTTGAAAATTAATTTCATAATTTTAGCATAATTTTTAAGGAAAATGGATTTTAGGGGTAGGTCTCCACCCTCAGGGGTGCGTCGGGGAAAAAATCTAAAATTATTTCCGAGTTCAGGAGGTTCGATTACCCCTTGAAAATTAATTTCATAATTTTAGCACAATTTTTAAGGAAAATGGATTTTAGGGGTAGGTCTCCACCCTCAGGGGTGCGTCGGGGAAAAAATCTAAAATTATTTCTGAGTTCAGGATGGTCAATTACCCTATGCTAGAAACTTTTTCCGCAAAATTCCAATGATTTCAAAAAAAGTTGTATTTAACATTGAATTCCCATAAGGCGAAAATAATTTTTTTAAAAACCACCCCTGAAAGGGGTGTTATTGGTATCCAATAAAAATTTTAACACCTTCGACTAATTTTTACAACCCTCAGCTACAAGTGTACCAAATTTGAAGTTTGTACGAAAATTTTTGCAATACCAAATTTACGAAAGAAGTTGGCACGCGAATTGTGGTTCACTCTGTATATATATATATATATATATATATATATATATATATATATATATATATATATATATATATATATATATATATATATATATATATATATATATATATATATATATATATATGTAACAACAAGCAGAGCATCTCTGTACATTAAAGCATACACTGCATTCCTATTTCAAAGCTGCTACACTTTTGATGAAGAGGGAATGCTCCATTTTACATTGAGCCCAAATTGTCAAAATTTATCATGCTTCAGCAGATGACAATGGTGATGAAGTTTGAAGAAAAATGCTGCGCTGCGTGCATTTGGTTTTATAAGTCCTGATGTCTTCTTTCAAATTGATGAATATTGTAGAAAATCGCATCTCAAATGTACATATTACTTATAGTATTTTCTTTATAATTTATGTTGCTATTTATCGTTTTACGTTTAATTTCACAATTTCAAGTGAAAAATTTTAAGTTTTGTACATAATTGATGTTTAGAATTATTTTTGACTATCACAATTAGAATAGGCAGAGAATCTCTGTACATTATACATTCTGCATTCCTATGTAAAATCTGCTACACTTTTGATGAAGAGGGAATGCTCCATTATACATGGAGCCCAGATTGTCAAAATGTAGCATGCTTTTGCAGATGACAATGGTGATAAGGTTTTAAGAAAAAGACTGTGCTGCGTGCTTTTGGTTTTATAAGTCCTGATGTCTTCTTTAAAGTTGATTAATATCGTAGAGAATCGCATCTCAAATGTACATATTACTTATAGTATTTTCTTTATGATTGATGTTGTCACTTATCGTATTACGTTTAATTTCACAATTTCAAGTGAAAAATTTTAAGTTTTGTACATAATTCATGTTTAGAGATATTGTGACTGTTACAAATAGAATAGGAAAAGAATTTCTGTAGAATTTAAATAATTCATTCCTATTATGTGAAACTACTATATTTTTGATGAAGAGGGAATGCACAATTTTACATGGAGCAAAATTTTCAAAATTTATCTTGCTTCAGCAGATGACAACGGTGATAAATTGAGAAGAAAAGACTGCGCTGCGTGCATTTGGTTGTATAAGTCCTGATGTCTTCTTTTAAGTTCATTGATATTGTAGAGAAACGCTTCTAAATGTATACACTGTAGAATTTATATACATTGCAAATACATACTGATAGTTTAAGTTTTGAGAACCCAAATTTACAATGTAACTCTATTGTAAATGAATAATTTTTTAACTTTGTACTTAAATATTTTTAAAAGTAATGGAATGTAGAAAATTACTGTTAGTACTAGCACATGATTTTTTTTATTAAAAATGAAAATAAATGATTCAAGTATTTTGTATTTAACCTCTGGATAGGTGATGGTACTGCTGTCTCTGAGAAACAGTAGTATGGAGGAAGCGGGTGGTGACTACATCAGTAAACAATATATAGGATTAGCGTAATCTAACGTTGGGGAACTTCAAAACAGTTTACAATGCAGATTGTTGCGTGTGGCCACTACCTTACGTTGGTGATTTGCCTCAGTAACTATGATGCTATTGGTATAGGGGTAACCTATCCAGAGGTAATAATTTTCAAAATCCTTGAAGTGATCCAAAAAATTTTCCAGGCAACTATACCTTGTGAATATCTCATTCATTGACTCATGAAGATTAATGTCATTTCGAGGATTTGTGACATACTGGCTACTGTGTCTTTTATTTATATTGAAGAAATCTATACATAACTATTCCATTGAAAAAGAAAAATGCATTCGGATTATAAATAGGAGATTGCTTTACTGTTGCATCTCTTATGTAAATAAATTGAAAAGGATGTACATAAACATACTTGGGAAGTGGTCAAATATGTGAAAATAGGTTCCTGAAAAACATAAAAAAAATGATAAAAAAAAGCAAAAAAAAAAAAAAAAACAAAAAAAAAATAAAAAAAAAATAAAAAATAATAAAAAAAACTATAAAAAAAACTAAAAAAAAAAACAATAAAAAAAAACCCTTCCTAATTTTACTGCTATGACCTTGCCGTGGTAGGAAGGGCTCACCATTTCTGGTTGCTTCTAAAACATGGTTTAGTTTAGAAGCACACAGAAATGGTGCTAACAGGCAGAATCTGAAGATAAGAATATAGGAGAATAAAATCAAAGTGAAAAAAAAATGTTTGGAAAATATTCCAATGTGAAATCAACTTGCTTAATAAAAAATACACATTTCATATATACAAATATATATATATATATATATATATATATATATATATATATATATATATATATATATATATATATATATATATATATATATATATATATATATATATATATATATATATAAATATATATATATATATATATAATATTATTCCTCATTAAAGAATAGATAGTACGGTTTATGAGATTCACAATTTCATTGTTTTGGAATCTATTACTTTTATAACCATCCCTCATCTTCTCTCGCATAACCGGGGTTGTAAAACAGCACGCGCAGCTCACACTTGACCTTTCTTGCTTCCTGCGTCTGTTACTTTTTTACTGTAGTTCTTATAAAACTGCTATATGAGATTCATAATTTAATAATATTTATTTTTTTGCTTTGTTGTAAGTGTCAACCTAAATAGTTATAAACTTTAATTAGGTGTGAATGTAGATAAAAAAAATCTTATTTCTATATCAAATACGAAGGGAACGTGTCTTTGGTGAAACAGAGCCGAGCACTAATATTTGTATTGAAGCCTGTAAGCTTGAGTTTTAAGCAGACGAGTTAAATGTGAGCTTCGCTCTATGTCAGGCAACCATTGCGCTTAAATGAAATAATTTTTTTTAACATGTGTCTCTCTCTAGATATTGTGGAGATTTTTGTTATATGGAATGTTATGTATTAAATATATTTTTCACCCATTATCGATAACTTGTTAAAGCAAATTTTCTATAAATTAATTTGATTATTTTAATTGAAACATCATTTTCAATTAATACGTCAAATTTCATATAGGTTGTGTAAAATACTAATGAAACCATAAATATTAATTTTGAACGAAATCCCTATTTGGTATTGAGGAGGAAAAAATCAAACTTATGGTTTTAATAGGAAATTATGCACATTATTTTTTTTACGGCGTAATTACTGGTTGATCTATCTAAATTTTATATATGTTGTGTAAAATACTAATTAAACCCTAAATTTTAATTTTGAACGAAATTCCTATTTGGAATTGGCGGGAAAAAAATTCAAACTTATGGTTTAAATAGGAGATAATGCACATTATTTTTTTTACGGCGTAACTACTGGTTGATCTATCTAAATTGTATATATGTTGTTTAAAATACTAATTAAACCCTATATTTTAATTTTGAACGAAATTCCTATTTGGAATTGGCGGGAAAAAAATTCAAACTAATGGTTTAAATAGGAAATTATGCACATTATTTTTTTTACGGCGTAATTACTGGTTGATCTATCTAAATTGTGTATATGTTGTTTAAAATACTAATTAAACCCTTTATTTTAATTTTGAACGAAATTCCTATTTGGAATTAGCGGGAAAAAAATTCAAACTTATGGTTTTAATAGAAAATTATGCACATTATTTTTTTACGGCGTAATTACTGGTTGATCTATCTAAATTTTATATATGTTGTGTAAAATACTTCTTAAACCCTATATTTTAATTTTGAACGAAATTCCTATTTGGAATTGGCGGGGAAAAAATTCAAACTTATGGTTTTAATAGGAAATCATGCACATTATTTTTTTTTACGGCGTAATTACAGGTTGATCTATCTAAATTTTATATATGTTGTGTAAAATACTATTTAAACCCTATATTTTAATTTTGAATGAAATTCCTATTTGGAATTGGCGGGAAAAAAATTCAAACTTATGGTTTTAATAGAAAATTATGCACATTATTTTTTTTACGGCGTAATTACTGGTTGATCTATCTAAATTGTATATATGTTGTTTAAAATACTAATTAAACCCTATATTTTAATTTTGAACGAAATTCATATTTGGAATTGGCGGGAAAAAAATTCAAACTTATGGTTTTAATTGGAAGTTATGCACATTATTTTTTTTACGGCGTAATTACTGGTTGATCTATCTAAATTTTATATATGTTGTGTAAAATACTAATTAAACCCTATATTTTAATTTTGAACGAAATTCCTATTTGGAATTGGCGGGAAAAAAATTCAAACCAATGGTTTAAATAGGAAATTATGCACATTATTTTTTTTACGGCGTAATTACTGGTTGATCTATCTAAATTTTATATATGTTGTGTAAAATACTATTTAAACCCTATATTTTAATTTTGAACGAAATTCCTATTTGGAATTGGCGGGAAAAAAATTCAAACTTATGGTTTTAATAGGAAATTATGCACATTATTTTTTTTACGGCGTAATTACTGGTTGATCTATCTAAATTTTATATATGTTGTGTAAAATACTAATTAAACCGTATATTTTAATTTTGAACGAAATTCCTATTTGGAATTGGCGGGAAAAAATTCAAACTTATGGTTTTAATAGGAAATTATGCACATTATTTTTTTTACGGCGTAATTACTGGTTGATCTATCTAAATTTTATATATGTTGTGTAAAATACTTCTTAAACCCTATATTTTAATTTTGAACGAAATTCCTATTTGGAATTGGCGGGAAAAAAATTCAAACTTATGGTTTTAATAGAAAATTATGCACATTATTTTTTTTACGGCGTAATTACTGGTTGATCTATCTAAATTTTATATATGTTGTTTAAATTACTAATTAAACCCTTTATTTTAATTTTGAACGAAATTCCTATTTGGAATTGGCGGGAAAAAAATTCAAACTTATGGTTTTAATAGGAAATTATGCACATTATTTTTTTTACGGCGTAATTACTGGTTGATCTATCTAAATTTTATATATGTTGTGTAAAATACTTCTTAAACCCTATATTTTTATTTTGAACGAAATTCCTATTTGGAATTGGCGGGGAAAAAATTCAAACTTATGGTTTTAATAGGAAATCATGCACATTATTTTTTTTTACGGCGTAATTACTGGTTGATCTATCTAAATTTTATATATTTTGTGTAAAATACTAATTAAACCCTATATTTTAATTTTGAACGAAATTCCTATATGGAATTGGCGGGAAAAAAATTAAAACTTATGGTTTTAATAGGAAATTATGCACATTATTTTTTTTACGGCGTAATTACTGGTTGATCTATCTAAATTTTATATATGTTGTGTAAAATACTTCTTAAACCCTATATTTTTATTTTGAACGAAATTCCTATTTGGAATTGGCGGGGAAAAAATTCAAACTTATGGTTTTAATAGGAAATCATGCACATTATTTTTTTTTACGGCGTAATTACTGGTTGATCTATCTAAATTTTATATATTTTGTGTAAAATACTAATTAAACCCTATATTTTAATTTTGAACGAAATTCCTATTTGGAATTAGCGGAAAAAAATTAAAACTTATGGTTTTAATAGAAAATTATGCACATTATTTTTTTACGTCGTAATTACTGGTTGATCTATCTAAATTTTATATATGTTGTGTAAAATACTATTTAAACCCTATATTTTACTTTTGAACGAAATTCCTATTTGGAATTGGCGGGAAAAAAATTCAAACTTATGGTTTTAATAGGAAATTATGCACATTATTTTTTTTACGGCGTAATTACTGGTTGATCTATCTAAATTTTATATATGTTGTTTAAAATACTAATTAAACCCTATATTTTAATTTTGAACGAAATTCCTATTTGGAATTGGCGGGAAAAAAAATCAAACTTATGGTTTTAATAGAAAATTATGCACATTATTTTTTTACGGCGTAATTACTGGTTGATCTATCTAAATTTTATATATGTTGTGTAAAATACTTCTTAAACCCTATATTTTAATTTTGAACGAAATTCCTATTTGGAATTGGCGGGGAAAAAATTCAAACTTATGGTTTTAATAGGAAATCATGCACATTATTTTTTTTTACGGCGTAATTACAGGTTGATCTATCTAAATTTTATATATGTTGTGTAAAATACTATTTAAACCCTATATTTTAATTTTGAACGAAATTCCTATTTGGAATTGGCGGGAAAAAAATTCAAACTTATGGTTTTAATAGAAAATTATGCACATTATTTTTTTACGGCGTAATTACTGGTTGATCTATCTAAATTTTATATATGTTGTTTAAAATACTAATTAATCCCTATATTTTAATTTTGAACGAAATTCCTATTTGGAATTGGCGGGGAAAAAATTCAAACTTATGGTTTTAATAGAAAATTATGCACATTATTTTTTTTACGTCGTAATTACTGGTTGATCTATCTAAATTTTATATATGTTGTGTAAAATACTATTTAAACCCTATATTTTAATTTTGAACGAAATTCCTATTTGGAATTGGCGGGAAAAAAATTCAAACTTATGGTTTTAATAGGAAATTATGCACATTATTTTTTTTACGGCGTAATTACTGGTTGATCTATCTAAATTTTATATATGTTGTGTAAAATACTAATTAAACCCTATATTTTAATTTTGAACGAAATTCCTATTTGGAATTGGCGGGAAAAAATTCAAACTTATGGTATTAATAGGAAATTATGCACATTATTTTTTTTACGGCGTAATTACTAGTTGATCTATCTAAATTTTATATATGTTGTGTAAAATACTTCTTAAACCCTATATTTTAATTTTGAACGAAATTCCTATTTGGAATTGGCGGGAAAAAAATTCAAACTTATGGTTTTAATAGAAAATTATGCACATTATTTTTTTTACGGCGTAATTACTGGTTGATCTATCTAAATTTTATATATGTTGTTTAAAATACTAATTAAACCCTATATTTTAATTTTGAACGAAATTCCTATTTGGAATTGGCGGGAAAAAAATTCAAACTTATGGTTTTAATTGGAAGTTATGCACATTATTTTTTTTACGGCGTAATTACTGGTTGATCTATCTAAATTTTATATATGTTGTGTAAAATACTAATTAAACCCTATATTTTAATTTTGAACGAAATTCCTATTTGGAATTGGCGGGAAAAAAATTCAAACCAATGGTTTAAATAGGAAATTATGCACATTATTTTTTTTACGGCGTAATTACTGGTTGATCTATCTAAATTTTATATATGTTGTGTAAAATACTATTTAAACCCTATATTTTAATTTTGAACGAAATTCCTATTTGGAATTGGCGGGAAAAAAATTCAAACTTATGGTTTTAATAGGAAATTATGCACATTATTTTTTTTACGGCGTAATTACTGGTTGATCTATTTAAATTTTATATATGTTGTGTAAAATACTAATTAAACCGTATATTTTAATTTTGAACGAAATTCCTATTTGGAATTGGCGGGAAAAAATTCAAACTTATGGTTTTAATAGGAAATTATGCACATTATTTTTTTACGGCGTAATTACTGGTTGATCTATCTAAATTTTATATATGTTGTGTAAAATACTAATTAAACCCTAAATTTTAATTTTGAACGAAATTCCTATTTGGAATTGGCGGGAAAAAAATTCAAACTTATGGTTTAAATAGGAGATAATGCACATTATTTTTTTTACGGCGTAACTACTGGTTGATCTATCTAAATTGTATATATGTTGTTTAAAATACTAATTAAACCCTATATTTTAATTTTGAACGAAATTCCTATTTGGAATTGGCGGGAAAAAAATTCAAACTAATGGTTTAAATAGGAAATTATGCACATTATTTTTTTTACGGCGTAATTACTGGTTGATCTATCTAAATTGTGTATATGTTGTTTAAAATACTAATTAAACCCTTTATTTTAATTTTGAACGAAATTCCTATTTGGAATTAGCGGGAAAAAAATTCAAACTTATGGTTTTAATAGAAAATTATGCACATTATTTTTTTACGGCGTAATTACTGGTTGATCTATCTAAATTTTATATATGTTGTGTAAAATACTTCTTAAACCCTATATTTTAATTTTGAACGAAATTCCTATTTGGAATTGGCGGGGAAAAAATTCAAACTTATGGTTTTAATAGGAAATCATGCACATTATTTTTTTTTACGGCGTAATTACAGGTTGATCTATCTAAATTTTATATATGTTGTGTAAAATACTATTTAAACCCTATATTTTAATTTTGAACGAAATTCCTATTTGGAATTGGCGGGAAAAAAATTCAAACTTATGGTTTTAATAGAAAATTATGCACATTATTTTTTTTACGTCGTAATTACTGGTTGATCTATCTAAATTTTATATATGTTGTGTAAAATACTAATTAAACCCTATATTTTAATTTTGAACGAAATTCCTATTTGGAATTGGCGGGAAAAAAATTCAAACCAATGGTTTAAATAGGAAATTATGCACATTATTTTTTTTACGGCGTAATTACTGGTTGATCTATCTAAATTTTATATATGTTGTGTAAAATACTATTTAAACCCTATATTTTAATTTTGAACGAAATTCCTATTTGGAATTGGCGGGAAAAAAATTCAAACTTATGGTTTTAATAGGAAATTATGCACATTATTTTTTTTACGGCGTAATTACTGGTTGATCTATCTAAATTTTATATATGTTGTGTAAAATACTAATTAAACCCTATATTTTAATTTTGAACGAAATTCCTATTTGGAATTGGCGGGAAAAAATTCAAACTTATGGTTTTAATAGGAAATTATGCACATTATTTTTTTTACGGCGTAATTACTGGTTGATCTATCTAAATTTTATATATGTTGTGTAAAATACTTCTTAAACCCTATATTTTAATTTTGAACGAAATTCCTATTTGGAATTGGCGGGAAAAAAATTCAAACTTATGGTTTTAATAGAAAATTATGCACATTATTTTTTTTACGGCGTAATTACTGGTTGATCTATCTAAATTTTATATATGTTGTTTAAATTACTAATTAAACCCTTTATTTTAATTTTGAACGAAATTCCTATTTGGAATTGGCGGGAAAAAAATTCAAACTTATGGTTTTAATAGGAAATTATGCACATTATTTTTTTTACGGCGTAATTACTGGTTGATCTATCTAAATTTTATATATGTTGTGTAAAATACTTCTTAAACCCTATATTTTTATTTTGAACGAAATTCCTATTTGGAATTGGCGGGGAAAAAATTCAAACTTATGGTTTTAATAGGAAATCATGCACATTATTTTTTTTTACGGCGTAATTACTGGTTGATCTATCTAAATTTTATATATTTTGTGTAAAATACTAATTAAACCCTATATTTTAATTTTGAACGAAATTCCTATTTGGAATTGGCGGGAAAAAATTCAAACTTATGGTTTTAATAGGAAATTATGCACATTATTTTTTTTACGGCGTAATTACTGGTTGATCTATCTAAATTTTATATATGTTGTGTAAAATACTTCTTAAACCCTATATTTTAATTTTGAACGAAATTCCTATTTGGAATTGGCGGGAAAAAAATTCAAACTTATGGTTTTAATAGAAAATTATGCACATTATTTTTTTTACGGCGTAATTACTGGTTGATCTATCTAAATTTTATATATGTTGTTTAAATTACTAATTAAACCCTTTATTTTAATTTTGAACGAAATTCCTATTTGGAATTGGCGGGAAAAAAATTCAAACTTATGGTTTTAATAGGAAATTATGCACATTATTTTTTTTACGGCGTAATTACTGGTTGATCTATCTAAATTTTATATATGTTGTGTAAAATACTTCTTAAACCCTATATTTTTATTTTGAACGAAATTCCTATTTGGAATTGGCGGGGAAAAAATTCAAACTTATGGTTTTAATAGGAAATCATGCACATTATTTTTTTTTACGGCGTAATTACTGGTTGATCTATCTAAATTTTATATATTTTGTGTAAAATACTAATTAAACCCTATATTTTAATTTTGAACGAAATTCCTATTTGGAATTGGCGGGAAAAAAATTAAAACTTATGGTTTTAATAGGAAATTATGCACATTATTTTTTTTACGGCGTAATTACTGGTTGATCTATCTAAATTTTTTATATGTTGTGTAAAATACTTCTTAAACCCTATATTTTTATTTTGAACGAAATTCCTATTTGGAATTGGCGGGGAAAAAATTCAAACTTATGGTTTTAATAGGAAATCATGCACATTATTTTTTTTTACGGCGTAATTACTGGTTGATCTATCTAAATTTTATATATTTTGTGTAAAATACTAATTAAACCCTATATTTTAATTTTGAACGAAATTCCTATTTGGAATTAGCGGAAAAAAATTAAAACTTATGGTTTTAATAGAAAATTATGCACATTATTTTTTTACGTCGTAATTACTGGTTGATCTATCTAAATTTTATATATGTTGTGTAAAATACTATTTAAACCCTATATTTTACTTTTGAACGAAATTCCTATTTGGAATTGGCGGGAAAAAAATTCAAACTTATGGTTTTAATAGGAAATTATGCACATTATTTTTTTTACGGCGTAATTACTGGTTGATCTATCTAAATTTTATATATGTTGTTTAAAATACTAATTAAACCCTATATTTTAATTTTGAACGAAATTCCTATTTGGAATTGGCGGGAAAAAAAATCAAACTTATGGTTTTAATAGAAAATTATGCACATTATTTTTTTACGGCGTAATTACTGGTTGATCTTTCTAAATTTTATATATGTTGTGTAAAATACTTCTTAAACCCTATATTTTAATTTTGAACGAAATTCCTATTTGGAATTGGCGGGAAAAAAATTCAAACTTATGGTTTTAATAGAAAATTATGCACATTATTTTTTTTACGGCGTAATTACTGGTTGATCTATCTAAATTTTATATATGTTGTTTAAAATACTAATTAATCCCTATATTTTAATTTTGAACGAAATTCCTATTTGGAATTGGCGGGGAAAAAATTCAAACTTATGGTTTTAATAGAAAATTATGCACATTATTTTTTTTACGTCGTAATTACTGGTTGATCTATCTAAATTTTATATATGTTGTGTAAAATACTATTTAAACCCTATATTTTAATTTTGAACGAAATTCCTATTTGGAATTGGCGGGAAAAAAATTCAAACTTATGGTTTTAATAGGAAATTATGCACATTATTTTTTTTACGGCGTAATTACTGGTTGATCTATCTAAATTTTATATATGTTGTGTAAAATACTTCTTAAACCCTATATTTTAATTTTGAACGAAATTCCTATTTGGAATTGGCGGGAAAAAAATTCAAACTTATGGTTTTAATAGAAAATTATGCACATTATTTTTTTTACGGCGTAATTACTGGTTGATCTATCTAAATTTTATATATGTTGTTTAAAATACTAATTAATCCCTATATTTTAATTTTGAACGAAATTCCTATTTGGAATTGGCGGGGAAAAAATTCAAACTTATGGTTTTAATAGGAAATTATGCACATTATTTTTTTTACGGCGTAATTACTGGTTGATCTATCTAAATTTTATATATGTTGTGTAAAATACTTCTTAAACCCTATATTTTAATTTTGAACGAAATTCCTATTTGGAATTGGCGGGGAAAAAATTCAAACTTATGGTTTTAATAGGAAATCATGCACATTATTTTTTTTTACGGCGTAATTACTGGTTGATCTATTTAAATTTTATATATGTTGTGTAAAATACTAATTAAACCCTATATTTTAATTTTGAACGAAATTCCTATTTGGAATTGGCGGGGAAAAAATTCAAACTTATGGTTTTAATAGGAAATCATGCACATTATTTTTTTACGGCGTAATTACTGGTTGATCTATCTAAATTTTATATATGTTGTGTAAAATACTTCTTAAACCCTATATTTTAATTTTGAACGAAATTCCTATTTGGAATTGGCGGGGAAAAAATTCAAACTTATGGTTTTAATAGGAAATCATGCACATTATTTTTTTTTACGGCGTAATTACTGGTTGATCTATCTAAATTTTATATATGTTGTGTAAAATACTTCTTAAACCCTTTATTTTAATTTTGAACGAAATTCCTATTTGGAATTGGCGGGAAAAAAATTCAAACTTATGGTTTTAATAGAAAATTATGCACATTATTTTTTTTACGGCGTAATTACTGGTTGATCTATCTAAATTTTATATATGTTGCTTAAATTACTAATTAAACCCTTCATTTTAATTTTGAACGAAATTCCTATTTGGAATTGGCGGGAAAAAAATTCAAACTTATGGTTTTAATAGGAAATTATGCACATTATTTTTTTTACGGCGTAATTACTGGTTGATCTATCTAAATTTTATATATGTTGTGTAAAATACTTCTTAAACCCTATATTTTAATTTAGAACGAAATTCCTATTTGGAATTGGCGGAAAAAAAATTCAAACTTATGGTTTTAATAGAAAATTATGCATATTATTTTTTTTACGGCGTAATTACTGGTTGATCTATCTAAATTTTATATATGTTGCTTAAATTACTAATTAAACCCTTCATTTTAATTTTGAACGAAATTCCTATTTGGAATTGGCGGGGAAAAAATTCAAACTTATGGTTTTAATAGGAAATCATGCACATTATTTTTTTTTACGGCGTAATTACTGGTTGATCTATCTAAATTTTATATATTTTGTGTAAAATACTAATTAAACCCTATATTTTAATTTTGAACGAAATTCCTATTTGGAATTAGCGGGAAAAAATTCAAACTTATGGTTTTAATAGGAAATTATGCACATTATTTTTTTTACGTCGTAATTACTGGTTGATCTATCTAAATTTTATATATGTTGTGTAAAATACTATTTAAACCCTATATTTTAATTTTGAACGAAATTCCTATTTGGAATTGGCGGGAAAAAAATTCAAACTTATGGTTTTAATAGGAAATTATGCACATTATTTTTTTTACGGCGTAATTACTGGTTGATCTATCTAAATTTTATATATGTTGTTTAAAATACTAATTAAACCCTTTATTTTAATTTTGAACGAAATTCCTATTTGGAATTGGCGGGAAAATATTCAAACTTATGGTTTTAATAGGAAATTATGCACATTATTTTTTTTACGGCGTAATTACTGGTTGATCTATCTAAATTTTATATATGTTGTGTAAAATACTTCTTAAACCCTATATTTTAATTTTGAACGAAATTCCTATTTGGAATTGGCGGGGAAAAAATTCAAACTTATGGTTTTAATAGGAAATCATGTACATTATTTTTTTTTACGGCGTAATTACTGGTTGATCTATCTAAATTTTATATATGTTGTGTAAAATACTAATTAAACCCTATTTTTTAATTTTGAACGAAATTCCTATTTGGAATTGGCGGGAAAAAAATTCAAACTTATGGTTTTAACAGGAAATTATGCACATTATTTTTTTTACGGCGTAATTACTGGTTGATCTATCTAAATTTTATATATGTTGTGTAAAATACTATTTAAACCCTATATTTTAATTTTGAACGAAATTCCTATTTGGAATTGGCGGGGAAAAAATTCAAACTTATGGTTTTAATAGAAAATTATGCACATTATTTTTTTTACGGCGTAATTACTGGTTGATCTATCTAAATTATATATATGTTGTTTAAAATACTAATTAAACCCTACATTTGAATTTTGAACGAAATTCCTATTTGGAATTTGCGGGAAAAAAATTCAAACTTATGGTTTTAATAGGAAATTATGCACATTATTTTTTTACGGCGTAATTACTGGTTGATCTATCTAAATTATATATATGTTGTGTAAAATACTAATTCAACCCTATATTTTAATTTTGAACGAAATTCCTATTTGGAATTGGCGGGAAAAAAATATCAAACTTTGGTTCTGCATACAAAAGGAATCAAAGAATTTTTTTACGGTGTAATTACTGGTTGATCAATCTAAATTTGATATATGTTGTGTAAAATTCTAATTATACCCTATATTTAAATTTTGAACGAAATTCCTATTTGGAATTGGCGGTAAAAAAGATCAAACTTATGGTTTTAATAGGAGGATGCACATTATTTTTTTTACGGTGTAATTACTGGTTGATCAATCTAAATTTGATATATGGTGTTGTAATAATTATGTCAATGAAAACTAGCTATATTATATATTTATAAAAAAAAATCGTATTTGGGATCAGCGCTGGGCGCGGGACAACAACTCATATATTTAATCTCATTATAAAATGTTTCTAATTTTTATTTTCATACTTTCTATTTTCAATTTTAATTATTCTATATGTCCCCCATGTATATTGCTGTTTATTAATATATGCTTGTACGTGGATAACTTACGTTTGTCCCTAAATTTAGTGGTAGTTTTTAAGTTGCTTTCCTGCATTTCACTAGTGTGGATGATGATAACTTCTGGTTTGTCCCTAAATTTAGTGATATTTTTTAATGTTGCTTTCCTGCATTTCACTAGTGTGGATGAGGATGTGGATGTGGATATCTTCAGTCCGGTGCTGGATCCGACCCTGGTGCAGCACTTAAGAGATATGCATACATACAGTATGCATACGTGCGCATATATATGCATAATATACAGTACTTGTTAGGGCAATATTGGGGGCACTCCCTAAAAATTCTATAGTGCATAGATGTTTGCACTTAATTCCAGGTGTCTTAAAGGCACGTGATTAATTTTTATCGATTACGCAACCACCGGCAATAATTTATATATGCATACACACACAGTGTATGTATGCATACTATATTATATGTATCATACCGTACCTTGTGATCCAAGCACCACAATTTTCCCTTCGATAGTCTTCATTTCAAATCTAAATCCTTATCTGTGTGTCACCGATATTTTATCTTAACACTGTTCTTGTCCATTCTCTAAATTAAACTACTAAAAATTTACATGCAATGTAAAGGCTGCTGCTTGCAAGACTTGACGTTCAAATATTTATGTTGTTTACTGTGACAGTGACAAAAAGAAAAAAATGTAAAAAAAGTCATATGATTGATTACGACATTACGACTTAAAAAAATATTTGACCTTGAGTAAATACAAAGAGTTCATTATATGAACAATAGATGGCAGAAGCTGCAAGCCCAAACGCCTCAAACGTTTTTTTTTTTTATTCCTTGGTGGGAACTAGCATAAAATTTTAAGGGTAAGGTACGTAACGCCACCAATGTTAAAAAAAGTCCCTCACACAAAAATTATGAAAAAAATTTAAAATGTTCCTCTCTACACCCCCTATCAGTAGCTAAAATATCAGGTATACAAATACGATCTAGTTTTTGAGTTAATTATGAATTTTTAAAGTTGACTACTTTAACATGGAGAAATGAAACTTCCATGTTAAATTAGTCAACTTTAAGTACTGATAGGGGGTGTAGAGGAGAACATTTTAAATTTTTTTCAGAATTTTTGTGTGAGGGATTTTTTTTAACATTGGTGGCGTTACCTTACCCTTAAATAGTATTTTTGGTGGACAATTTTTATTTATATTTTTTTTTTTTTTGCATTTTACATGATTGCACTATAAAAAGTAAAACATTATCAGAAAAATGACATTATTCATATAATCGATATAATAAATAAAAGTTAAAAAGAAAATTTTTTAATTAAAATAATAAGCCTTATGATTTTTTTTTGTTTTTTTGCGGCAAATTTCCGTATATGCGTATCTGTATAAATTACATTTTTTTTTATATACTATGTTTTATATGTTCTATAATCGCTGTATTTTAATTACATTATTAAAAAACTGCTGTGTTCTAAGACATTGATCGAAATGATGTCGCTATAATAATATAGTAACATCGCATTACATAAATTACATAATACATTTTTTTTATTATTATTATCATTAACATATATGTTCCATATATATATATATATATATATATATATATATATATATATATATATATATATATATATATATATATATATATATATATATATATATATATATATATATATATAGCTATAAGTTCAAAAAATACTTCTAGGGCTAGCTGGCTGTGATATATATTTTGAAATTTGGTGCTGGTAGTGGCGGGGGCTGGGGGGCGTGTAAATAAAAATCTCTCCAACTTGAAATGTATCTTGAACAAAAGCTGTGGAGTTGTATGCTGTAACACATAATTCATAATATTAAATTGATTGACGTGAGGCCCGGATGTTCTTTCTCATCGGGTGCCGCCTTTTTTTGCATTGATGATCCTAGAAGTGAGTCATCGACGGTTCAATTTTGTTATAATTGCAGCTCGATCTTTAATCATGCAGCCAGCTGAACTTCAACTATTATAAATTGGTAAATGCATATATGAATGAAATTATACAACGGTCTATTGAAATGGAACAATAAAACAATATAATAATACCACAATAAAGTGAATAAATAGTACGTATCAATTATAGTTGCTACAATTTTGATTTTTTGTCGTCGAGCTTAGCCCAGTGTAAATGTAAATGTGTAAATGTAAATGTAAACGCAACCTTTTTAGTCTATAAAATGTAAAGCAATAAAAGAAAATATGTTTAATAAATACGCATTGCAATCACATCAATCAATTTTATGGAGCAGAATCTCCAGGGGCGTAGACAAGGGGGGGGGGGGTTATAACCCGATAACCCCCCCCTTGAGAGCTGAACCTTAGTAAATTTTAAGGGAAAACTAACAAAAAATGGTACTCGACGGATATACGATTTAGATAAAATTTTATGAAAATTTTTCTTAAAATTTTTTTTAAAAATATATATCCCCGAAACACATCGTTAATACATCTCTAATTTATTTAAAAACCGTCTACAGTATTATAATTATTTAAGTATGGAATAATTCTATTATTATAGTTATATTATGTATAAGTGTTCATTATTAAGTTATTTATGTTTTTGTATAATACGAAAAGACAACAATTTAAAATATAAAAAACGTTGAAAACATTCCCCGCGTGATGTTCATCAGCATTGCATGAAAATATATTATTTTTTAATTAATTATATCTATATAGGGTATATTACATCTTACTATTGCTAGTTTTATTGTCTAATATCTTCAAAATTATTATCGAAGTTAAAAAAATCCGATTTTTTAAATGTATTAATTTTACAGTATGAGACTTTAAATATGTAATAAATTAAATTTCCTGTTTGGAAAATTTATATAAATATTTAATTTTTTCTTGTTCGTACATCAGTACATCGTCTTAAAATATAGTCTATTTTTTATAAGAAAAAATAGTGACAAAAATATTGTAACTACAAAATTTACGATTTACAAATATAAGAAATTTGCTGCAACTTTTCATCGAAAAAAATTATAGTCCACGTCCCTTTTTCAAAAAAATCGCGCATCATGAAACTAATAAAAATAGTATAAAAGCGAAAAGTGGTTGTTAGATGAATTACTTGATTTAACTTAAATTATTTACTCAATTAAAGCTTTATTTATTACGTTAGTGCACGTATAATATTAAATATTGAAAAGAAATTAAAAAAAAATGGGGTGCAAAAAATATAAAATTTTAACAAAATTGCATCATTCTTTATAATAGTATTTTTTCATAATTTTACCCTAAAAAAGGGGCGTGTCCTTGAAAAAAATCGCGCCTGCGGCGGGCTATTGCGGGGCTACGCCCCCCAAACCCCCCAGTGGGCTGTTCTCAATCTTTGTCTTGAAGAACCCCCCCCTTGGACAAATCCTGGCTACGCCACTGCAGAATCTCCTTAAAACATTCCGTATATAGATATTTAATATATATGTTCCTTGATTCTTGATGCCTAGCTGAATCGATATATTTTAAAAATCTGATTATATAATCAAACGTATATACAAATTTAACCCAAAAGTGCCATGACATATGAATTCTATATCTTGTAATATTATAATTATTAATTATAAGTATTTTTTTAATATTATTGAGTATAATAATAATATTATATATAGTGTGTATATTTATATATTATATTTATAGAACACATTGTTTTATTCACTGAAATGTACAGTTGTGTTTTTCCAAATATTCTTTTATAAATATATTATACACATTATGTAATATTATATACAATATATTTATTCATTTTATTGTATTTATTATAATTTAATATAGATCGATATATACTAATCACACTATTATATTATCAGTTATATAGATTTAATTATTATATTATATATTATAGTAATAACTTAAAAAAAAAAGGAATAATAATGACATCGCTAAATATATTTTTATTGCAAGTTAATTAATTGTTAGCAATTGAAATATGACTTTTATTTAAATCGTAAAAATTAAAACATTTAATGCTATAATTTACTTCTACGTTTAAAACAATATAATAACCTCAATATATTAAAATTTATCCTACAAGACTGATGAGAGAGAGACATAGAATTACGTTATTGTTATATTATATGTCTATAGATAATTTAATTGCCCCCTCCCCCTCCGAGGCTTCCGCCCCCCTCATTCTCTCCAAGTCTCCAATTAGTATAATTCAAACTTAAATAATAAAACTTTAAGTTATTTTATTATTCATAAATTTTTAAGCAACGTTCTTAAACGTATCTTAATTATTAAATTTACTTTTAATGCAATTAATATATATATATACATGATATATTAAGATGAATTTCAAGTGTACTCGCGGCTAGTAATAAATAATTCATAAAATTGTAAACATGAAACTTAACCAGAGTCATCACTGTATATATTTGTATATATCTGAGGGTCAGGCACTTTGAGCTTTCAACGTGACGAGCAAATGACACGTACGTCTCTTCAAGTGCAGCTGTTATAGTGAGATGATATTTATTTTGCTTTGTATATAGCAACGTGTCCCTGTCACCGCTCATGATGTTTGCAATGTTTGCCCTGCAATGAGAGATAATTATAAGAGCTTAGCTATTTTCATACAGTAAATATGAGTAGCTAGCTAGGGTATGTGTTGACTCTAACTTAAGATGTAATGTACACAATATGTCATATGAGAGGAGTCGTCGAGGTATATTATATTTATAATGTTAATTCCGTGATACAATTTGAAGGCCATTTTGAGTTTTTTAATTACGGAAATGTGCATGCATGGTGATGAGTCTATTTTTGAACTATATATATAATAACTTGCATGCCGTATAAATACCATATCAATTTCAGGGTATACTATATAATACATATCAGGTCTGTTCGTAATTAAACTCTAGCTGCTCGAAAAATACCTTGCCTTATATATACACCAGCTCAGAGGGTGAAGTAGGCAGTGATATAATATAAAAAATATATAAAATAATATGCAAATGACGTCACAGTTTTTGTTCGTAAACCGTAAACCCAAAAAGATCCTGTTTATAGTACTCCGCGAGCAGGGTTTATGAATAGGCCTTTGGCCTTATATCCAACATGTGCATGTGTATATAAAAAGATTTTTAAACTATCGTAAATATAATTATAATTTTAAAATCTTAGTCTCTAATATATAGTATATTTTTTAAACATATTGATCGACGCTGGATGAATCATATGTGTTAATTAATTGGTAATTGACGAGAGAAATTTTCCTGGGCGATGTACTGGACAGAGAAATAGTAATAAAAAAAAAATATAGTATTACGAACGGAAAATGAAAAAAAAAAAAAAAAAATGAGAATAAGAATTGAATGAATTATTATATATTATAGTTCCTAAAAAAATAATAATGTTCCAATTCAAATTCTTTATTCCGTTTAGGTTGTACATATATATAGGCATAGATTAATAATAAAAATGAATATTGACCTAATTAAATGTAAAAAAAGTAGTTCATGCAGAAAGAGGTTCTTGCAAATTAACAATAAAAACAATTAGTTTCATTAAAAGTTTTACATTGCAAAATGTTTTGTTGTTCCAATTTTGATAGCAGGTCGCAGCAGCTAGGTCTCGGTATTAGGTATAGACCGATGGTGCTCATTGCTGGCTGCAGCACGAATGATGCAAGTAAATGCATATAACTGGGTCACAGCTGCATGCATGTGCAGCAGGAGCGCGCGCGACTTGCAGCAAGTAGCAGCTGAGCTCGACAAATGCATGCAACTGTCGGACACTGCATATAAAGGGATGAGTTTTAACTATGAAACACGTTTCAAGGTGCTCTCCTCTTCGTCAATGATTCTCTCTGTACATATCAAGGACACATGGAGATTTTTTTTTATATTTCTTTTGTTAACCGTCAATCCCGTCAGAACGTTGAACTTAAAATAAAAGCCTTGGCTCAAAGCCTTAAATACTTTTGCCAACAAAAAGATGAAAAAAAAACAAGTTTATATGCATTGAAATGAAATATAATTAAATATCATGTAAAAATATAAAATAAAAATGACTTTTTAAATGTCACTAATTAAAAATTTTGACTGGTATATATAAAATAATAATGATGGCATTTTCTCATTATTATTTACTGCATGATGTATTTTATTTATATATATAATGTAATAATGTGCTCTCATTTTATAAAAGCAAAATTAAATCAATATCTGCATGGGAAAAATTCACATCAGGATAAAAATAGATCATGCTGATATGCATTTATATTTCGCAACTGCATGATGCACGTGCAGTTATATATATATATATATATATATATATATATATATATATATATATATATATAATTGCAACAACAATTTATATTATATATAATATACTCGTATATATAATAATGATCAAGTTGATGAACATTCAGGACTTTTAATGTTTATAATAAAAATTTGACTATATCATTTTTATGGATTTTAGAAACAAACAATTTAAAACTTTTATGAGTATATAAAATGAATATATATATATATATATATATATATATATATATATATATATATATATATAATATATTATATAATTAATTATAATGCTATTAAAAATTGTTAAACTACAACAAAAATATTTTTTTCATACAATTTTAAACTCTTTTGGGGGTTCAGTTAAAACTTTAAATTTATTCCAAAGCGCATGAGGACAATGAAAGTATATACGCAGTTTTCGTAGGAACCTTGCAGATCGATTTATTCTAAAACGCGGAGAAATGAGATACACGCATAATATATACCCTCGATCTCGTGTGCGCAATGAAAGCCTATACACGTGTATTAATTAATCAGTATTGATATTGTTGTATTTACACACAGTATACATATTTTTTATACAGTATATATATATATAATTATTATATGTAGTTCTTCGCACGTTGCGATTGCTTCATCGGATAATAATTGCACGTGTGTCTAATAGATCAACATTAATTTGCGCACATACAGCGCGAGCTCTCTCGTGTCTTTTCTATATAGCTGAGAGCTGAGACGCATTTAAAAGACAGTTGCAACCTTGGATATATTTAAATTATATCTTCTTTTTTATTATATATTGTATGCTGGTCATTTAAAATGCGTATACTAAATAATAAAAGAGACTTTTAACGTTTAAAGTTTTTTGTCTGATTGAGGGGTTGAAAAACCAACCTGCCGTTTTACTTTTGTAAACCTCCCCTTTCATGACCAGTTTTTTTTTACCTAACACTCCTCTGGATCCTGCACTGTTGCTATGCGAGTTTCATATGGGAAGCGCAGTAGGGAACGGTATAGTGGAAGGAGAATGAGGGGGGAATTATTAGGAAGCCCTTTAAATATTAAAGGTCTCTTGAAAAGAAATTTGAAATAGCGTAATAGCATTAATGCTAAATCATTGAAAATTTCATATCAAAATTCTTACATTGTATACTTTTTTTATTATGATTTATTAACCGTATTTTTTAAAAGTCCTCTTCTTGTATACAAACACAAAACCATATGATTCCCCTCTAATCATTTCCCCTCTGTGTGAACACTGTGAACCAATGAGAAGTGAGAATTTCAGTCACGTGACCCACTGCTTGGTTTCCAGCTGATGCAAGGCAAGTGAGGGGAAAAAGAACAGCAGACGACAAACAGACGTGGATGTAAATGCTTGTGTTCTTGACAGAGTTTGCTGGATTGAAATACTGAGTTTTATCTTTAAATAGTTCTCAATACTGCATTTAGTATTGATCTATATCGGTGTTTTAGTGTCATTTGTTTTAGAACTTTTAATTTCATAAATTTACTATTTGCTTATCGAAGTTACCATACTGTATTAGGTAAGTCTGCCAGTTTTTGTGCTTTTTGTTACACTTATTTTGGGATAAAAGACAAATCAAGGCATGCTTGTGTTTTATTATAAACCATTTTATTTCAGATTCAAGTAGCATCTTCTAGCAACAAATATATTTTTTATTCACACTTCTCCTTCATTTCACGGTTGAGAAATCCTTTATGTATACAATGCATAATTATATTTTTTGTGTACATTATATATTTTATAACTGTTCTATAAAATAACTAACTATATTTATATATATAACTATATAAGATTTTTTTTATATAAATTATGTTATTTCGTTAGCCCGTATGGAGGATATTAATAGAATAGTTAGTTCTTTTCAAGTATGCATATATGTGCTTCGTCACCTCCCCTATATAGAGTACACATACTAAAATATTAAATAAAAATCCAGCTGTTATCAAAAGTATGTTGCTCTGTGGGGGATAATACAAAATGTAGTACAAGGTTTAGAATAGAACAAAAAAATGCGGGTGTCTCATAATTTTTTCACTGTTAAGTTGAATATCTGTGACAAGTCATAAAACCACATGGCATGCATTGTCTTGACAGTATCAGCTGTTGATAAGAATAAGAGGCACGAGATTTCATAATACTCACGAGTTAACTCTCGCCGTCATCAAGGCCGCAATATTGCCGTAGCTTTGGCAGTGCATGGACGCGTCACGTGATCTGAGAAAAAGTTCACTCGATGTCTGAAATAAGAACAGCAGAATTTACGTGAAGCAGTTAAAAAAAAAAAAGGTGGTCTCGTGTTGCATGCAAATATTACGAATTTTCAGCAGATTTGATGTGTCAATTTGACCTGCATGGTCAAATTGACACATCAAATCTGCTGAGAATTCGTAATATTCATGCTGCTGTCATGCTCTTGATCGAGATACTGAAATTACAATTTTTAAAAATACAATTGTTTGAGTATATATGCATTTTTAAGGATTTGTAATTTTATTTGGATGCTTTTTATAAAATATAATAATTTTATTAATGACAATAGTATTTTTTTACATAATATGTTTCAGTAAAGCAGGGACGTGGTGGGGTTATGATTATATTTTACTATAGAGATTGCGCGCGGTCAGAAATTCGGGAAATGTCACATCTGTCATGCAGGATCCCGACTGCTGAAATTGAAAATTGTGATTTTATTTTACAGACCATGCAATGGTCTATGAAAGTCATAATTACATATAAAATAACTTTCTCACATGGCACCTTCATTTCTATCTCATCTTCACTCTCATTTTTTAAAGAGATTTAATTTCATAATAATATCTTATCGCCCGTTCTGTATGTTATCAATGTAACGATATTATACACTTGGCACGCAGAGACCAGCTTGCAAAAGAAATTAATGGGTGTCAAATCGGAAACTGAAGCAATTTTAAAAAAAAAAAAACTTTTTACTGCAGCATTCGAAGGATAAAAAGTTTCAACTCGAGGTTACTAACCGCGCACTTCTTTCATTTTAAATAATGAAAGAAGAAAAAGTTGACTTCAATTACAATTATTTTTGCGAGACAAAGTAGACTTTCTTCATCCTGAAGTTCCGGAATAAGTGACAAAGAACGTCTCGTGATCCCCAAGTAGGGAGGTTTTCTTTATATCCTATATAATTTATTTTACTTTCTATTCCACTTTTTTTCTATAAAAATAATTGCATCTTTTTAACGCTCTTCATTGCAGCGTTTTTCTATTCACATAAGAATATATCGTACATCAAATGTATTGTCAATTTATTAATAAAGTCATTTTGATGATTATATGTATTTAAATATATTTTATGCGTATATATTCATAGCACCCATAATTTTAATGTATATATTATACTATATAATATTCAAGTATAATACGTTCTTAAATCATCATTTTATCGTTATACATAAATTTACTGTATGCTGAGTGATGATGGTTAACATAGATGCAACATTTTATTAAGTAATGCCTAATGCCGGTATATACAAATGTTTCAAGGCCATATTAATATTTAGATCGTCAATTGACTTTTGATTTAAACTCCACAGACAATTTGTGCACACAGCTTTAAATTTGATTATACTCGTCTTATCATATATATAGCGATACGAGTTGGCTTTCTGATGAAATGAAAAAAGGTATACCAACAGAGTTAGCATGAGATATGCAAATCTTTTTTAGCTGAAATCACGGAGAAAAAACTATAGTTTACATTTAAATGCAAACTACTTACATGCTCGACTAACCTATACTAACTAATTTTACTAATAATTATTTGTATCAGTTATTCGACACCCCTTTGACTTCCGGGTTTTACATGCATGCATGAAGCTCATTCTTCAAAAATGTGTATTGTAATGATCGTATTAGGGTGCATGACGTATAAAATTGATATTTTGTTTACAGTTCCGCGGAGCAAGAGCAAAGCTAACAAGGCACAAGCAGGATGTGTTCCACGGAGAGATGCGCACACACCCAGTTCGTACCCCGTCCAGGACAGTCCCGGCAACAGCGCCCGTGACCCGAGCCCTTCGCCGCACTCGCCGCATCAAAACACTCCGCTCATCCGCACCGTCGTACCCACCGCATCAGCCACCGGTGAGAACAATACTACTTCCTCCCGTCCCCTCTTTCTCAATTAGGTCCAAATTTCTATGTCAAAGTTCTGAAATTCGACTTTGATGTTCGTTCACGGTCACTAGACGCTAGGCTGCCCACACTCGTTCGTCACAAGTTATCAAAGTTACACTGCCTGTGCCGCCTTTGTTTTGAACAGTGTCACAAGCTTGTTGACTTACAGTTGGATGAACAAAATATCCCTTTTCAAGTAAAGTTTGTTGGTGCATGCAGTGCTCTTGAGTAACTTTTAAGCAATGTCAAAAACGGTGTAATCTTATACATTGATATTTATGCTAGTGTTGTCACCAAGAACGAAATTTAAGCTTGACTTCACTTTGATAATTAATTAATTTTTTAATTAATTTTGATCAGAGAGCTGTGAACTGTATCATTAATAGTTCCACTTCACTCTTAAACAAGCAGATATCATAGAATACAAAAAGGTGTTTGATCAATTAAAATTAAGTCACTTGTAAGTTTTATTAAAAAAGAATATATCATTTAGGTTAAATGACCCCAAAAATACATTATAGGGGAGAAAAAAAATGAGAAAAAAGTAAGAACAATAATAAATAAAAATTTAATTTATTGATTTATTTTATTAAATTTATTTATAGAGTTGGAACGAAATGTATGTCTTCTTTTGAAATGAATTCATTTAAAATTAATTACTGTATTTTAAAACAGAACTTTTTTAACATAAAATAATTGGCTCATTCGAAAAGTTCTCTGTTGAATGTATATAAAGAACTTTTGAAAAGCACCAACAGTTTTGAGGGCTGAATTTGTAAGAGAGGTTGTTAATTTAAGGATACTAAAACAATTACTTATTTAATTGTTAAACTTTCACTTAAGTTTCCAGTTTCCACAGCAAACATTGCAATGTATTTTTATTTACGTAATGTTATAGAGAGCGTTTAATGAAAGTTGATAAGTGAAAATTGAACTTCGTTGTTGCCTATAGCTAGATCTCTGCAGTTTGTCGCTTTTGACTTTTGATTACATTATTCTCTAACTTCTGTTTGACGCAGCGGTGTTAGCAATAGAATAAAAATTTCTCATTATTAATTTTGGATTTCCATATTGAAATTAGGGCGTCGTTCAACTCTTGATGGTGGCCTCTTATTGTTGTTGTTATATAGCTTGCTGCATGATATAACGGCCGTTTCTCACGCCTGCGGCTAGCCTCAATAAAGTCACAGCAGTTCAAATGTTAAATCACGTCACTAGTGGTGTTAAATAGGACTGTTTTTATTATAGGCAGGTAGATTTGCATGCATCACTGGGTGGAGCAGCTAGGTGACCCATCTTTTTTTTTTTTTTTTTTTTTTTTCGCTCCTTTCTAGCGAAAAATAGACTCCTCTCCTTGTATTATAAAAAAGAGTTAATTAAATTATTGACGTCACATAATTTTAACGTGCGAACCCAAAAAAACTTTAAACTTTTTCCATGCAATATTATAAATTTTAATCTGCATGAGTAAGAGGAACTGCATCAGCATCAGTGGGAAAATAGTTTTGTCCATTACTGTAGCAAGTTTTTGAGCTCCTTTGCGTTTGGCTGTGGTCTAGTGACTTGATAAAGCGATTTTCTCTCTGTGCCGTTCCGCATTAAATGCTAGGTGGAAAGTAGAGCACGGGAGAGAGAGAGATAGAATTGTGTGTGACGCTGAATTTAAACAGTTTCGAACCTCTTTATTTCGTACCTTTTATCTACAAATTGTTCATTGTTATTTTCGCAAACATTTGCAGAAGAAACTGCATTAACGCTGTTGATTTAATATTTTGATATCAAAGAGAGGATTTTGATTAATATCCTTGATAACAAAAAAAATAATAAATAGTTTCATCATTCTATTAATGACAAACAATTTTAATTAAAAAAAATATTCTGTGATTTGTGATTTTATAATTTTTTACATTTATAGTTAGAGTAATAAAAATGACGCAGGTCTTGCATGTCCTGAAGTTGCGCAATATTATGATAAAAGTTTATTGAAATAATGAGAAAATATGAAAAATTATTCAGCATAAAAAGATTTTGTCACGAACATTATTTAGATTGGAAATTCGCGTGTTGTTGGGCATTGAAAACAAAAAGTATCGCTCGCCTTCCAGTCTATGACGTCATTGGTGGCTTAAAATATCGGAGTGGAGCTCACAGGTCTAAGGTTTTTGTTGCCAGGGATTACCCGTGCATTAGGTCCATTTTCCTATGTGAAAGCGTTGTTAAATAGAAGGACGTTTGTTAAAATTGTTCCCTCTCCAGTTTTGTATTCAAGCGCGAGCTGTATCAATGGGTGTAGTCCGTATTATGTTCTGAACGTTCGGAACCTTCGATTTGGCGTCCCGTAATTATGTTCTGAATGTTCAGAACCATTTCCGAGGTTACCCGAAGTGAGTCAGCTGACTTCAAAAAAGAGGTTCCGAGTGTTGCGAACTTTTCCTCCGAACCATCGGAACTAGAGTCAGCTGATCACAATTTTTTGGGGGAAATTTGAAAAGTACGTTAACAAACCTGTGCAACCTACGTGTTAACTGTTTGATTTGAGGTAAATCTTTGCTTAATTGGTGATCAATAACTGTTACGTGAGTTTTATGTTAAAATTTCTGAAGCCAGTGAACAGTTCTCTCTTTTTCGTATTTTTTTTTTAAACTGATGCGTATTACCGCGAAAAAGATGTTCTTAAAGTGGTCCGTTATACGATGTTCTGAAGTCAATGTTTTTGTTCAGAGTCGGTCCGTAATCACTCATATGTTCTGAACGTTCGGAACATAATACGGACTACACCCAATACCGCAGTTCAGACCAGTTGAATAAAATTGCAGGTAACTTTAAATAAAAGTAATGACATGCGCTTTTGTGTAAATGAGTCTCTTGTCTCTCAAATCTGTAAGCATTGCCGTAACACTAAGTAACAAGATTATCAAGAAGTGAACGAAATTGCAATTTTAATTACGGGAAGTTACACTTTGGGTTACCTCATCTCGAACTTCTTTGGGTCACGGCTGAGCTCGCAGCTGGTCTTTCAGCTGGCCGGGATGCGATCGAGTGGTCGTGCCAGGCTCCCCTCGAGCGACACGCGATCCTCGTTAACACGGGGCCGAGGAGAGCAGCTGGAGGGGAAGTCAGCTGGCAACAACCAGGCACGAGTAATTGATCACCGGGTGCTGGTGTTCCGGGTCAGGGGAGGGGAGTGGCACACATTGGACCCCGGGGGACCAGCCAGAGAATGATGTCGGAGATAACCTCCGAGCTCATGATCGACAAAAACGTATCGACTCATAAAACGCTACCTCTTATTGAGATGTCAAGATTGCGTCATCATTTTTAAAATTTCAACAATTGCGACTAGTGATTTTATGTATACAGTATAACATGATGTAACATTCCTATTTTCTTGCTGCAAATTTGATTAACTCTGTAGGGCTCCTAATCTCACTTTCAGCTTTAAATGTCAAACATTACGCATGCGGTTATCTCTTGCGTAAGAGACCATGCGGGGCTTCGGAGCAGGCGGATGGACTAACACACAATTTCCTTCGTCACAATTTCCTACGCTTGGTTCAGTGAAAAAAAAAAAAAAAAAAAAAAAAATGAAATCATAATTTTCTTGATCTCTTGATAAAAGGTGTGAAAATATAGATGAAACTAATTAAAATTAATGATGGAGAAAAGAACAAAAAACAAAGCTTTCACTTTTAAGCGATGTTATACCTTTTTTAAACTAAAAAAGGAATAAAAAATAAAATGTCGGCTACATTCCATTTAACTACTTTGAGTTAAAAAATAAAGTATTGATATTATTAACTATTTTAATTTAAAAAAACTTAAAGTCACGATTATTTTACTTTTATTGCTTGAAAATTATCTGTTTTAGAACTAACATTTCTCTATTATATTATCATGTACAAAATAAGTGTAGTGTAATTATCGTCCTACCTAAACATATCGTATTAGAAATCATGGGCGTTTACTGTTACTTATTTCAAATTTAAATTGATGTTGTAACAGTTGTAATTTGTGGTCCAGTGACGTCACTGGTCTCATGATCGGTTTGCGCTTAACCTGCTCTTTGCTGCTATATAAGCCAGGTTGAATGTAAACTATAAGCGAAAGGAACGGAATATTGCCATGTCGAGAGAGAGAGAGAGAGAGAGAGAGAGAGAGAGAGAGAGAGAGAGAGAGAGAGAGAGAGAGAGAGAGAGAAAGCGCTTACCTGCATGTCTTATAAAGTCGAAGGAATATATAAACATATATAAGCGAAAGTTACGCAAAACACCATCAAGCATGCAGCTAGATAGACTTGCTTGAGTGAGAATGAAATAAATAAATGCATCTTGCCCGATATAACTGGCTAAAGATATTACTGTATACCGAGGCCGCACGTGGAGTAGTATTTTCAACTTTAAAACTGCTAAGTGTGACGGTGTAATTAAACATTCTTACACGTGTATACATACAGAGGATATGTTGCAAATCTTTGCAATGGAAGTGACGTTTTGGGGAAGGTTGTGTTATTTAATTGTGCGGTATTTATGTAATAGAAGGTTAATAGAATAGAAGGCATTGTTTTATTGCTAATTTTTTGTTTTGTTAAATTAAAGGTTGAGGTTATTTCAAAATAGTGATGTTTCAACATCGATTGGTTTTTAAGGTTTAACTAAAATTAAAAATTTAGTCATGCATGGTCATATATGATATTCCATTTATATATGTATGTTCATTTTTGACGTGATCAAGTATTATGTATAATATAATAGAGGGTGAAAATACGTACATTATAGACCTCTGCAGATAAAAGAATAACTCCAATCGATAGTACGTGATGCAGAGCAAAACCTTTGTTCTTTTTTTAGTGTATCAAGTCAATGCACTAATTTTGAACAATGTTGTTTTTTTATATCGCTTAAATTAAAGATTTTTCTGAATTTATATAAGCGTATTTTAGCTCTGTTTTCCTGCGTTTGTCATGCTAGATGATTTCCTTTAATGATTCACCAGAATTTCAACTGACTCACTTCTAGGAAACAAGTTTGCTATATTTTTATATATAATAAATTTTAAATATAAGATGTTATCATTTTACCATGCATTCATTAATATAAATAAGAAAGTATTATATTAATTTCTTAATAAAACATTTTGGAATGAAATTAAGTTTTCCGTATCAGAGACTATGATATGTACGTTTCAGTATACCGGTTACGACTGCGTGTTGTATGTTGTGTATGCGAACGCAGCAGCTTTTATTATAGTAAGGTAAGGGCGGCACGCCATGCAATGCCACAATAAAGTGTTGCGAAACTCCTCCCAGCAGTCCTCCTAGTCCTAGCTGTTATCCACATCCTTACATGTAGAGGAAGCAGCTGACGGACAACAATAGCGTGTCTTCAACAATGCAGTCCTTCTATCTCTTTTCTGTGTTGCAATACAAAATGTTTGCAGAACGGACGAATTCAAGGTGTATATATGTGAGAAGATTACAATAATGAGTTTTATATTTTTTAAGGCATACAATAAAAATTTATTAGTCATACGCACTATTAAAATTTACTAATCAATTGTTATGTTATCGTTGCGTCTGATAATCAATAACGTTTGTCGCTGCTGAGGCACTCGCCGCCAGAATGTCTGCACCGACAGTTTACTGGCCGAGAGCGCAACTTCGGTACGCTTGCTGCTGCATTGAGATATCTCGTGTGAGCTATACGAGGGGAGAGCGGGGAGCGACGAAGCGTGTTCGCATCACAAGCTCTCATGTTTATTTTGACTTGAGGCAAACAACACGGCGAGCTCGCGACCAACGCAGGTCGCAGATATCGCAGCACGTTGCGAACTCGTAAGGCTCGTTGCACACTCGTGAAATAGAATCGAGCTGTGAACTCGTTGAAGGACTCGAAGATATTATAACTCCTATGAGTTCTATTTATATTGGAGAGCAAGCAAATTTGAATGCAAACTGTAGTTTTCTTATATTTAGAAAAGGGAATGGAAAGGAAAACAAAAAGAAACTAGGGGAGCACATGTAAATTTATTTTCACAACTGCACATTTTATTTTCAACATGCTCTCAGGAAGTTATTGTATGCTATTGTGAGGAAAATTAATACACTTGGTTTATTTTTAAATTCAGTCCAGTAAGTCGTAGTACGGTAGTTCACACGTATACACAGTACAGTAGAGTCCATTCTTAAAATAACCAGACGTAGAGGGGATCTCCACATGATTGTACTGCATGCACTTAGAAATTTTTGTACAAAGATCCGATTAACTATCATAATTATGACGAATCTTATTTTTACGTTTTAAGATGATTTGTGACTCAGTTCACTCAGTGTATTTAAAGATTTAGAGAGGGAAGAGGGGGGAGTAATGAATCAGAGGGTTTCCTTTGTCAGTCTATTAGGCGTAGGGGAGAAAGGGGGACTTGACTGTTCAGTTATTTCACCCTGTACAATGTATTACTGGATTACTGCTAAGCTCAATTCGGAGGCGCAGATCCAGTACCAAATTTCGGGGGAGAGTAGAGGGGCCCTCTTTATAAGGACAATGTTAAAAAAAATTGGAATGAGAAAAATGCCTATATTGCTCATGTTAAATTCGAAATTTTGGTAAAATTATATATATAATTATATATGCATAATTTAATCTTGGTTTTATATTTTATAATAAGTTTTGACTTGATCAATGTTTGTCTCTGTATAAGCCAAATGATTTAAAATAATATAAAAAAAGAGGATTGGGGGGGGGGGGAGTCGCGGCCTCCCCAGCCCCTGGATCCGCGCGATAAAAAACACATCTGCTAATTTGCTACATATATTTGAAGATCATGCACCTATTATTTTTCTGTACAAGTGTGCGACAGTCCTGGTGGCAGTCACGTGTTGTCTCGTGTGACTCGTGTCCGATAGTCGAGAGCATGCAGGGTCACAGTCTCGAGCACCAGTGACGTCATACCTGCTGATATAAGTCGTATATATAATAATTTAGTGCCCCATATTATATAAAATTGTACATAGTTTTGTTATAATCTATATAGAACTGTGGACTTGCTGTTTAATTGATTTAATTAACTATTATTATTTATTCAACTTGTATATATAATATAATAGTAAAATACAATAATGAAATACAGTACCTACAAATTTAATGCTGCTTATATGCAGATAAAATGATGTCTTTTGGAAGTTATTTTTTTGCAAAAATACCATGATTTTGTTAAATCACACATGCAAGAGGGGGGGGGGGGGGAAATAGCCCTCATTATAGGCATCCCTAAAATAGAAGTGAATTATCAATAAAAAGTAAAAATAAATATTCATGCAGTTAAATCAAAGCAGTGATGGAGTTAATTATTACAGCTATAGTACTTGTCTTCTCCTTTTTTATATATAAAGTTTCAAAGTTAAATTATATGCAGAGGTAAAAAACTTGCATATATTATGAACTTTAGGACTTGAAGGAATTATATTAGTTAATTTGTATCAGATGAGAATAAGCAAGCAATATCATTCTTACATTATAATTATTATGTTATTATGTAGAATATGTAGTATAATATGTATACGTATCGCTTAAAAAATAAAATAGAAAATGTGATAATTCTGGTCATCCTATATAGACGATTATCTCGAGTGATTCAACTCTCGATCTGACAAATATGAAAAAAAAAAAAAACATCATAACAATGGAGTCTATAATGATATCGACACAATAGTGAATCACAACACGATCTTATAATTATTAGCATCATATTATAGCTGTAAACTCCTTTTATAGTTATATAATAACTGCACGTTGATGGTATTGTAATCAGATGTTTTAATAGACCTGTTATTTAGGATCACAATTTAATCATCAGCGCTATATATATGCATACAACACGTTTTCACGCGCGAGAAGTGCAGCAGCCGGAAATTTTGTGTTTTTAATTTAAGCCTACAGGCTTGTACGTTTTATTTTAGGAACTCTCTTTTAAAATATTTTTTTTAAATCAACGTTGAAAAAATAAATAAGAGGTCATACAAATCTAATTTATGTATTATAGAGGACTTCTTTTTTGATGGTTATACATAAAGTTTTTATTATACAAAATAAATAGGTCAATTGTGAACAGTTGTAATGTTAATAGTATAAAGATTTGTTTTTGCATGCAGAAACAAATTTAACAAAAATTATACTTCCGTCTTCCGCCCTATATTACATACGATCTGAGCATTAAACAAATTGTATATTTATGTTTCATGATAGTTTACGTATAATAAAAACTATTTAAAAATTTATCTGACGTTGATTCTAAAGGCACTTGATGTTTTTCCGCCAGAGAATTGGCGGACGTTATTTTTGCTCTCTGAGGTTTTTCACTCCAACCAAAGAACCACTGTAACTTTTAACGACGTAGCAAATCTTTTGAATATTTTATCATTTACTAAAATCATATTTACTTTAAAATGAAGAGTGAGATGCATACAATTGCAATTTTACTAATGCAACTTTCGATGAAATAAAAATTGATTGAAATAAAATTAAAAATTAAGAAAATTCAATATATGACGTCACTGTGTTTTGTGGTGATTTTTAGTGTTGTGTTGGTATTTTTGGCGGAGTGGCGGGTGTTTGCCAAGCAGCGGGGCTCGTAGTATAGTTCGTGGGCTGGTGCGAAGCCCGTGTAAGGCCAAATGCAGGGTGACAATAATATTATAGACTGCAAGAGTGGTACCGGTACCTCTTCTCGTACCTGTATTATATATACAATCCTGTTACAATAAGCCGTGAGCGAGCACCATATACGTCATCAAAGAATCCTTACTTACATACTATAATGTTATAACATTCATGAATTGTAATACAACCTATGTTATATCATTGACGAGAATGTCATAACCTTAGTCAAGGGTGAACTCACTCAAGTGCATATATTTATAAGATAAAAATATTTAATATCATGGCACCATGCAGTAGTATTAAATATAAGATAAAAATATCATCGTTGATATTGATATACGTATACCATGTATACTATTTTTATTATTGGATTTGTTAGGGTGTGTTCTTGAAATAGATCCCCAATTAAATAATCCCAAAAAATGAAACCATGCGTTTGCGATTCTGCATGCCTTAAAAACTTGATATATATAAATATATATTATAATATTTAGTTACAACCATTCTTTATTATATGTTACAACCTAAGACATAACATTGTTTATAAGTATAAATGTAAGCTATAGTGTGTGTTTGTATTGTTTAAAGTTTAAAAGATGATGTATGAATGAAGATATAAGTTTAATATTATCGTTTAAAATATTTCCTAAAACTTTTTGACATAATAAATATATAGGCCAAAAACATATTTAATTTTTTTATTTTTCTTAAGAGTTTCGAAGTTATGTAAAAAAATACATAATAATAAAAAAAAACTGTCAAGAAGCAATAGTCAAACAATAATTTAACTTGTAATAAGAAATATGGCATCCCTTTTGTCTGCATGAGCATGGAATGGTAAGGGTAAAGAAACAATTTAAGCAATAAATTCTTATTTAAAGTGACAGCAACAATTCTAATGACTATTTCTTCTAAACTATAATATACTTGTTACAGTTTATATTGCGCTTGCTACATTTCCTGTTAATATCACTCTAAACTAAATATAATTATTCCATTAGCCTATTACTGTGAAAAAAGCAAAAAAAAAAAAAAAAAAAAAAAAAAAGGAGAACCAACGTTTTAAATTTTAAATTGAGCAATTTGAGTAAAAACATTTCCCCACCAACACCGCTCGCATGCCCAACTCAATTATATTCCCTGCCAATATATTGGAAGTGACGTACATGTTTTTACCCCGCGCGGTAGGGTGGGGTCTGATTAGTCGGTGACTGCGTGTTGCAGCGGGGGCGGGGTCACTGACTTCTCCAGACACAGAGGTCGATGACCTTTCTTTCTGTGACAGCGGAGACAAGCAGGCTTTGTTGTCCTCGCCGCCGCAACTGGTTACAAACTCAACACTCATGAAATTAATCTTTAATTTTTATCACGAACAATAGTTTTTATATGAATTGTATTAAATTTATTACTTTTATTATTATGTGGTGTGCATGTATGCATAAAGACTGAGACTCAAAACGTGTACGCCTTTATGAAATATATTGTACTCTCGAGTAAACCGAGCTAGTGTATAATAACAAAATGCAGTTTTTTTTAATTATGTTTTTTTTTTAATGAATAAATTTACATTGTACAGCCGCAGATAAATTTAGTGACACAACTGCATGTACATACTACAAATTTTATGCTAAATGTATCTCTAAATCCCGAAAATTTTTATTTGATTAACTCTGTATATTTGTTACACACAATTAATTAATAACATAATAACTGCTCTAATTAAGCAATATATAAGCTTACGAATATAGAAATAAGTATTTTGCTGTGACCGATTCAGCTGAATCTTTTAACGTGAAATTTAGAGATATAACACAAAGAGCAGTCTCAATATTTTAAATATTATTTCTTCATCCAGCTGTTGATGATATATTAGAGTGTATTTTTTTTTTGTTTTTTTGCACTAAAACAGGTTTTTATCGAAAATGAAAAAAAAAAATATATATATTTCTGTGGTATTAAAATGAACAGCAACTATATAACAAAAACATACATGAAAAAACACCCTACACACCTACACACCTGCTGTCATATATTATTCAAATATAACCGTGCAGAATGAGTTGTGTATTATAATCATAGCGTTTTTAATTAGTAACGAAAATGTATGTTTTCATAATTAATATTTATCAACTTTGCTGCGTGCTTGCAGTATATACGTACTCTTGTCATGGTAATTAATCATATAATCGTGTGCTCTGCATGGACTGCTGTACAATCGTTGACAAAAGTAATGAAATATATTGTGGTTTAATTACAAACTAATTCATATTCCGTTGTGACAACTCAAGATGACTAAATAAGGCTAAATCTATCAACTTTCCTATATATTTAAATATTTTAAATATGCAATGGACCTTCAATGGACATGTGGTTTGCATTTATATAAATTTTATTCTTATAGATATGATAATTTTATGTTGTTATCTCCCATGCATTTAATTTTCTAGGAATAAAATGAAGTGTTGCTATTTCCATGCTTTTAATAACCATGCAATGCAGTATAATGTACACTTTTAGCTTTTAACGTTGAAGTTTATTTACCCCGGCGGTGTTTTCACCTATTTGGCAAGCTAAATATAAGTATAAGCTATTAAGTACAGTTAGAAAGCATTTGCTAAGTGAGTAAACATGTTATCCTTCCTGATTTTTAAAGTTAATGAAGGTCAGGTGAGAAGAGAATTAACATGTCCAAGGGGTGAAATCTACATGTATGTATGAGTGTCGTATACGCGCGCCCCTCTTTCGTGCGGGTCGGCTTGTCCCAGCATTTTGTCTGCTATTGATCACAACCTATGTTGTTTAGCTATAGAGCTATGGCTTTTTTACCGTTTACCTACATCAGGTTATTTGTGCTAATTCAATGGAGGCTTCAAGTCAGTTGATTTTGCGGTGTTCTCACCATCCTATATATCTAAACCTATAATGTAAAAAAACTCGAAATAGCTTTTTTGGCATTAAAGATTTTTTTAGGGGAAAATGAGTTCTTGATTCATTATCAGAAGACCCTAAATGGGAGGGTAGGAGATGTTTTCAAATTGATTGCTTTAATAGTAATAGTTACTGAGAAAAATCTAACCTGGTGGCTTATGGAGAAAATTTTCCCGACGGGGAACACTTAAAGCTTCTGTAATAAATAAAGTTCAAGATCTGCTGGCTTTTAAAGTCTGAAAATCTTTTCGCTTCGTCCCCTCTAAAAATGATCAATACCTTTACCGTATAGCATAATATAGCATAACCTAATGCTACCAATCGTAAAAGTTTAATGAAATACGATCGAGGTGCAAGTTTTTATCCCTTCAGGTTTTCAATTTTATAATATATTGAAGAGTTTCAGTAATAGCGCGAGTGTTATGAAAGATAATTCAGTAGCCAGTATAATATTATGCATGCATGCAATAAGATTAGACATTTTTTTAAGTACATTGTTCCACATCAGATATATAATTGTAATGTGAACGTAATATTTATTTATATATTATAATTTTATATTTATTGCAGTTCAATTTCAAACCTACTAAGTAACTTTTAAAAGAAAGTATTTTTATTATAATAACCGATCACGATTACGTTTGTCAGAATAGAAAGTATATTAAAATATTAAGTTCAGGATGAGTTACATGATGATGTTGGTGCATGGTGTATTTAATTTTCCATTAACAGTATTACAGAATGTTCATTATATAACTGTGCAAATAATGCAATATAGATAAAAATTATAATGACAGTATTATACTTTTTACGGTGAAATTTTTTGTATTGACGTCACGAGTAAAGTGGCTTTATTTCAGTCGAGTCAACGAGTCGTATTATTTGCAGCAAGAAGTGAGGGTTACCCAAGGCTGCGTGGTTAGCACAAGGAGGTGCACGCTTGCTGACTTGCTGGGCGTTGTTCACTCGGGTGTCAGTCACGTGAAATCCACTTGAATTTCGCTCGACAGGATCAAGTATATTTTTGCTATAAGCGTTCATCGTAAAGTAACACCCATTATTATTCACAGATTTTTTTTTTATTTGGAGTTGGTATATAATACAATTTTGGTGTATCAAAACGGTAGATTTTTTTATAGGTTTGTAATATATTTGGTTAAGAAAAAGAAATAATTTGCTAAAACCATAGTTGTATATATCAATCAATACAAAACTGTTGTCAGTTTATAATAATTAATAATAATAAAAACAAATGTGGTAAGAAAAAAGTTCGAAATTAAATAATAAAAGAGTTTTATTTTAGCTTTCGCTAATAAAATACATGCATGGTGTATATATATGACAAAACATACTTTGTCATATATATATAAAATCAAATAAACATAAAATACACTTTAAAACATGACTTAGTGCAATAATAGCATATAGTCATTGCAGTACTACTTTCAGTAAAAACATAAATTTAGAAAAAAATATCATATTTTTAAATAATATATTTAATTACTTAAAAATGAATAAATCATAATTTATTAAAATTTCTTCAAAATTTGCCTATATAGTATATATGTTAACAAAATTATAATTTCATTTTTATTGTTGTTTTTTTCTTAGTATAAAAGGAATTTCGGTTAAATAAATTTTTGTTGTGAATGTTTTTTATTTTTTTTTTTACGCTGTCAGGTAGAGAATAGAGAATTATATAATGGAGTATTGTCCTCAATTTTTTTTATTGCAGAAATGGATAGAGGGTGCAAAGTTATGCTACCCTGATTTTTTTCAGATTTTTTTGAGACCTGGAACTATTTTTAAAAAATTATTGAAAGTCCTTTTTGTGACGTCACGCGGCGGCAAGTCCTATCTTTTTCTTAAGGAGCGGCGTCTCGTGACGTCACGAAAAGGACTTTCAATAATTTTTTAAAAATAGTTCCCGGGCTCTAAAAAATCTGAAAAAAATCAGGGTAGCATAACTTTGCACCCTCTATGTATTTCTGCAATAAAAAAAATTGAGGACAATACTCTATTTGGTTCCACAGCTATAAAAATTGAATTTTTTGTCCCACCTTTTTTTTTTTTTTTTTTTGTTTTTTTTTTTTTTTTTTTTCAAATTCGGATGCTTGATGTGCTCTGCATATGTAGTTTAAATTGACCTAGCTTCTTCCTGCATGTCAAATATAATATTATATACAGTAAAAAAATCTTATTGTATTTCAACTACTTCTATTTCTATTACTGATTTGAAACTAGCTTCGGAAAAAAAAATATACATTATATGACTCCTTATCATATTCATAAATAAGATCGTTGCAAATCTGTAACTGTAAAATGAGATATAAATAAATATGAAATTTATCAATTTTGGTTTAAATGTTTTAAAAAACCTATATATTTGAAATATATATTTATATAAAAATGATTATAAATTGTGTAGTTCATTAGTTTGTTGTATAATATAAATAATATGCTCACCGAGTGACCCGATAAATTTAAAATGATAGGAAAAGTTATAAAATTGGAACAATGACATTATATTACAAAATACATCAGGTTTGTACTTATAGTTGCATTGATCAATACTTTAATTAAATTTATATGACGTCACTACATAAATGCCGACGTGGTTCTGACTATATCTGGCTGCACGTGTCACGGCCACGTGTCTTTACTGTGCAGAGACAAATTTGGATACCACCATGAGCTTGTCTCTAGGAATAAACTAAAGGAAAATAATCTCACCCCTTCCACTTTTTGTGTTGCAATCGTAAATACAGCATGTGATTTTATAGAACTCTCGCAATAAAAGCATACAAATACGGTACGTGTGTAGTCAAAGTGTATGATTATTTTATCATTAGACTCGAGCAGTATGATGATAAAGATCCAACTAATTTTATTTATGACGTAAGCTTGGTTAAAATAGTACATGGTTGCCAAATAAAAGAAATTTATACTGTAAAATAGTACACCTGCTTGCATATAAGAAAGCTCAACAATGTTTGGCAACATAGGAGGATTATATAGAACGAATGTGCGAAACATCATCAGCTGTTAAACACAACTGGGACTTGTTGACACTTATTTGAAATTCTGTCAACTTTAGATCAGTAGACACTGCATGAAGGGCTCGCAGTAACATATTCGTAGTTCAGCGACGTTGTTAGTAAAAGGATAGTTGCATTCCTTGTGTAGGACGACGCAATAAATGTGCGTGCGATGTTGCAAAAAAAAGGGGGAAACTCCATGGGGGAATTAATGTTGGTAATAAATTTTTGATATAGCTTCTTTGTCTTTTTTACTATAAACAAGTATGATAAAGTACTTGTACAATAACCTACTTTTTATTTTTCAGTTAATTCTTAATGTTAGCTATTAATTAATGTATTTATGTTTTTTAAAAACAAACCTTCCCTTCCCTTCTTCTCTTTTTTTTTTTTTTTTTTTTTTTTTTTGTAGTTTAATAATTTATACACGCGATTAATTTTTATTACGCATTGCGCTTGCGCTTACTACATAAAAGCAAATTTGAGTCAAGTAAACATTTAACAGCGAAAGGAATAATGAAAGCATATCGAAATCAGCACTACTACACACGAGAGAGAAGAAGAGCTAGGAGTACTTCATAACGGGATATCCTGCCTGTATAGAGCGTGGTCAAAGAATACTGTTATAATTTATGATATCAAAATTGGCTCAATATCAATAAAGTTAGATCGCCTGCCTGAATGATTATTTGAATAACGTGAGAAATTCATCGCAAAAGAGAAGAGAACGTAACAATTAATTTTTTCCTCAGGGGAAATAATTTATAAGATAGCATCATTTATATAATGGTAAAAGCATGCAACCTTCAAGTTTGACGAGAAGTCGTGATCGGCGTGAGAGTTGCACAAATCCCACTGCATTTACTCTTGATGGTTGATGGGATGACGAAACATTTGGGAAATCATGAACAGCTACCCAAATTGCGTGATATTGATTTTCACTTTTGCTTCAGTTTGTGATGCTAAAACGTTCTCGAAGTTTACGATGGAAGATTTTTGGTTCATCGAAATCATCGAATGAAATAAAAATTTCATCATAATATATACTGAAACTGAAAGTAATATTTTTATGGTTTATAAAATCCTGTTTTTATTTGTTTAGTCATAATATCATTCACAAAAGTTTGTGGAAACGATTTTATTTTAGTGTAAAGAAAGGGACAAAAGCTTACGGGAATTTTAAATTTTGTCCTACTTTCAGTTTTAGTTTGATTTCCCGACGGGAAATATAGGACAAAATGTGAAATAGAGCTCGAATTTCTCTTACATTCTCCCCCCCCCCCCCCCATAAAGTTTTTACGAAATGCGAATAAAGCATGAACAGTCTTCTTATATATATATATATATATATATATATACTGAGACATAAAAAATTTACGATTTTTCATAGGTACCATGCAGAATTTATACTTTTTTTAATCGTAACAAAAGAAAAAAAATGCCAAAAATAGTTATCATCATACGGAGTGATTGACCTGAGAAATAATACATCATATAAGAAAAATTGTGGACTGGCCAACATGATGTAAGATCGAACTTCTGTTGATCGAACTTCTGTTACATCAAGTAAAAAGTTAGCAACTGAGGTTTCTTATTTATACTGTACTACACTTGTTTAATTAGAGTCACGTTTGAACCTGGTCGGAATCGCCGCTGATACTGCTCCAACTAAATGAGCTGCAGCTACAAGCGGGCCAATGGCCTAGCTGCTTCTGCCTCTTTCGCCTGCAGCAGGTCTGTCGCGGCCACGCATGCCCTCCTGCACGTGCAGACTGCCTGATGCTAACCACGCGAACTGCCTACTTGAGGCTGACTCACCAGGATTTATGTTGCTGTAAGCACCAGCCCAAAGCTCACACCAACAATCTGTACGTTGAGCTAGCTATAATGGCAAGAAATATATTATAACTTATAACTATATATGGGCGATTTTCCTATTTGAGGTTTTGCAGAGAAACAAAGCTTAAAAATGGTAATTTAATATAATAATATACAGGCATACAGGACACAACATAAAGCTCGTCAGCATTAAATATTAACTATCACAGCTAGGTGGCTATATATAATATAGTTTGTTAATAGAATTAAACAATCACAAAATAATGGTTTTTTGATAAAAGAAACAATGTGTTTTTTGAATTAACGTATTATTAATTCCTTCTAACTTAAGGATACGTATATACTATCCACTGACCTTAATGCTTACAAACTAGGAATACTAGGATTATTTATTTACTTCATAAATATTATACTTATTATTTGCACTAGAAAAATTAAGTACTCAATGTTGAAGAATTTTATCCAATATAGCTTATGAGTGCAAAATGTAAGTTGTTTAATTATTATTATACATCAAGTTTAAAAGTTTTTTTAAACAAATTTGATGATATTTTATGTTCATAATTAATAATTATATATTATTATATAAATAAAATAATTATATAACTATAGTCATATCGGTATATTTCACTATACAGTATTATTTCCCATTCTCAGGCAATTACTTTTGATTTAATTAAAAAGTAAAATGTTGTAAAATAAAATACGTATTAATCATACTAAATCCTTTCAACTTTATTAACTTTACTACTTACTGTGCATTTTAATAATCGATTAAGAAAGAATAATTCGATTCGTATATTTATTATATTCATTTTTACTACGTAACATCATACATGATACATGATCCTCAATTATGCCAACTGGCGAACTAATTTTTATCTAAATGAGGTTGCTTGACATGCTTGTGGTGTTTTTGCAATTATTTCTTTCTTGAAAATTGTTTTCCAAAAACTTCTATAATTACATTTGGCCCTTATGCGACCCAGAATATTCTTAATGGCCTGGGCATGGTTTTGTCAGAACGAGCAATTCTTATCATCATACCTTGTCATGAAGTCCCACCTCGAATCAAGTCTCTTCAACTGCAGCAGAGAAAAAAAAAAGAGAGAGAGAGATAAATGCATTAGAGATAACAAGTAAAGAAAAACGATGTTTAACTAGTCAAGTGAACCCTTTACCATAATTAACTGTCGGAAGTGGTATATATATTTATAGATGTCATGCCTACATAGCTGCAGCTATCGCAACTTTTTGAGGTCAAACATGTCACTGTGATTTATGTACCGCACCCTCGGTGCTAGGCAAAATAGTTTGCATAGGTGCGCTACTGGTTGCATATTTTCAGGCGGTTTGGGGTAAAATGGCGTAGATAATATTATTTAATTTATGCGAGAAAATTATATTTTTTTTTCTCTTTTCACTTTCTTATTAAAATTATTCATTGACCTATATCAATTATATTTTAACAAATACTGAACAAAGGTCAGTTAAAATGTAATTATTATCTGATAAAACATTTTATCTGTAAAACTTGCAAGTTTTATTGACATATTTACTCATCGACCATTTGACCTTTTAGTATTGATTTTTCAGCTTGTCTCTTTTGCTCCTGTTATAAGTATGTATACATATTTTTCTTCTTGTAACCCATTAAATTTGTTCCATAGGAATGCTTTGTCTGCTTGGTTTAAGTAACGTGCTACAAAAGAATGAATCTAAAATGTTATTGTTATCAACGTAATTACTGTTGTATAGCACTCGACCACTCGTATCAGTCTCTGAGTATAAAATAGGTCACCCGCTCGCTTGTTAGTGCTTATAGCCCTTATAGGGTCGCAACTTTATAGTATCCAGAATGTACTTTACATTATCGTCCCTTACACGTCGATTCGGAGCTCCACACTTAAAACTGCTATAGATTCATGTGCATACGGTCTATTTAGATATTGTTCAACATTTAGATATGAGAGCGCTCTAATTCCTGCTCAGAGGTAAGCAAGGTTGTGCGACTTGCGCAGGTTGTGCAGAGAGCGAATATTGATGGCAGCAGAACACTCGGTCCCCCTGCAGCAGTGGCGCGGCTGTTGCTAGGCGGAACCCTCAACATATAGCCAGGCCAGCAGGAGCGCGAGAGAGAGAGAGAGATGGGATTTAGCCCAGCAGCTTATAACCAGACCCTATAATAAAACAGCCTTGACGAACTTACTGACTATATACTCTCTGTGAAAACTTTACCTCAAAACCTCAAGGTCTTTGCTTAACACTCTAAATCCTTTCTTTCCTTCCTTTTTTATTATATACAATTATTAATTAATAATAACCTATTATTAACGTAGAATGTAATTTTAACTATAATTAAAAATTATTGAACAGTAAATAATTAAGTGAGGTTGTCACATTGATTAAGTATGAATTTAGAAGAGTCCCAGTTCAATTTTGTAAGTGCGTAGTGACGAGAGAGGAGAAATAATGCTGCGAGCTGCGATGTTTTTGTCGTCTGCTAGAGGGCCGTCAGCTGACGCGCAGGGTTGCCACCTGATCCACTGCGCAGTTCAATGTCTGTGAATGTCATGAGAAGTCGCTGCATAAAAATGAGGAATAAACGTGTTTCAGTGATTTATATAAAGACTTTATACACTCAGCGTTAATCCTCAAGGATTTATACAGCTATATAGTGTAAGGTTTCACTTAAAATATTTTCTAGTTTTAATGTAGCTGTGGAAATAAGTTTGTCTGTAATTTCGTGTTTATGTTTGTTTGTAAATTGTTTTAAAAGCATTTAAAAATGATATTACTGTTGCTTTTTGATGTGTCTTGCCCTCATTTAGTTGACAGGTTATGTTTTATTCATGTCATTGGTATGGATCATATTCATATGTGATGAAAATCAATATTTGGGTTTTTTGGGTGCTTGAACTCTGATGACCTCAGATTTGTTTCTTTTATTGGTTATAGGGTCAGAGCCCTGCCCATTGTAACATTAACTTTGTTATGTCTCTTAGGTTAATTATGATGTTGTATTAATCATTCTTAACATCTATCATCATCTATGTATTTTTTAAAAAAGAATTAAATTGATTTTTTATGAAAGATACGGAGTACAGTACTGTAATTAAAAAAAAAAAAAAATGTGTACTGTATAGCAAAGTTGATTATGCTTTATTATTATTAATATTATTATTATCATATTTGAACATAATATTATACACTAGATTTGCCTAAGAAAGGCAGTAGAAGCTTGAGAGCTTTGAACTCATTGTACCGCTCCGATCGTCTTCTCTCACCAATAGCTGTGGTGCAAAGAGAAGTTTGCTTGCATGATCTCCTTGGTCGATGAATTGTTCCGAACAATATAATTGTGTACATAATATATATAAATGTATATGACATGTTGGCCAGGGGAATTTTCCAGAGCGAAGAGTTTACCTAACAACAATACTACAATATAACTACAGTGTACCTATTATATTTGCTCCTAATTAAATCTTGCATGCGCGTTGCAAGCTAATGTGCAAAATCTGCACGCATTAATTTATAGCTTTCAACTACTGCACTTTATTTTCATTTGAGTAATTTAAAAAAAAAAATATTAGGAAATTAGCAAAAATCCCCACAGCCAAATTATGTATTTTGTTACAAGAAGCAAATGGCTAATGTTTTGTATGCTTGTGTTTCAGGAGGCCTCAAGATGCTCAGTGCTGCGCTGGAGGGGGAGGAGGCGGAGCCCCACGAGGTGTTTGTGGCATTAGGAGTGTTGGTGGTGGAGGGGAGAGTGCCTGGGGCAAGTGACCGGGGCTATGGTGAAGGTCCCCACTGCCCAGGCCTGGGAGCCAAGCAGCGTGCTGCTGCCCTTCCCCATCAGTGTGACACGCAGACCAACTTGCTGGTGAGTTAAGACCATTGTTAATAAATCAGTTCATAAATCCTGAATGCTGTAATCTTTATCATCTTTACTTTCTTTGTAACTGTTATATCCTCGACTGTTGACTGAATTTTATGCTTTTTAGGGTTTCCTTTTTAGGGTTCTCAAGCAGATAAATTAATTTTTACCAAAAGCTTCCTATTTATTGTGTTTACATTTAACTTGTTAACTCTTTATAAATGTCTGACATTATTTGAATTTAATGAGGAGGGTCATGTGCTCATAAATTCCCTTCCCCTGTTGTTGTTTTTTTCAAATGTCATTGAATCTGAAGTTGAGTGAACTGAAATTAACACCTTGAGTAAGTTATTAATAAACATACTTTAATCAGTCTTCTTAGAAGTTGCATGCATCATGAATAATTGTTGATATTTTTTTTAGCTTATAGCTATATGTTGTAAAAAGATGTGCCATTTTCCTTATGATTTATTTTACTACATCTTTTCAACTTCAAAATCTTATGAATGTTCATGTTCTCGTTGCTACAGTGTCGGAGGGAGGTGGAGTTCCGCAAGCGAATGATGTTGCTATGGCAGACAGGTGTACCAATGAGTGTGGAGGTGCTAGCATGTCCAGACTGTGGGTGTGGCGCCCAGCGAGCCCAGAGCCACGAGCCCACAGTACGTCCCTCGCCTTCAGACCTGCTATTGGAACAATGGACCATCACAGCACTACCACACAGGTGAGCCTTGCAGCCAAGAGCGTGGGGTGTAAAGGAACTTTTACCGGCCTTGTAGCTATAGGTAGCTTTATTGATTAATTAGCAACTTCACCATTTATTTATCATTTGGAAAAATTGTAAGTGATCTAGAGGTATCTTTTTTTTTAAAGGTTGTTTTGTAGAATACCTGAAATGTTACATACTGTAGTATTTTATCAAAATATTGTAGGTTTTAAAATCCCATCCATGTGTTCTCATCATGGAAGTTGGGGTTATTATTATTATTTTTTTCTATACATACGGTATATATTATGCTTATATTCTGAAACAGAATAGCTATTTTAAAAAGTTACTCCAATTTGGGCACTTAACTGGACCGGTTAAAAAACAAACAGATGCTAATTGATGGAGATGTCAGATGAGTGTTTACAAGGGCAGTTTTAAAATCCTCTAAAAATAAGTATTGCCTATCGTAGTTCTTAAACCTTTTGTGTATTAACTCAATGATTCTAGACATCCAAACACTGTAACTTACAGAACAAAGTATCAAAATAAATAAGCCTTTTAATTTAATGTGACTTTGACAAAACTGCTTAACTAACTCTTTATTATCTATATGTGATATGTGCATATGCTGCAAAGTTGATATTTATGTTGTCATGTTCGTTTATTTTGGAACTAAAAATATGTATAGGAAGATATTTTGTTTTCAATGGCATAGATCCAAAAGTATGGCGCTCTTTAAATTCTTTACTGTGTTATATATTAAATAAACATACTGTAAATATTAAAAAACAAATACATAATTTGCATGCATGGGAATTTTATTCTTTGATATATTTTTTTTCTCTCCTAATTAATTAGCTGTGAAAATATCCAACTCTATTTTAAATTGTTGCATTTTTTTAAACTAACTAACTCTTTCTTGTCAGCTTAGTGAAGACAAAATTTTTATTATATTTTCTTATAGTTCAATGTAACTTTCTGCTTTTGCATTCTTGCTTATTATTAGACCCCCTGCACGAGATGTATCAATTTACATTATTTCCTTGCAAATATTTGTATCAGTTTAAACTTTAATATAAAATTTAAATCCCTCACTGAAGTAAAAAATAACCTTGTCTTAGCAAAATACATATACAGATGTTCTCCTGTTGGTTTCACTACAAAGTTTCCTTGCTTTGTGTTACAGGAACAAAGAGGAAGGGGGAGGGGCGATGGGAGTCAGAGCATTGCTGCAGGCCGTCCGCTCGCAGCTCTTCTTTTCGCAGCTAGGGGCATGGCTGAGCAGCTCGGGAGGTAAAGCCCCTCGTCACATTTGCTACCGGTTAACGGTGCCTGGCGAGGCCTTTGCCTCCCACTTCCAGCGACCACCCACCGAGCACAGCTTCCCTGCTGTCAGAGTTGGCAGGCCCAACCACAGGGTTACCTTTCAGGTTAGTACCTTGATAATGAATGCGAAGTTCTTTTTATGTGTGATAAATGAATACAATTTTAATCTATATAATTACATAAACAATAAAAAATAAGTTTAGATTGAGTAATTCTTTGACCATTATGAAATAAGAGTATAAAATTTGTTTCAAGGACAATCATTGAGCATTCATTTACATCCTTGATTTTCAGTACTAACCATGTATCAATTTATACATATATTTACCATCAATGATTTATACCCTGCTTCTTGCATGCACTCAAGTTTGTATCATGGTGCTCAGGTGTCCCTGAAGAGTTTGCCACGAGGAGAGGGTGGTCTGCCCCCTCGACTACCGTGTTGCCGGACGTCCCATGATGCTCCAACCACTAGCGATACCAGCAGCAGTGTAACAACGCCAGCCACAGCAGCGGTAGCAGTCAGCACCAAGGAAAAGTGAGTATCTGTGAGATGTATGGAATTTTTGAGTTATTAAAAAAATAAAATAAAGCTATTAACTTCAACTTACAAATTAGAAACTATTTATCTTTCATTTTGAATCATTAATTAATGCAAAATAAATTAAATAAAAATATATTTAAGTGCTTCTACATAATTTCAAAATGTAATTTTATATTCACACTATTCACAGTACTCAAGTTGTTTGGCCAGTATGAAATTCCTTTATAGTTTATGTTTAATTCATTGGCTTAATGCTCTTCTTGAACATTTCAATATGTACACCATATGAGTAGAATATTGACTAACAACTTCTTCTCTGTATTGCCATCTTCTTGCTCGTAGTTTCCTAACTTATTGTCCATTGTTTGCTTGCAGCTGTGCTACTGCTTGTGCTAGTGCAGCTCAAAAGGGAGGAGAGCTACTAGGGGAGAGCTTGCTTGACCCCCCTCAGCGCAGGGAGCGTCGTGGGGTGGGGGGCGGAACTGTGTGGAGTCCCTCACAACGGGCCAGCCCCACCAGCCTAGAGAACGTAGACGATCTGCTCTTCAGTGCCCCAGATGATCCAGTGGATGGTAAGTGTCGCAGATTAGTTTTTAAGCTATGTAGCCATAATTATGTATCAGAGTAAACTTTCATATTCAGTTAAAAATATATGTAAGAATGGTAATTACTAATAAATTTGTTGTCCCATTTCATGTGCAGTATTTGCAAGTAGTAGTTGCTTTAATGGTTTAATAAACATATTAAATGCAATTGCTTTTTTATTAACTTTAAATGGGGTTGACTTAAGTTTCAATTTTTTAAACTCAAATTTGGGGACTCTGAAGGGATTATTAGAATAGGGGCAAAGTATGCAACCTGCGCGCAAACCTGAAAATTGAGACGTAGAAACTCCCTAGTTAACACACAACAACTGCCTGATATCATAATTTGAGCGTCAAGGAGTGATTGGCTATAAATTTTAGTAACACGATCGAAATCAGCGGGTTTTCTACCCTAGTATCAATAGTTTTGTCTCTAATATCAGTTTATTTTAAGAGTGATAATCGAAAATATAAATTTATTGTAGGAAAATTTCGCCTACTATGCAGTTTCTACGTCACGTTTTGGCGCTAAATTCAAAAGAAGGAAGATTTTTAAAAAATTCCCATGTCTCCAATTTTGAAGATTGAAACTTTTTTTGTTTTGGGACATTTAATTTCAAGGCATAGAGCATTTGAAAAAAAATTAAAATAAATGTAGGAGAATTTCCCATTTTGCTAGTAAATAATGTAAATATCCATTGTTACAAAAAGTCATTTTATTAGAGCTATAAATTTTAATACATTCATTAATTGAAATATACATGTATATTCTTTTTTTAAGTAATTTTTATAATAATAATTATTATTACTGGAGAATGTAAATTTTAGAGTTAATTTGCTTTTGTCAAAATGAGAGTCGAGCTATAGGCTAGGTTCGTAATTACATAAATGCTTTCGGTGTTGCAGGGATTGTTCCAGAGGAGGGTAAGAGTGTCCAGGCTCGTGTTGGCCGGCAGGGCCTTGCCAGACGTCGGGATGTGCGTCGTGAGAAAGGGGGAGGGGTGTTAGACGACCGTATGCACACAGCCTGCACACGTCAAGGCAAGCACCACTGCTGCGGAGAAGGGGAGGAAGAGGGTGCCAGGGGAGGGGAGGAGCCCGAGCCAGAAGCAAGCTCCGGCAAGAGCTCCCCCACCAAGGAGGTGAAGGAGAAGGAGGCCAAGGAGGCTGATGGCAAGCAAGCTAAGGAGGGGAAGCTGGGCAGCAAGCTGAATCTGAGTCAGCGAGAGGTCGAGGAAGTGCTCGCAGTTCTCAGGTAAAACAACCTTCCTCTTTATTAGAACTACGTATATCACTTTATTCCACTCTTGATTTCTTGGTATTTGAGAAACAAACTTTTATTGTAAAATAAATAAGTATAAATAGTATTTTAAATTTAAAAAAAAAAATCTACCAAAACTGTATAATTTTAATACATTCTATAAATAAATGAAAAACTCTATGAAATTTTCATAAGTATTTATATCAACCTCATGTACATTTTTTTAAAAGAAAATATTTGTCTTTGTTTTTAGATATCGAGCAAGACCAGTTTCTCCTCCATTAAGCGGTCTACCAAAGGGCGCTTCCTGTGACGATTCTATGGCTGTTAGTATAGCCATCAGTAAGGGACCACAATGTTTAGAAAAACTACCACCTTCCTTCCTGGAGAAGGATATCACAAATACAAAGGGCCCATTAGTTAAGGAAGTGCTGAGTGTGCAGTCTCTGGAGACAGAGACTCCTTTGACGTCTGATAGCAACAAAGCAGACCGGCTTCTGCAAGCCATCTTACGTCCCAGCAAAGAGTGTGGATCTCAGGAGCCCTCTAGCCCACAGCCAGCACCAAGCAAGCCATCAGGTCTCGAACGACTCAAGCACCTCTTCAACAAGACCATTGCAGTGCCGAGCAAGGACCAAGCAGTAATAGCTAATGCAGAGGTAAAGTTATTAAATTATTCTTATGTTTTGTTTCTTTGTCTTCATTTTCCTTCAATTTTTATTTGATAGGAAAATTATGATTTTTGAATAAAAAGACGCTCAGTTCAAGTGTGTGATGTTCCTTGTATTCACATCTACATGCTTGTTGCAGGCTGGAGTACGAGCACTGGTTCCCTCAGCACTGGACAAAGCACAGTTCCGTCGCTCCCTTGACTCGGCAGCCTCCATGGTATTCCGCTCGGGTCTGCCTCTTACCTCTAGCCCCGCCCCCGTACGCAGGGGAACCTGCTTTGACTTTGACAGTTCAATTAACTCCGTGCAGGCCATCAGGAGGTGAGTTTCAGCCTAGTTGAGAGTAAGTTTGTTAAGTGTCCTGAACTCAGGAAAATAAATGCATGTTTTAAAGCATAGACATAAATGTGAATTTAAAATTGTTTTTAATCCTCAAACAAAATTTGATTATGTTCGAAAACTATAATGATGAGTTAGTTGAATTTTTTTCTTCTTAAAATTTTACAATGTTTTCCCTATAAGCATCAGAACTTTTTATGTTGGCTCAAATTAATGTATTTTTCCTCCATGTTCAAGTGCGCTGTTTGAGTCTCAGTCTCCAGTGAGTCCTGTTGCATCATGCAGCACTGATGAGGAAAGTTGTCAGGCCTCTCCTGATGTTGAGTCTCCTCCCTCCCCCCTGTCTACACGGCCAACCCCCAAGCCTTCCTGGTCACCAACCTCAGGAGCCCTGCTCGGCAGCTTTGAGGAATCGGTCCTCAATGGACGTTTGGAGCCTGTCAGTACTGTGCATGGCTTCACTGCGGAGATGGGGGCCTCGGGAGCTTTTTGTCCCAAACATCTTCGCTTACCAGTCACCGTTTTCTTTTACACCCTGGGGGACAATGACAAGGTCTCGACACCATACCTGGTGAGTACATTTAATTCCAGGAAATGCACAACTACTGAATTTTCTACCTATATGTGCAATATAAACTTATACTTGGGAAAGTATTTTACTTTCTTTTGGTACAGATGCAATTAAAAAAAAATATTACTTGCCTGATTTTCTTTAATGAATTTTAGAATATTCATCTTACTTGTTTAGATTCTTTTATTTTCATAGCTCAACATGATATGGACAAAACTAATACAAAGTATGCTAGCTGGTATTGGACTTACATGATGATATATTAATTATATGATTAATTATTGCCAATGAGATCAGACGTAGTTAATTTTTTCACATTATATTTCAAAATTTTAATTTTATTTTTATTTTTTCCTCCTTGTTTTTCATAGATTGCCTTAAATAGAGAATTCTTTACTGAATTGCTATCATTCAAAATTAAAAACTTCTAGTTCCACCAAATTTTCTGATTGAGTGTCTCTCCTTAGGATTTTCAAAATAGCATCCCTTTTCCTGATGAACATTTTATCTTTTCACACAGGTACAATATAAATCACTGGCCCTTTTAGTATATATCTTAAATAAAATCTTAACAATTAAATTATTAATTACTGCCGTTAAAACTCCGCCATTGAAATAAAGAGATAAAGTCTTATTGTTGTTACTATAGAGGCTTCAAGTGTTCCCCATCGGGAAAATTTTCTCAATAAGCGGCCACCATGTTAGAAAATTTGAACTTTTTCTCGGTACAGTAACTATTAAAGCTATTAATTTGAAACCGTTTCCTACCCCCTATTTAGCGGTCTTCTGATGATGGATCAAGAGCTTATTTTCCTCTAAAAATTTCTTTAATGCCAAAAGAGCAATTTGAATTTTTTTATATATAGGTTTAGATAGGACGATGTAAACACCGCAAAATCAGCTAACTTGAAGCCTCTATTATACTTGCATTAAAAGTACTATATTGTATATTAACTCTTTTCTGAATGTTGTAGGGCCACATCAACCTTGGCAAGAAAGGGTACAGCGTGCCGCGGTGTGGCACAGTCCAGGTGACTTTGTTCAACCCTCTGGGCACTGTGGTGAAGATGTTTGTTGTGGCATATGACCTGAGTGACATGCCGCCCGGCTCACAGACCTTCCTGCGACAACGCACCCTCTACCTTCCCGCCAATGCACCGGCATCACCAGTGGGCCAGCCTCCGAGCCAGCAGCACACCAACCTGCGCTACCTCATTCACCTCAGGTCAGTACTCACCACTCAGTACTCACCACCTCTCTTTAACTATAGTAGTACTGTATGTGTTATTAATACATATACAAGCAATTTTATTTATTACCAAATAGGAGTATATTTTTATGGAGGTTTGAAAATATTGTAGAAATGATAAATATTTTAAATTTAAGAAAGTTGAGTTCTTTATGAAAAAACATAAAATTCAGAAATTTGTATATATATCAAACATAATTATAATAATACTAACTTCACCATCAAAATGGATGAAACGGATCACATATTTTTACTGTGAACGTTTGCACCTTGAATCTTATAACAATAAAATAAGCTCTTCACAGGAAATTTTTTCAGTGTTGATGTTATTATATAACTATTTTCTGTTACAAGTGTTACATATATGTAAATATGTGGTCAACATTGTTCTAAAATGCTTTGGGATATAGAAATGCAAAATGACATACACTTCTATAATAACTCTTTATTGTTTGATGTCTATTTTTTTCAGTGTATGTAATTAAATCCATTTATAAAATATTAACGATGAATCTTAGTTACTGCTGGAGTCAAAGAATATTTCCCTGCAAATGAATCGAATTAAATAAATTTTAAAAAATCGATAATGTTCTAAAACTTAATCGCTTATGGTTTGAGCAAATTCAGTCTTGCAGTTTTCTTACAACAGCTCCATTTCCGGTTTTCGTCCGTAAGGCCAATGTTAAACTTCTACTTCAGTTTTCACAAAACTGGTAAGACAGATTCACTTCAAAATTTGTATACCACCTATTGATGGTGAGTTCTAAGTCACCTGCAAGTTTTGTTGCGTTGCATTCAGGCGGTACGATTGTGAGATCTCAACCCACTGAGATTCATCCTTAAAAGTAAAAAAACAACAACAACAACAACAACATAATTTTACCTTTTAAGAAAAGAAAAAAAGTGAATGTTTCATAAAATTAAATTTAGTAACAGTAGAGGACCAAATCCTGTTGTTGAAAAAAACCTATAATGCTTGGAACTTAAATATTTTCTGAGGTTTCATGCAAAGTATATAATCCTACCTAATTGGATTTTAACTAATATATTTTAATAGTACGGTATATTAGTTTTAAGTTTGTAGGAATCTAGGAAGCCTAGGAACCCATATAAATTTATATATTATATAATTATACTGTATTCAAAAATAGTATATATTTAACCAGTGAAACATAAAACTTAATTAATATCTAGCAACCCTGGATTCAAAGTACATACATAATTATAATTACATTCTTGTAGAAACTTATACTCACATAATTATGTAAAAAAAAAAAAAAAAAAAAACAGATTTGGTGGAAATATTGATATTAATACATGTGTCACAAAATGGAGTAGTTCCAGCACTCTGTGTGTGTGGGGGGGTGGGGGGGGATGTTTACTTTTGGGAGTTACAGGGGTGACAGATGGAGGATGGTAACACCTCCCATGTATTTTGAGACTATTGGGTTGGCAATAGGGAGAGGGGGGTAGGGAAGTGTTGCATATCTTCATACTTCCCTCTATACCCCTGTATGATCTGTTCATGCATGGTACCAGACTACAGGGCTAATTGTTGTGTTTTGCGCTACAGGTTCTCCAGTTCCAAGTCTGGTCGCATCTTCCTGCACTCTGATGTACGTATGATCATATTCCGCAAGTCTGACCAAGACACTGCGAGCGCCCACGCTAGTCCAGGTGAGGCGTCATCTGCCCACGAGCTGCGGTCCTTTATCAGCGGACCAACCAACCCCAAGTTCTCCCCCCGCAAGTGAGCCGTGCCACGGCTCTCTCTTTCTCTCTCTCTCTCTGTCTGTGATATCAATTAAAGCAAATCACTGCAACCTGTCCACACCAGCATTACAAACCTCAACATATTATAAGAAACTCTCTCAAATTTTTGGACCTCAATCATTCTTTGTGTATTTATAGCATTTTTTTCATCAATATTATGATTACACTTGATGTGTAAACTGTGGACTTATGAACAGTTATGAAGTGTATTATTATTTCTATTTTTTTTTATTCATTCATGCCTTTTTTTACACATTATAATTTTTTCATGTACAAAAAAAAAAAAAAAAAAAAAGCTTCAAGATTATATTTTTCATTTGCTTGTTAATTTCCTGATGGTATTATTAACAGCATTCACACAAAGTGATATGTGTTTCATTATTGTGAGGTTCAAGATTTGTTAGTTGTGATAATAACGTCCAGCTCGACGTACATACAACAATGGACATTGTTGCAGTAGTGATTGTTGTATAAGTCCTCGTCTGGCACAGAATGATAATGTGTCGGCGTAGGTTGGCGTTCGTGATAGTTAGAAAATGGGACAGCAATTTATATTATTTTTGGCACATGCTTAAGTACCAAGTCTGTGCACACCAAATTGTAGATACAGTATTTGACTTACGTGCCCATGCAGACCTGGTTCTAGCAAGAAATTTTGTGAATATGTTTAAATCCTTCTTAAAGTATAGGGAAAATTTATAAATTATCTGCTAGGTTATAGTTGCATTGATACATGTTGTTTATAATGTATAGTTGACCTGCTATCGTCTTGTGTACTGTTAATAGTGGAAATTGGTAATATTTAATAAAGCACTTAATATTGCACTTTAAAAATAAAGAAAAAAAAATATTAAAATTAAAATGATTCATCTGTATATTGCTTTGTTAAATGTAATTAAGTCTTTGTAGATATTTGGCAAAATGCTTACATAGTGTAAAATAGTGATGAACTGCTTGCAAATTTCATTGCACAATTTTAACAATAAGTTTGTATCATAATTGGATTGTATAATAATTGGAGATTTAAGTACTAAAACTGGAGTAAAAAAGAAGAAATATCAATGCAACTGTGTCTACTGTAAAGTCCTTATACTTGGAGGATGTTCAATATATATATATAGCTTGTCCCTATATTGCACTTCCCATTTCGGAAGTAGATGCCAATAATTTTGTCTCTTACCTTAAATCAATATTTAATTTGATGATCAATCACTTTTTTTTTTAAATTAAAAAAAAAAAAAAAAGGATAAGAGATAAAAATTGTTGTTTGTGTGTTAAGTGTCTTTCTGTGAGATGTAAGCAGTGGTTTTATTATACTGTTTGTATTATTGTGTATTGATTTATATAATATTATATTATTACTTTTTATTTCTTATTTTGAATGTATAATAATTACTAAACAAAAATATCATAATAATATATTTTTTCTCCCCCCTCCCCCCCAAAAAATCCTATAAAATAATGTGTGCATTGACATAATTGAATTATTTTATATTAATTGGTTTTTATTTTTTTTTAAATTAAATGGCTTTTATTTTTTTTATTTTTTTTTTGTAGTCTCTTTGTATTATAGTTCTGAGTCTATATTAAATACTGCCCTAGTAATTATATGATGTAAAAATATGTATGCCACTGCCGTCACCTCTATATATCTTATTATACTTTGAATATATATTACTGTTGTGCATTCAAAGTTCTTATTGATTAATAATTAATTATAATATGATAAAAATATTAAATTACATAGCAAAGAATCTTTCTTGTCTCATCATCTTAATCTTAATTATAAATCATATAACAAATTAAATAAAAAAAGATAATTTGAAAAAAGTTTATTTATTATAAGTAGTTTTATATAGACAAAGAATAAACAATAAACATGATAACAAAAAATGTAATTGGATGTCTTCTTCAAAAATAAATGATATATAGCTATACAAGGAATATATTCTTTTTTAATTTAACGTTGAGTGTGGTGCAGTGCACTGACCAACTCTCGTTAGCTAGATCACCGAAGTCAAGCAACGCCAAGCATGGTTATTACTTGAACCATGCAAGTAAAAATTATGTTGCTCTCTCCCTGTGGGGTCAATTCGTTTCTATATACACACGCCCTGCAGCTTTAGTATGTACTAGGCGCGAATCGATCCAGGGGGAGGGGGGGGGGAGCTCACCAAAATTTTGGATTTAAGATGGGCAAAATATAGGCATTTCCCCCATTCCAAATTTTTTTTTAACATTGGCCTTATGGAGGCAGCCCTCCTCCCCCTTTCCCCCATATTTTTTTCTGGATCTGTGCCTAGCTGGTATGTATACATCCCAGCTTTATAGTGATGCAAGTGTGTGGTTCGATCCCTGGTCTATTCATTGATAAAAAAGTATATTATAGAGATACGTCTGTCCTAACTGAGGTTTTTCACAGTTCCTTCAGTCTCGCCTCAGCGATTGCTGATGGGATGTGTAACATGCAGGCTGTGGCCATGATCCATCCATCTCTCCCATTATCCTATACTACCTTACGCATTAGCATTACCCGCGGGCCCGCCTTGAGCTCCAAGCTCATAGGGACAATATGGATGTCTGGATGTTTATATATTAATTATATATATAATATTATGTATCCTTTAAATAACATAAATACATAAATTTAAACACTTTTCAATAATCTGCAGAATTCTAACAACAAAAAATCAACCAATTTTCTAAATAAATAAATAAATAAATAATAAAATAATTAATTAAATAAATAGATAAATAAATAAATAAATAAATAAATAAATAAATAAATAAATAAATAAATAAATAAATAAGTAAAAAAAATAAAAATAAATAAATAAAAATAAACAAATAAATAATAGGGACATAATAAGTATATACATTGCAGTATAAGTAGCATTTTCGGTAACTTTTTTGTAAAGTTGGCAACACTTATGCAGCTGTTAAATCTGTGACGTCATCGGTCACATGCACAATCATCAGCTGCTGGGTCTGGTGGCTGGTGGCTGGTGCATGGAAAAAATAACAAGTACGTTTGTACATTGCATACAACAACAGAGCAGCAAGATCACTGAAACTGAATTAACTTACGCAGTAGGCTGTGAATACTTTTATACTCTTTATAGGTAAGACCTGATATATTATATCGATAAAACATTTTTTAAGTGCGTGATAGGATTATGCATCCCAGAGTAAACACAACTTTGTCGGTCCAGTGTTGGACCAATGTTAAGACTGTTGGGCCAGCTAGTACTGTGCCAACACTTTAAAGTGCCGATCCAACACATTCTTGACGCCCTGTGTTTACTGGGATATACACAATATACACACACTATATTGTTACAGTATATATTAGTAAATAACTTTTTCGTGCAAAGGATATGTACTGCAATGTATTCATATTGGAATGCTATTTCACTTTTCGGACTTTTACCTTTGCCGGTGTTCGATGTATATAATCCTTTTGTGTGTAGTGTGTTGCGATGCCATGGCCACTTACATAGTGTTCGTGCACGTCATTAACACTTGTATGTATGCATATTTACTACATATACACATATATCACTACGTTTCGAGAGTCAACCGCTCTCTTCCTCAGGTGATCTGAGACTAAGTACAATGTACCTAAGGGGGGAATCCCTCCCTTCTCAAAGTCTTACATCAGGTATTTCTAGGTACTCTCAGGTACAATGTACTTAGTCTCAGATCACCTGAGGAAGAGAGCGGTTGACTCTTGAAACGTAGTGATTTGTGTAGTACATGCAAGTGTTATAATGCCGTGCACAAACACGAAGTGACCATCGCAACACACAGAAGGATAACATTGAATACCGGCAAAGGTAAAAGTCCGAAAAGTGAAATAGCATTCAGTATATTATAATTATATTTACATACGTCACAGTATTTTAGTATAGCCTGTATCATATATAGTTTACTCTGAAGGTGCTGACAGTCTGCTTCAGGTGCATATACAGTATAACAGATCTTAGTTTACGTGTGGATTCGATTACGCGCGACGGCCATCTTGGAAGTCATAACATGGCCAAGATAGGGGGCGCCAGTCGGTCTAGACGTATAGTCTAGCCATGTCAGGCGTAAACTTAGATTTGTTTTACTGTATGGCATGCATATATGGTTCTAATGCATATTGAATATAACCATGAGTGTGCCACTTTTTCATAATAACATAAGATATCATTACTTTCAGTTCATGTACAAAGTCGAGCTTCTAGAACAATGTCAACAACAACAAATGCGGACTTCAACATCCCGGCTCAAACACTTGACACTGCAGAACCTTCTGGCCAAAATCTAAAGAAAAAAGAGTAAGCATATAAACCATGGTTGCATACATATTTCAAATAGTGTACTTGTAACTACGTGATGTCACTTAACTTCTACTGAAATATACAGTATAATATGTAACGGTATATATGGTATATATTGCATTGTTGAGGAAGCCACTTTCGCCGCGGCATATTGTATATATATATATATATATATATATACAGTGTATGTATATTAAATATTAATTAATTTCCCTTATGTCTAACCTGTCTACTCAAGAGTAGAACCTGTAGACAAGGACGGATCGAGAGCGGACAGGAAAAGCTCCGGTGCCCACAGCAACCTGAGGATGAGAGGAGTAAGGTGACGAGGTTACTAGGAAAGGAGGCAGCTGTGGCCTTTTGTTAGATTCTGCCTCGGTACTCATCTGGTGGTCGTATTGATAGATTGCAGTAAAAAATATGTCAGTAGAATTCATGATAGTTAAGCTAATAAAGGTGTGCTCATTCATTTTTAGTTTTTTACATTGCTTGGAAGATTTTCAGTCTATGACATGCGTATACTGACACTGACTACTGTACTGAACTCACCAGAAAAAACTTCACAGAACATTGATTTTGGTAGAAAGATAACTGAAACACTCAATGGTATGCTTTGAATGCCTCAATGACCAGCCTTTCGACACAAATTATAAATAAATAATAAATTGTCTTCTTTTTTTCTTATGCCCACCCACGTGTTGGCTATTAAGCCATTTTACTTCTAGTAAGCCAATAAAGAAGAGATTCCTTCTCTTCTCTATTCATGTTGCCAGGCAACGAGCAACGAGTCAAGTTCCGCAGTTAATGCAGAGCATCTAAATAAATGTCCTCTGTCTTGATTTACAAATATCGCTACCATCTAGTGATAATAAATTGTTATTGGCATTGATATTGCATACCATATTTCATTTGCAGTTGGAACTTTATTGCAGTGTTCTTACTGTAGATCTTTGCTTTCTTTTTCTTTTTTTTTTAAGGGTAAGGTAACGCCACCAATGTTAAAAAAAATCCCTCTCACAAAAATTCTGAAAAAAAATTCAAAATGTTCTCCTCTACACCCCCTATCAGTAGCTAAAATATCAGGTATACAAATACGATCTAGTTTTTGAGTTATGAATATTTAAAGTTGACCAATTTAACATGGGAGTTTCATTTCTCCATGTTAAAGTAGTCAACTTTAAAAATTTATAACTCAAAAACTAGATCGTATTTGTATACCTGATATTTTAGGTACTCATAGGGGGTATAGAGGAGAACATTTTAAATTTTTTTCAGAATTTTTGTGAGAGGGATTTTTTTTAACATTGGTGGCGTTACCTTACCCTTAATGACATTAAACTCAACCAGGATGATTAATGTTTGAAGTCCTTGATTTATTTTATCTTTGATTTTATTAGGAAATATGGCAGTAACCCTTTTAGTCCTTTTACTATTAAAATTTCCTAGGAACATTTTTTTATGATCTGAATGAAACTATATATAGCAACTAAAATAAACTATAGTATTTTTGTTTAATCTTTATGTGGTACGTGGTTCCTCAGGCACGGGCTGCTTGATGATGCAGAGGTTGCAGGCCTCAGCTCGGCACTGCTGGCGCTCTATCAACCAGACCTAGCCAAGGTCAAGATGCAGCTAGATGAGCTCACGTAAGTTGGAGCTAGTGAGCACTAAATGGATTCTTGATTGATTGATTGATTGATTGATTGATTGATTGATTGATTGATTGATTGATTGATTGATTGATTGATTGATTGATTGATTATTGATATCCAAAATGTAAGAGGAAAATAGATGAGTGTTGTAAGAATCCTTTTTTGAGAAGATTCTCTTGTTTACTGTATATGCTGTATATGGATGTTAACTGTGATATCACAATTAACATACAATTTTTTTTTGTACATGCAGTTAAAACTCATCTACTGTAAAAAAAAAAAAAAAAAAAAATGCAAGAACAAATTTTTATCAATTGTTTCATATACATTATAACGGTAGCATAAATTCTTTTAAAGGATTCCCCCAAAATATGTTTACAACTTAGGATTTTTCTTTTGCTGTTTTTCAGTTATATCTAATTTTTTTTTTTTTTTTTTTTTCCCCAGCCATAGAATTGATCAGTACTACTTTATATAATTATATTGTCACGGGCTGGTAGCCAGGGCACTTAATAGTTGAGTTGGTCACCGTGACAATATTGTATATGATCTGTATGTTAAGTTTTTAAGAACAGTTTATGTCAACTTACAATTTTTGTAAAGTAACTATATTTTCATTCTACATTTTTATTTATTTCAACCTTGTGAAATATAAAAAAAAAATGTAAGAAATGGACAACATGCATGAAATTTTTATTGCAGAAATGAATAGAGGGTGTTAAGTTATGATACTTTGATTTTTTTCCAGAATTTTTGAGTCCAGGAACTATTTTTAAAAATGTTAAAAAATTATTAAAAATATCATGTCCACTCCCCCTGGAGGCGTTTAGGCCCTGTCCTCTTTGTTAAGGATCCCGGGGGCCAACAGAACTTAATTGTAGAACTTTCCATAATTTACAAAAATAGTTCCGGGACTCGAAAAAAGTTTGAAAAAATTCGTTGGAACGTAATTTGGTACCCTCTATTCATTTTTGTAATAAAAAATTGTCATGCAGGTTGTCTATTACACGTCATTATAATTATTCAAAGTTTACTGTTATTAAATAATGAAAAATGAGTTTTAAAATAAAAAGCAAGTACAGTACTACTAACATTGACTCCTTAATCCTGAGTAGTACTTGAAACATTGTTTGTGTTGACAGTAAGAAGCAGCAAGTGCTGATTGAACAGCTGAGGTGTGAGAGCGAGAGGTTTGATCTGAGCCAGAAGGAGTTCAGCCTGCAAGACACGGTGAGACCTTGTAAACATTTGGAGGAGGGGCGTGGCAGATTGCACCAGCATTTACTAAGAATTGAGCTTATCATATATTGAGTACCAGTTTAAAATTAAGCAGTGTGTTTTAACAGTTAAATTTATTTTTATTTATATATCAACAAAAATAACTGAACTTAATTTATTTATCCTCATTTTAATGTTAGAAATTTAGGTTGCATATTTTGTAACTTTGCTGTCTTTTGCCCTTGTGGAAGGTCTTATTGCTGGGATATGATTGAAATTATAATGAAGACAGATGTAGCAGCAACATATAAATCTGGAGCCTTGCCAACATTGCTTACATAATTTATACTAAATCCTCATATTAAAGGATTGCCAGACTGGTGAAATATTTGGCAAGCTCTATCATAAATATGTTGTACACTGAAAGTAGCAACTGCCAAATTTTAATTACAGTTCTCCAGCAATTAAGATTTACAGAGATTTAATAGTTTCTATCATATAATTATATTAGACCCCTCAACTAGCCATTTCTGCTATCTAGGGATGGTAATATTTTGTTAAATAGCTCGCAACTACACATACATATGTAATTGATTTTGCATTGCTTACGACTCAATTTGAATACAAGCAAACAATTTTCTTATTTATTTACCTTTAGATATTAGATTAGCTTTTGCTCCGGTTTTAAGTTATTGCCAACAAAAATATTTAATGACAACAGCTGTTTGTATCTGATCGTATTATATTTAAATTTCTTCCAGTGGTTGATAATATATATGTTACAATTTACAATTTGTTGACAATTTACATAATAAATTATATAAGTCAAAGAATCCTATCTCTATTTCTTTTCTAAAAGTAATAGCTCAATTGAAGGCAACAATTATTTTGGCATGCATGCATAAAAAGTAAAAAAATGGTACAGTACGTCTTGGCAATTTTTAACAAACAATTATCATCCCAGTCTATATAACAATTGTACACCATGTAATTTCTTGATAGACTCTTGATGTATGTATTTTGTGTGCCTGCAGTTTGCCAAGGTGAAGGTGTACCACGCCAAGCTGGTAACTCTAAAGAAGGATATGGCTCAGTTGCACGAGCGCAGCACCAAACTCAAAGTGAGTCTTCCCCTCTCCCTGTTATATATTCATAATAGTGTCCCTCTTTTTTAATACATCTCTGTACCTCTCAACCATAAAGAACAAATCAAAGGAAAAAATAAAACATTACTGGGTTGTTCTAAGTTGTTTTAACCAGAATCTCTTTGCATGTTTAGTCGCCCTGAAGCTTTTTTTTTTTTTTTTTTTTTGCTGTGGAGAGAATTTAATTTGTATGGTACTGGATAACTTCATTTGTCTCACCTCAATGTTTATGTTATTTGACAATACTTTCGTGTCAAGGCTTTAGACTTCAAACCTTAGATGAAAATAATATACAATTGTTTAGCTCCTAGTTTAGCACCATGTTTAGTACCAGGGATAAAACTTGGGGCTAAAGTTGGGGTTAAAGTGCTTTGTGAATGCCCCCCAGTATGTATTTGTTGTTGTTTTACCACAGCAATACAAAAAACAAATAATAATAATATTTAATCCCCATTAAATTTGAAGAAGTAGCACATTTACCCTGGGTTTAATGTTTATTTTATTTATTTATTTATTTATTTATTTATTTATTTATTTATTTATTTATTTATTTATTTTTCAGAAGCGAGGGTTGCGTCTTCAGGAGCAAAAGCAGAAGGAGGCGCTGCAGAGAGAGTTGAGCAGAGAGCGAGAGTTGCAGCGGGAACAGCAGCTGATCCAGCCCTCGACCAGTAAGCCCGGTGTCTAAACAAGCTGATGTTGGTGTAGCTCACTGGTATCAGTCGTGTTCCTGCCCAAAGACTGGATTAGAGAACCTTGTTGGTCTCCCAGTGTACAGATCAGCAGATGAGGGACAAACTGCGTATGTAAGGAGGCAGCAAGTCCGTAAGAGAAGCAAAGACTTAATATTGAATCTATCTCTATGTATTTATTGTTGTTAATAGTGTAGTTATTCTTTAATACTCTTTGATGTTCTCCTTCATTTACTACCTTTTTGAAATTTGGGCCAAACAGAAAGTATTTTAATGAAATGCACAGGGTTTGAAGAAATAGAGCTAGAGAATATTATACATGTATATGGCTACTGTATAATTTTTAATATAGTATGATGCAATGGAATCCTTACTTGCCACCAAAAGATGTATGCTTAGAGAAAGAGGTAAATATTTTCAGCTTCACTTTGTTCTTCCCTATGAATCGTTGTCTCATAAGAGGTACTTGCAGAATTGAGCAACTCACAAATATTAACATAAGTAGTTTATAAAATATTTGAAGTTCATCCACATCAAGATCAAACTAGATGTTTACTGTACATTTCAAAACACAATGATAGATGATTTTATGTAATAATGTTACATAATTACAGTATATAATTACAAATACACAACATACATTTAATCACAGTAGCTACATCTATTGTTGTGCTTAAACATACCACTTGCAGGTAACTATATAACTCTCCCTTTTTGAAATATGTTGCTTCTGCTAAATGTTACTAGACTAACAAGTATACGTTGGAATTTTGACTTCAATACTTTTAGTTTTGTGCTTGTGCACTTTTTTCTGTTATTTTGGTTTGCTCAATGATTAAAAAAAAAAAAAAAGAAAGAATATATATATATATATATATATTATATATAAAATAAAAAACGAACAGCATAATCTCTGAAGTGCAGGGTTTCTTAATTATATATAGCTAGGTTGAGTTTTAAAGTGCTTTATAATCAAGACTGAATTCAGATGTAATTGATATACTGGTAAAAATAAGGGATTCATGATTAAAAATTTCCATGTATTCTCTGAAAGTGTAATTTTACCTGTTAAAAGGTGATTTAATTTTTCTATTAATGAATCAAATCATAATAAATTTAAGGAAAATAAACCATTTCAGTTACATGTGATATATATTTTAAAGGAAAGGATAGGAATAACCAACAAGGCCTTACCGATCGAGAAGTCACAGAAGGAGAAAATCTTGCGCGGTCACAGGTTCACTCGAAAAATAGTTAAATATCTACATTTTGACGTTTCGTCTAGGTATACGAAACGTCTATACGAACTGAGGAAGCACTTAGAAGAAACATCAAAATGTAGATATTTAACTATTTTTCGAGTGAACCTGTGACCGCAAGATTTTCTCCTTCTGTGACTTCTCGATCGGTAAGGCCTTGCTGGTTATTCCTATCCTTTTCTTTTAAAATATATGTGAATCAAATCATAGGCAATTTAATCATGTTGTAGCAACTACTTTAACTTCTTTTATTACATAATTATGGTGCACTGTCTCTATATAATCAATCAAAACTTTTCCACATAATCATAATATATATTATACATTCCTTGCTGCAGAAAATATATATATGGCTGCAGCACCAATATAGTATAATGCAGGAACAATGTGGTCAGAATTATTTGTTGTTGCTGCTATAAATTGTCCACGAATAGGACTTAAAAATATGTAGCCTTCATTTACCCTGGCAAGACAAAATGTTATTATATTAATAATAATTGTTTATTGGGTTAAAAAATACCTATAATATATACAGTATAATAATTATGTAGGTTGAAGGGAATAATGACAAAAAAATAATAAGTTTATCAAAACTCAATGGATGAATGTATAAAAGGCCAAAGTTAATTGTAAATTAGTGGTGCCTCCGCCTTAGGTGTGGCAACATGCATGCAGAGCAGCAGTATGCAAATTAATCAAGATGACCTTTTTAATGATTTTTACATTTTTTGACAAATTTAAAACACTGCATAAATTTAGGTGAGGGGGTGGGGGAAACGCTTTGCAACAATTGAAATCATGTCACAAGCCACCACTTATAATTATCAACCTGTACCTTGTATTCTATTTACAATGTTTAATACCGTACTAAATTTAATTTTAAAAATACTATATTTACCAAGACATAACTCTGAGGAGAACTGATCTTTAAATTTTATAATATTTCTGTTCTGTAGAAATTCAGTTATGTATATTTTCTTTAATAATTTGTGATGAAGCCACTAGTGAAATCACATTGCTACCTATGACAAAAATTTAATTCATGGAATCAATGAAAATTAACAACTGTTTTGGGTAAAAGTAAGTGATTTTAATATTGTGTGTATTGAGTACAGTTAATCATATTTAATAAAAATTATATATTATCTAGCATTTCTTGGGTCTAATAAGTATGAAATAAAAAGGAGGTTGTCCACAAAAAGAGCAATTATTTATTATTAACAATTTCTAATGCTGGTGATGCACTCTTAACACATTTTTTGTACTTTCTGTAACAAAACAATCAAGCATTTTTCTAAAGAGTGAGTGCAGCTAATTAACGGACTTGGATATGCCGCTAATATCAGCAATCAGCAGTGTTAGCATTTGTTTCTTAAGTCAGACATGACGGAGCCCTTGTTAACATTTTGACAATACAACAATTTTATGTGTAATATATATATATATATATTAATATTCTCTACAATTCCCCATCACATACACTAAAAAATTTAAAAATTAAAAAATATACATGCAAATAACTGTAAAAAAATTACATAAAAAAAATCAAGTAACAACTAATTTATAAACTAAATTACATAAAAAAAGTTAATTAAATTACATATTTATTAATAAAAAGTTAGTAACAAATACAATTGCAGTAATCATTGCTAATGAAATCACAAAGGTTTGTTCTACATGCTTAATAACAATGTTTATTTAAATTGAACTTAACATTTTCATGGACAGTAAAAACAATTGAAACAAAAATTGTGATTTCTCTTGGCAGTGAATTTTAGCAACCACAAATATGACCACATAAAATATCTTGTCCATTTATTCTGATATCTGTAAGATTATACATTGAGCAATTACGTATGAAAATTTGTGTGGATAAAAAGAGATATGCAATATTTAAATAAATATACTGAGTACTGTTATGAAGCCATATTGTGAAAAATTGTGTGCTGATTTGAATCACAGCCTTGCCTCCACTCCACACAAAGGTCAGGCTGCTCCATAATCTTGCATAATGTAATAATTCCTGGACCTGTGCAGGCATTGCTGGTAAAAAAAAAAAAAAAAATGATCAGGCAGATAATTTTAACAAAAAATTTCCATATTAAAATATAAAATTTTACTTTAAATTAAAGAGTTAAAAATTTAATTCAAAATGCAAACTTACCACATCTAAAACAGTATTAACACATAATTACAATTATAATATCTAGGAACTAATTTCTACATAGGGCGTTTGAAAAAATAACATTAATTATATAGCATCATTATCTTTTTTGCTTCCTATTTTTTGTATACATATGTTTAGATAAAAAATACCTGTACATTATTATATATTTTATTTTGGAAGTTCATTTGTGGTCCAATTAAAGTTGAATATTTAGGTATGCTAGGTAAATTAGCATATCTACGTAATGGATATACTAATTTGCTACTACGTAGTAATCTAGTAATTATAATTAAAATATGTCAATAATTAGTTGAAATATAGGAAGCAAATAAATATATGATTGATTACCATATTATGTTTTAGGCTATAGCATTAAGTGGTAGGGATAGTCTTATTGGTAATTTATGTACAAATCTAAACACGCTGATTTAACATGCTTAACAACGGGGTATACTTGCATCAAGAATCATCCTTCCTTGTCATCACATTGATGCAGAAAACTGCAGTTAAAAGACTAGACTGGATGACAAAAACTCATGCACAATGATGCATTGTTGCTGGGATGAAAGTGTCATATCATAGCATTTCTTTTCCATAATTTATGTTGTGATGATGCTTTCCAAGAAAATTTTAATTTAAAAAATTTACAAATTGAAATTGATTTAATCAATTTTTCTTCCTTACGATGTAAAAAAGAGTAATTATTATTATACTGTTCTGTATTTGAAAACAGGTTAAAATGGCCTGATGCGTTATAAGCTATTAAATGTTAGAGTATCAGTATAATAATTGAGCATCTAAATAAAACAACATTATATGAAAAAGAAAAAAAAAGTGATAAAACCGAACTAAAAGGATTACAGTAGTACGACAGAAACTTGCAGGCAATTCAAATTGCCTGTCTACGATCATAGAGATACATTGTGAAGGAATTGCATACATCCAGATCAGTGGAAGCCCGATTGCTTTACAATTATGTCATATAGTCTAAAAAGCAACTAGGTGTTTTTAATTAATACTTCATTAAAATTGATCAAGATTAAGGTTATCGAAAACTGTGAACAAAACTACTTTTTTAAGCATCTTATAATTCTTGTATTCTATCTAGTCTTAAAAGTTGACTAAATATTTTATTTCTTTTTAAAGGGTAACTAAATTAAAATCAAAAGTGAACCCTTTAAATCTCCTATTAAAATGCTAATGTTTTTGAGACTTATTTTCATTGAATGGACGATACTATATTTTGTTGCTGTGGTGCCCGAGGTGTCAGCATGGTGGTCAGGTCGACGATCTGGTATCAACGAAGGAGGGGGTGGCGTCCCCTCAGGACCATGTGATGAGGTCAGCAGGAGGCGCTCTGCTGGGTCAGAGCCTCGGGGGCTGGGGAGGGTGCAGCGCTGCGCAGACGAGCCTGGGAGGTGGTCAGGTGACGCACGTGGTTGCTCCAGTCGCCAGTCGGGATGGAGGCGCGGTAGTAACGACTTGACGCCTTGTTGAACACAGGCAGCAGCTCGTTAGCCTCACTCGACAGTGCCTGAGAAAGAGAAAAAGAAAAATTTACTTATGATATCATTGCACCACAGGACAGCAATGTATATAATTAAAATAAGTCAATTCTTGCTAAAAAAAAATCATAACTTTTATTTAGTTATGTATTGCTATCAATTTATCATGAATTTAACCTAAATACAAAAGGAACACAAAATAGGGTAAAGTGAATCGCAAACAGTTATAATGTAGTGACAATCACAAAAGACGACGAGTAACTCACCTTGAGGTAGAGCACTGCGTCTGTTCCCAGACCCTCACATGAGGTCAAGACCAGGTCACCCTGCAGGTAGCGAGCATACAGTCGCGAGATTGGCAGGCCATAGCCATAGCCTGCAAACAACAGCATTAAACCTCATGACTACAATCTGAAACTTATTACTGAACTTATTAACTTATTTTACCTTTAAACAAACACTATCAATCCCCATTGCATATGTCATCAGGTCTAACTCCAAGCCACGGCTAATTTTATGATTTCGATCGTTGGAACAATCAAAATCATTAAAATTAGGCCTGATTTAGAGTTAGGTCTCATCTTAAATCAAGTGTAATGTGCCATAATGAGTAAAAAAACTTAAGAATCCCTAAATCAAAGGTTTAGAACATATTATAAAACAATTCCCTCATTTTAAAAAAATAATAATAGCACCTTAAATTAATTTATTTGAATATCAAATGCAACGACAGAATCAATTTTAATTTTCAGGAAGCAATAAACAACAAAATCACCTCCGACAGAACCTACCTGCAAGAGGTACAGTGGGGGAGGCACTCTTGGACGGCTGGGGAGCAGTCGAGTACATGTAGTTGAACAGCAAGTCTGTCTGGCTGCGGGGGATGCCACCTCCACGGTCGGACACCTGAGAGCAGACAAGACCGGACCTCAGCCTCTCTACCTTGACCTGACCCAGCACCTGGCTAAGCGGGAACCAAACCAGCCCCTGGGACCTCACAGTCTGACTTAGCGCAGTGCGGAAAAATGACACACAGTCACTCTTGGTCATCATAACGTGTCAGTCTTCTTCACTCATTGAGATGTCAAATGAAAGTGACAGTTGTGCAAACAAACTTGGAACAAATTCAATTGTTCTTGACGTCAAGTTTAATTTAATTAGAGCTTGTATTTTTGGCAACACACAATGAAGACAAGGCTAGTCTATAATGAGGTCAAAATAAATAATGTTTCTAAAAGTATAAACACCTCTGTCAATTATATTTACAGTTACTTGGTAATTACAATTATTTTGTACAGTAAATCATTAATAATTATGCCAATACAAGCCTGTATTGCAACATTTTAAGCACGTTTGTTAAAAATAGAAGAGTAACTATTAACATTACATACTTTACAATGCTGCTTATTATAGACAAAGATTTTGCTAATAACTATAGTAAATAGGTATACATGTATTTAATAGGTAATTAGGTATGCTTCTGCAATAAAGAGTGATTTAATTAAGAAGGCAAACAAGTGTCATGAGTATTTCTGAAGCAAGTGTAGTATAATGTACGAATTGATCGCTGTGGGGTTCTATTTGAGGTCTATTTGTGGTCTATAGGGGCGGACGAGGTAATAATACTGCTAGCTTACCCAGTAAAAGGGATGTTGCGTCATGTTATGTGGGTATGCATTTATGAATGTAATAATTATCTGACTTAAAAGACCATGCTGTGGTTTAAATGAAGTTCCAGCTCTATGGATTCGAGTGCAGGTATCTACACTTGCCACCTACTCCAAGAGAGGGAGAGTGCCCTTACCTTGATGCAGACATCTTCGTTGGAGCACACAACGTGAGCCTCGACTGGTGGCAGCTGTTCCTGTTCCTTGTCTGAGTGAAACTCCATTACTGCACGCATTGAGTTCTTGAACAGCTCAAACAACATATGATATAAGTGAGATGGCACATACACCACTTGTATGGGAGAGCCGGGCATCAGAGCTGAAACATAAATGACAAAGAAACATTAAAAATTAGAAAGCGACTTCGTTACACAGTAAATCTGAACGAGTTGTTTTGTTCCTTATATCTCCTGAAAAATGGCAGTAAGATGTATTTTTTATTGTTTTTTTCTCAATAAGTCAAGAAATTAGTTAAAACTGTTAAGAGGTTTTCCTGTTGGCAAATGTGTTGAGGTTAACACTAATAGAGAAAGAGTTGTTCTCACCGTTGTGCTCCTGCAGCTTGAGCTCGGGCGAGGCGAGGTAGTATTGGTCGCAGAGGAAGCGAGCATTCTCATAGGCATCCTGGACCACGCTCACCACATCACACATCGGGTCAATGCTGCCAACATGACGGCTGTTGCTGTGCACGTTCAGATCCGTGCCAAAAAGTAGGGCTATCAACCACAAACAGCTTGCATTAATTCAAGTCTTCAAACAAAGTGAAAAAATGAAAAATGTTGAAATTAAGATTTTATTTAAAAAATTTACTGGGGGAAATACTTTTGAATACGGTACATCATAAAATTTATTTTATCTAGTAAACAGTTTTTTGCTTTAGAAGTGAACTTTGAAGTCAGTGATGGGAAATAGTAGAGTCATCAAAACGAGCATGAGAACTTTGAGCACACAAAGATACATTTATATAAAAAGAACAGTAGCATTATTTTTTCTTACGAAATAAATACAATTCAATTATAATGCCTGGAAATTACAGAGTATAAAGTTGTAATTATTGGAAACAGTCAAAAAGGCTGGTGGATGACTCACTGTGCTGGTTGATAAGCATACGAATGCTGATGCGGGACATGTACAGCCGGTCCAGGAAATACTGAATGCTGTTCTCCGTGTGCTGGTCGATGGCATGTGACTCCTTGAGCTCGAGCACACCTTGAGCCATCGTCTGCACCGTGTCTGAGTGGCGATTACGGATCTTCACTAGTGTCTCACAGAACCTATGCAGACAAACATACTGTTGGGAGGCTTTGAGACCAGCTGCTAGAGGAGTAGTTTAATTACGAAAGTCACAAAATTAAACATTAATAAAACCAAAATTTGAATAAAACATTCAGAATAAGTAAAAAAAAAGTGTGTTATTCCCACTCCATAAGTTTAAAAGTTAATTAATAAGTATTTCTATAAAAATTAATTTTTATAGAAATACTAATATTTAATTAATAATATATTAAAAATAATTAATATTAATTGCATTCTTTATAATTTCATATACCTTAATATCATTTTTATGTTTTTTTTTCCCCCTAGGAAAACCACCAAATAGGGAATAGAAAATGTTTTCAAAATGAAAGGTATAATAATTTATTAATTCACTCGACTCACAAAGGAAATTGATAAGCTTTGTTGCAGTGAGGTTGGGCGTGACAAGGTACTTACTGTGTGAGGGTCTTGTCGTTAACCTCCGTCTGTTCAAAGGTGAGGAGGTCTCGGAAACTCTGCGCGTACCACGAGTTGACGAGGGCAGCGGAGGGCATGCGTAGGAGGTGGGCGGGCAGTAGGTGGATCTCCTTCATGATGTTGGCTAGCCGCACAGGCAGCTCCTTTCGCAGGAACACAAACGAGGTGCGCTCACAAGCGCTGCGACCTGCACACACCAACAAAACGATTACAAAATAACGTCCAATCAAGTTGATTTAGAAATTTGAGGGGTTTGTTGAAAATAATATTAATTATATAGTTATAACGTTTGCTGGCAATTTCTTATACTAAAATAATTATTTAGTTTACGATTGTTTATATTTATTGATTGATTGGTTGGTATTTTGGGGCAATTGACACATTTTGGTCATGTATATGCCCCCGTTTATATTTATTATTTTTCTATAATTGTATGTTACAAGTATCAAAATAATTAGAATTTTACTGCAGATTTAATGTTGTTAACTTATTGATATCTTTCCACACAAGTATTTCAAATTGAAAACCCTATAATTTTTCTTTCTTTTCTGAGAATTCTTTTTATTTTTCATACTTTTTATAGGAGCAATTTTCTTCCAATACATCAAGTGAGTAATTTGTAATAGAGTTTCAGTTATCTGCTAGCTGTGAAGTACCAGCTGCCTCGGTTTCGGCTCGTTGTGTATACGATTTTTGGGATCATATTTACTGGCGCACGTGCGACTCAGAGATAAAGGACTTGTACCGTGAGTTGAGCGGGGGCGTACCAATTATAAGGTGACGTCTTGAACACGTCAATATCGTGAGCCGCCTGCGTCCCGGCAGCTGATAATGAAATGAAGTGGATGAAAATTGAATTTATATCACCATTACAGCCACTACATCGCACCCAGATGTTCACCGTAGTAATTGATTATCTTTTGTAAGGTGGTTCTAGAGATTGGATTTAAATTTCGTTATAAAAATAAAAAAGTGCGTGCGTATAATTTATTAAATCCTAACAATTACAAACTCAAGAGGTCTCTGCTACAAACTGAACAGAAGATTAGAAGATATGTAGTATCCTCATGTAGTATTGAGCTGATTATTTCTATAAGTAGAATATAAATTTATTAAAATATGATTTAGAGATTTTCGTATCTTGGTGTGCTTGCGTATACATTATTTATGATGCAGATAAAATATAAAATAAAATTATATCGACGGTGTCAGGCGATCGAGACTTATCTAAAAATTCAGACGTTGCTGTAAGTTATGCAAACTTCTTTACATAATCGATAAGACAATATTAATAAGTATCTTCTATATAAAATAATATAAGTATTGCAGACAAAAATATCATGTACAGCAATAAAACGACCGAGAATGATTATTTAGAACTTTAATATTATCCTTT